>OW679195.1:190995262-191595262 GCA_940337035.1 Agriotes lineatus
AAATTACTTTATTTGAAATCGGCAGTGAATTACTCCGAAATCGTCATTAAAATACGAGAAATCGGCAGTGAAATAATCCATTGTTTTACGATTTTTTTGTAGGTGGCGAGGCGACAGATAAACGTCAAACGACCGAACATAACCTACAAAAGTTGGTTAAAATGTTGTAATTTCACGATTTTTCGATTTCAAATAAAACATAGTGTACACCTCGGCACTGAAGTTCCGTTTTATCCCTCATGTGGTTTATTTGCCTTGGCCTTACGTGCCTCTGCAACTAAATCCACATTCGTGATAAAAAGTTAAACTTCAGTGCCTTGTTATACAAACTCCTATTATCTATCCTTGATGTTAAAGTGATACTTTATCGACCCTTGCTGTTAAAGTAAAACTTGACCTTTTGTTTTGAGTTGCTAAAAGCACACTAGCATTTCTTAAAAATAATATCGAGGTTAGTAGAAATGGTTAGTGCTCAACTGCGCGGATATGCTTCCTAAATTTATGGTCAAGTTGTTTATGGCTCTTGCTTTCAGGTAGCCACGTGGACTTGACGAACGCCTGTCAGTCTGATATTCGAACCAACCTTTGGAGCTTAAAAGGCCATAAATTAGAAAGGGAAACGTTTGGGTGATGAGTTCGTGCCTCTATCCTCTTTCCTTGCATATAAAAATGCATTCAGATAGCAAAACGTATTTTGCTACTAACTAAGCACAAGAAAAAGTGCTACGCCCATTCCAAATCAAACCGTGCTCTAAACGGAAGAACACCCTTAAGCAATTTTGACATACCAGTCACTACAAAAACTATGGCACAAGTCACAAGTACTAACTAGCAGCTTATAAAACGTAAGGATGCGCGCCATGGGTAAAATTTACCCTGGCGTAGTTTATGCTACAGCCGACAAGTACTGATTGCTCTAAAAATAACATGCTTCTAGGCATGCCTTCAGAACAGTCCACTTGGGAGGTACTGAAGGGATGCAGCACTTAACTTTAAAAACAAGCCGGTTATAACGATTAACTCTAGGTGTGGGTATTTTTTACCCACTGCGCGCGTCCATAAGGGTTAAATGGCAACAGTGAAGCTCTTTCAAAATCATAACCTGAAATTGAATATGACATAACCTATTTCTGTCATAGCTATTTATTGCAAAAAGGTACGAACAAAAATTGCAACCTATCATAGCCTGCTCTCTTGAGAAAAAATCGTGAAAGTCATATAGATAATATAGTAGATTATGCAATCAGGGAGAGAAATGCGTTATTTTGCTGAGGTACAATTTCTGACTCGAAGGCGAAGCCCGAGTCAGAAATTGTTCCGAAGCAAAATTCAATTCTCTCCAGGTTGAATATACTATTTTTTTCACGTTCAGGTTAGATTTTGCGTCAGTTTAGACACAAACTGACGCAAAACCTAACCTGCTAACCTCGAATTTGACATAATTGCTCTGTCAGTCATAATGAAAACTCCCTAGGGACATTTTTGTCTTATTTAGTCTCTAGGGAGTAAATGTTGTACTTCTGTCACAATTTTGATGCTACAGAAACCGACTTCTAGTCCCGGTCATGGAAAAGTTTAGTTTACACCCCCTCATACAACTGGTTTTTGATTTTTGTATTCGTTAACTTCGTTTTATACCTTTCGGTGTAGAGGCTGGTGCTTTATGTGCTTGCAACTCACGGTACAATGCTCAACTTGCCCCGGATTCGGGAGACAAAGTTGGAGCGTGCCATTTGTGCTTGCACAGCAACCATTGTGGGAAGTGTGTGATATGCTGATGTGTTGACCTTGTTACTCTATCTCTTAGGTCTATGGATCTGAGTAGAGCACAGTTAATTTGGTGCCCAACTGCGAATGGTCTCACCGAGCCCGATTCCAATCGCCAAGGCTGCAGAAAAATTCAGGCTCCCGTGGGATTTCAAACCGAGGACTTGCTTACTAGCAAGTCTAGCGCTACCCAACTGCGCTACCCGGCTTCTAATTCTAAGACTTTTGTATTTAGCTTAAATGTGGGGGTGTAAACTAAAAAATCTGGTGTGATAATGGGTGTCCCGCGGCAAATTTCATTTTTAAACTTGAAATAAATTTTTTATTTCTTCAAGTATTTTATTGAAAAATATTGCAAAATAAACCTCAATCTTTGGGAAATTATTTGTGAAACAGCACATCCACCAAATGACACCCCTCACGTCGTACCACTTCTTCCAAACAAACCTGAAAATTGCGCATCACACGCATAAGCATAGCACGTGTAATTCCATGAATTTCTCGGGTGATGTTCCGCTTTAACACATCCACAGTGGGTGCTGCATTCTCGTAGACTTTCGATTTGGGACCAGGGGGGGGGATTTAGAGTCCCTCTCTTAGAAATGATGCTATTCGGGAAAAGTTGGCAAAGCCATTGCGATATTCGCGGTATCAGGAGTAGCCCTATCTTGCATAAATCAAATATCTTGACCTCTGTTAAACATTATCCGACGACGAAGAGAAGGCCACAGAAAGTTACTGATCATTTCCAGGTATCGTTCTGACTTGTCCCGAATCGCATAATTTTTAAGAGAGGGACTCTAAATTGGCCTCCGCGAAGCTCTGATTTAACTCCTTTGGACTTTTTGTTGTGGGGATATCTCAAATCAAAAGTCTACGAGAATGTACCAGCCACTGTGGATGTGTTAAAGCAGAACATCACCCGCAAAATTCGTAGAATTACACGTGCTATGCTTATGCGTGTGATGCGCAATTTTCAAGTTTGTTTGGAAGAAGCGACGGTACAATGTGAGGGGCGTTATTTGGTGGATGTGCTGTTTCACAAATAATTTCCCAAAGATTGAAGTCTATTTTGTAATTTTTTTCAATAAAATACTTGAAGAAATAAAAAATTTATTTCAAGTTTAAAAATGAAATTTGCCGCAGGACACCCGTTACAAGCACACAACTTCCTTTTACAGTGATCTTATAGGTAATTAGTCAAAAATTTTATTTTAAATTTTTAAGCATTTGTCAAAAATTTTCAAAGATTACAAATTCTTCAAAAACGGTACAAAATAGAGAAGCGACTAAATAGAGGACTAGGTTTTAGTCTCGTCGGAGACTCGAACACAGTTTTGTCTCACTCTAACATGTTATGCCACAATTATATCGCGCGCTGTCCCACTCATTGTGTTTGAAATTTCAAAGCATTTAACTTGGAAATTTGCCCACAACGTTTTTTGTACTAAAGTATACATTTAGGTTATTTGCAGATTTAAGATTTGTGTGTACTTAGCACAAAAATGCTTGTGTAATGTAGAAAAATTACCAAAAAAAAACCCCTCAGCATCACCAGCTAACTTCACGTAAGACTAAAACTTAGTCCTCTGTTTAGCCGCGTTACAAAATAGAGCGTTAGTTGAAGAGACAAATTTTCTCTAGAATTTTAAGCTAAAATCAAAAATGTAATAATATACCGGGTGTTCTATTTAAAATAGGAGTTAATAAAAAAAATAGGAAAAAAACAAAAGAAACCCATTTTAGAAGTATTCAACTGGAAAATCACCTATCTCACATCAATACACATTAAAAATGTAATAAAAATGTAAAGTTTAAAAAAAATCGTTAGAGCCGTTTTTTAAAAAATCGAAAAAAACTGAAAAATCACAAGAGTAAACACCTACTTCGAAATCTTGCTGTCGCATCTACATAGTACACAAAACTTATGAACTTATGAAGTTTCAACGCCATACCTCAGTTGGTGTTCTGTTATATCGAGTGATCAAATAAATTTCACTTCTAGTGTGCTGTGGCTCCGATGATGTTTATATGGAGGTAAAATTTATTTATCACCCGATATTATCTACTTTCTACAAAGGAGAAGACCAACTGGTACACCAAAGCAAAGATAGTTACATAGACAATATCGAAAGGGATCTTTAAGGTTTGGGAGTGGAGATGGATTTGAAAGATAAGGTCGAAAATCAACAGGAATCGAAAGATATTATTTTTTCCAATTTACACATTTTGTTTATTCCTATTAATCATAAGTTGGACACAATTTTCCCAGTAAGGGATTGTCACCAAAGCAAAGATACATCGACAACATTAAAAAGGATCTTAAAGAACTGGTAGTGGGGATGGACTGCAAAGGCCCAAAACTGCCAGAAACAGAGAGGCATCGTTAGAAAGCCAAATCACTGGAGGTGTTGTTCGGCCATCTTAAGTAAAAATTTCAGCTGATTTGCACATTTTGTTCCTTCCTTTTAATCATAAGCTAGATACAATTTTCCCTTGAGGGATTATAACAATTTGGGTGGCTTGCATAGGAGTTATTTACTTTCTATTTAATGTGAAACTGTGGTTTTTTAATGTAACTTAATTTTTTACTTTTTACATTACACTTTAACTTAATTTCTGCTTTATCATGTATGATCTTTATTTAAAAATAGATTCAATATCAATGCTACTGAGTAGCTGGTAATGCAAAGAAGTCGTTTATTCACTTTTAGAATGTTATATAGCATGACGAGATTAAGTACATGAAATTAACAACTGACACTTCAATTAGCTGGTACGTTCAATTTATGTAAATTAGTATGTGGATGTAGATTTTGGCGAAAAATTGAAAAATTTCCTCCCAGTTAAAATAAATATTTTAAGCAAATTCTTAAACCTCAAAATTTGTGAGAAGCTACCTATATGGCTGATATTACTAATGAATCAACGATCTCTATGGATCAATAAGCGACATCTACTCATTGACGAGTATGTTAACATACTCAAAAGTGCTTCATGGTAGAAGCACGTATTTGACTGTACACTGTACATAATTTAATTCCCTTGTTAACAAACAATAAAAACAGTTTGTATTAAAATTACAGTATTATCCTTTTATTTGTTCCTCACTTGTTCCATCAATTCATCAAATCACTGTATTAATCAAGAAAGTTTATTTTAAGAAGTTACTAACTTGTAATAGTATTTAACATTACTAGCTTGGTAAGAGCGTTTTTACTGGAGAATAGAAGGATATGACTGGCGAGCCGCAGACGAGCCAGTCACCTTCTTGAGCCAGTAAAACCTGATAACTTGCGTGTATTGTTGAACAATTAAAATATTCAACAATACACGCAAGGTAACAGGTTTTACTGGCTCAAGAAGGTGACTGGCTCGTCTGCGGCTCGCCAGTCATATCCTTCTATTCGCCAGTAAAAACCCTCTTACCAAGCTAGTAATGCTAAATACTATATATAGTAATTAAACAGACGTGATTAGATGATTAAGTGTATTGTATATGTTCCATTGTTATGCATCGCATATTTTGCAAAAATATAGCAACATGAAGTTGATTTGCTTCAAAAGCAATCATCCTGTTAATGTTGGCCGAAGAGAGATTACATAAGTTAAATGTATATTTATGATATTCGATTTATATGGCCATGCTAGTAAAACTGATAATATGAGGGCAAGTCAAATAAGAGTGAGATTGATTTGTTTATTCACGAAATACATTAGGTTCTGTTTAGGTTTAAATAGTCTTTTTTAAAGTATTTCCCTCCGACTTGAATGCATTTTTTCAACGTGTCTGCCATTCCTGGAAGATGTGCTGGAACACATCTTTTGCCATCGTCTTCAGAACCGCTCCTGCCTTCTTAAGAACGACCGCAGATGAGCTGTCGTCCCCGCAGCTCCGATTCCAAACGAGGGAACAAAAAAGTCACACAGGGCAAGGTCTGGGCTGTATGGAGAGTGGAGCACACATTCAGTGTTTTGTCGGGCCAAATATTGGGCAACAACGTTGGCAACGTGAGGCCCTGCATTCCGCATGCGACTGCAGATCACTCAACAATTGAAACGCCTGACATGTTAATATTTGATTGTTGTTGGGCTGCTTGGGTTGGGATCGAATACGTCTGAAGGGGGTTTCTTCTTTCTCTTAGAGGAGGGTATTTGTATTTGAAGGCTTTTCTATATTTTGGACAGCCTCTGTAATTTGCTGTGTGATCACTGCTACATAAGGCGCAGGTGAGTTTGGCATTTTTGGTCTTATTGCATACTGATGTTGGATGATTTTGACCACATTTTAGGCATCGGAAAGGCCTGCGGCAGTAAGCTTTTGTATGACCCAAGTTTTGACAGGGAGCGCATTGAACGATATCTTTCTTTCTGTGGGGTGGTTCAAATATTACTTTACAATTAAGTAAACTGTTGATTTCATAGATTTCTTTGTTATTTGAGCTTGGCTCCAAGTCTATATAAAATATAGATAGAGGCAATTTGCTTGTTCTGTTTTTTATATTGTAGATATTTCTAACTTTATGACCTTTACTCTCAATTGCAGCTTTCAAGTCCTTCAGGTCAGTAGAGTAGTGAGTGTTTTTTACAACAACTCGGAAGTATTAAAACAGATTTTGTTAGTTTCTAGGCTTTTTACAATACTTCTATATGCGTCTTTTGTCTTAGCCATGAATTTGAGTGTATCTTTACCTATAATTTTGCAGTCATAATTATTTGCTGCAGCTTTATCTATAATTTCTGTTATGGGCTTTATCACTTGCACACTCGGAATGATCACTGGTGGAGGTTTGGTTTCTACTTCTACGTTAAGACACTTCTGCGTCTTTCACATTTTGTGAACTATCTTCTGCTTCTTCATAAGCTAATGCTTGGAATTTATTCTGGGTGAAAACAATCTGTTGCGCACGTTTTGCCTGTTGCTGAAGAGTCTCCCTCCCTTTTGTTTTTTCTTGGACGCACCAGAGTCCATTCTTGTTGGGGAGCGTTACTACTATTGCTTAAGATTGGGAACTGATTTTCGTATTGAGCTTGTTGCGACTGCTGTATTTGTTGTTGTTGGCAAAATAATTCATAATTCATTCGAGGCTTAATGTTTTGGAGGACTGGCATTTGAGGTGCCGGTGTGTAATGTTGTAAACGAAACATTAAATTGGAATTAGTATCACCTACTTGCATTTGTTGCGATTGATTGTACGGTGTATTTCGCAGCGAAAACGAATTGGGAATATTTCCATTAAGGTTTGCCATTTTTTTGCGTCCGTATGCGGCTGCAATCGCAGCTCGCACGGGCCATAGACAAAATTTGTTGGATCTTGTTGGATTGCGCAAAAATCACTGAACGATAAACGATATTCGAGCACCGTGTCGTGACTGCACAGCTTCATTGCTTAAAGCGCATCTATTTAGGTAAGAATTCCTTTTTGCCAAATTTCTCAAATTTGGGGGTGCTTAAGTTCTCATTCGCTTATTAAAAAATTGTATACAAAACTAAACATAAATTTTATTGAACAACTTTTAACAAATCATACTCTCTAAAATAACAACCCAAGGAAGAGAAGTAACATACATATTTTGCCAAAATTTTAGACCGACTAATTCTTGCAGAATTTCTTCGGTGTTTTTGCTATTTCAGTTTTATATTGAGCCTCGATAGATTACTAAAACAATTTTGACACATCGCCCTTCTCAGCCAATTTTAAATTCTACTCATAGCCGATGAAAACTGTTTACATGATGCTGCATTACCTAGCAATATGAGAGCAACTTTAGAAGTTTATAATAATCACTGAAAGTATTGTGATTCAGATTTTTTATTCCAGAGTAATAAAATTCCGAAATTGCTTCTTTTTGTTCTTCATGCGAATTTTTTAAAATTAACATTTCAGCTTTTAAAACTTCTCTGTTTATCGCAAAAGTGGTGGCATAAAGATCAATAAATTTGAAACTTCCCTGGAAAGTGTTAAAAAATTATTCACACCTTTTGCTAATTTCTGACTCTCTGGAGAAAACTGAGTTTTCAGATGACCGACTCTTTGATCAAGCATGCGGTAATAGATATTAATTCGGAAAGTCTTTAGTAAGCATAAAGGAGTTTGTATAGGAATCAATATCAATTATCATTTGAACTTGATCCTTTTGTAGACAAAAGCAAGAAATCTTTCAATAATTTTACTCTTTTTTTTTCCGGTAGATTCGATATTAATGTGATTATTTCTGGCAACACCTTTAAATTCTTTCCATATAAGAGGAATCGCATTATGACTTCGTTTTTCTTCTAGCGACAACACCGTCAATAGTTGATCTTGATTCTAATAAAACTCTTTGCTTATTTGAACTTTTTGGTCAATGTTTATAATATTCAATATATTAGTAAACGTATAGGTAGTTAAAATTTAATTGTTGCGCAATTTAAAAGTAAATTTTTCCGGGAGTGCTATTTTAGGTTTTAGGGGTGCTTAGCACCCTCCCTACATCTCCCTAACTATGCCTATGTGCTACCAGTATTGTAGGTCTTGATAATAATTTTACAATAAATCAAAACACCGACACCAAATATAATTTGTTTTTCTTAACAACCTCCAACTGAAAGTATGTCCATGCATGTACTTAGGTTTCAGTTATTCTATTCCCAGTTTAAACTACTACTACTACTACTAACTCAATATACAGTGTGTCTAACAGCATATGGAACATAGGGAAATTTGTAAAGTTTTGTTAAAAATATTGTAAGAGAAAACGAATTGCAAATTGTAACACATTCAAAATTGATTTTATACATGCAAATAGGCAGATACGTCAAAGCATCACTGCACAGCACAGACTGTGCGAAGGCAACTTTGATCATTAACAAATTTTATGGGGCATGCCGTCAGACACGTTGTATATAGATTAGAAATGGCGTTAATATTTTTAATATAAAAAAAAAATTAATTTACCATCACTTGGCTTTTGGCGAGGACCAGTGTACTTCTTAATTGCCTTTCTTTTGTCTCTCGCTTGGTCGACCTTCCTCTCCCGGAATGTATGGAGAAACCTCAGCAGACCTAAAAACGAGTAAATTGTTTTAAATTTATATTTTCGCTTGCATGTCAAGTAATATTATTTTGTCATTTGTAGAAAAAATCTGATTTGAAAGTCAAAATGAAAAATTTAGAAAAGTTTACAATAATAAATGTCATCGGAACAAATTCAATAATTATACAAAATAAATTATTATTGCTTGTAGGTCACAAAACATAAATAGACAGTTTTAAACTATTTAATAGAGAAGTATATATATTTCCCCAATATTTATCAATGTAATCCCACATCATTTACAGATCTACATAATCCATGCATAGGAATTATTGTGTAAACAGCAGGATGTATAAAGACTTCTGTATCAGAAGAAATGTGTAGTATCCCAGGTAAAGTTTTAAACATCCTGGAAATTTTGCTGTAATGAAAACTAATTTCTAGCTGGCGTGAAGCATATTTTAATGATTTAAATAAAAAGACGGTATTCTATTTACCTTATCGATGTTATTTAATGCATTATATTGTTTGATTATCATGACTGTCACTAAATGGAAAACCTTGTAACCCACAACAATTTGAAATTAATAGAGATTTAAGACATTATAACAAATAAATAAAACAAAAACAATTTATTGTACACAAATATTCCTATTTCATATAGTATTAGGTTGTTTAAAAAAAAAATCCTCAACTTTTTTCAAAATTTTCAGTTTTTCCCAAGCTTTTAAAATTATAATCTCAAGTACTGCTATAATCCATATTCAAATACTAAATGTATATTTAATTTTTAGACTGTCAAAACTCAAATCGTTTTTGGAAAAATTCGATTATAATCAATGATAACATAGTTTTTGAAATTTATAAGGCATTTCTCTATAGTCTATACTGATTATACGTTAAAATATAGTCTTTTTTCAATATGACTTGTAGAAGGCTGTGACTTCTAACATTTTAATTTTATCCTATTATGTTACTATGATAATAACTCCTTAGCAACAACGAGTTGCGTTAATATGCATTTAACAGCACTAGTGTTGTTAAGAAAAATAACATATCGATACTTTATTAGCATTTAATCACATGTTGGCAGTACTGATGTGTATTGTTGGTGGCTCCGTCAGTCTATGTCAAATTCGATGTTATTTGACACAGACTGATGCAAAACTTAACCTGCTAATCTCGAATTTAACATAATCTGACAGCGCTACCAAATATACAGTATTGAGTGACTTATGGTTTTTATCTTACTAGTGATACCACCACAGCCATAGCAGATACATGTCTCGCTGTTGTAAGTGTCATTAATAACAATTTTTCCTTTTTTTTTTAAAGTTTAGTATTTTAGGATAAAATAAATTATATTACGATATACATAACGTTATCTGCTTTCTACATTACTCGAGAATTTTAAAGAACTCGCTCCAAACGTCGCCCGTTCATTTAAACTATTCTCCCGTAATGTAAAAAGCTTGACAACGTTACTTGCATCGTAAATTACTATTACAGTGTCTTAACTTAACCTTAACAATATCACTAATGTCACTTTTGATAGCTGCTTAAATACTGCAAAAGTTATTATAATATTTGTAAAATACACCTTTAAAATGCCCAAGTGTTAAAGCTTAGTTTATTTTGTTAGTTTTTTGGCATTTTTAAGTTTCCAGTTGTAAAACAGCTCTCAAAAGCGACATTAGTGATATTTTATGGGTTGGATTGTACACTGTAAAAATTGTACAAATCACAGCTTGCTCTGAATCATGTTGAAAAAAAGTAGACTGTACTTAATAACTGGTATTCAGTTGAATTTGTGGTCTAGTTAGCTGTGATCGTTGTTTATGTACATCCTAGCATCCTAGCACATTCTACACACACATTTTTAACTCTCATAACATGTAACTGCTTCTTGTAACTTGTTTTACTAGCAAATGTTGGACGTTATGCTATTTCTTCCATTACCAATAATTTGTGTTGTAACGCCACTGTTAAACAATGAACTGTGACGCCACTCTTTTTGTTGATATGTAGAAAACTGCTTTACCGACACAGTGTAACGTAACAACATGTAATGGACGCTTCGTTGAAGTAGTGATTAAACATGAAATTAAAAATGATTTAGTTATTCTTTTAACAATCCGTTCAACCTCCGTTATAGTGTATTATTTGAATTAAATATGAGGTTATGTATCCCACCACATGATGTAATGCACGACATGACTTCGACAATTCCAAAGTTAATTAGACCACTAATTCAAATGAAGACCCATTAGTTATAATACGAATATATTACATTTTCTTGTGTTTTAAGGCGTATTAAAGGCAGTCGACTTTTAGGTGCCCGATAGATAGTAACGTTGGAGAAGCAGGGACTTCGCTTTATTGAAAGCTGTGGATATTTTGCGATTAAGCTATAGCCTGCTTTACAACAAATTAAAAATGTCATGAGAAAATATGGCACCCACTTGCGCGTAGTAATAAGGAAAGTAGTACCAAAGACAGTGAGTTATAGTATACATAGTATATATAATAAATACATTTTACATAAATAAATGGATTAACTCTTTTCAATTGATAATAATGGTGACAATTGTTTATATTACTTTATCTACGACCACTACTAAAAGTAGGCCTTTTAGCGCTAGCTTGTTTCACTAAAAGTGACGTTTTATAGTTTACCGTGTTTAAAAAAATCAGCTGTTTACTTTTAGCACACGGGCTAAAAGTGAAGTGAGGTTATAAAACTACAATTTCGAACTGCAAGTGAAGTTGTAAAGCTATTCTAGTTGCTTCTTGCGTTACAGGTAAAGCGTTTTTGAAATAATTAAAGCGTTAGGTAATAAATACAGTCATATGTGGAGTATCAATAATTACATTTCATAACTCACCTTGACAGCACGGGCGTGGCCAAACAATCGCCCGCGCGGCGTAGCCTACTGTTCATTATGACAAATTAAAAGTGTCGCAGATGCAAACCTTTCTTAAATCGATATTTATGGATTAATAACGGTAAAATTAAGTTCGTAGATAAAATATTGTATGCAACGCGTGCTAAAAGTCGTTGAAGCGCGAGACATGTTATGAAATGAAGCCGAAGGCTTTGTTTCATAATTTTCATGTCTTGCGTATAAACGTCGACTTTTAGCACTTGTTGCATAAATAGCTATTAACTATAACAACATAGATACATTAACTATAAGAACCTTACAAATTTCAGTATTTAAGAGAATCCAAATTTTAAATAAAAAATATAACGAAATTAATTTAAACAAATTTAAAAAATCGTTACTGGACCAACAAAGATGAAAAACATTTGTACACATGAACAACACAGATAAAATAAGTTTAAATAATGAGTTCAAATGGCCAATGCATTAAAAATGAAATACATATTACTTTCTCCCTTTAACAACCTACTAAAAAATCTCACAGTGAGAGTGACCAGTACAGCACCATATAGTGCCAACCTGAAAAGCAATAAATGGTAATATTTATGATGGGAATGTTGGCAGAATAAACTTTGTTACAGTCGTACCACACTAATTCGCTCTCTCTGTCTTGTGCACGCGCATTTCACGAATCCAGCTAAATCGTTGAATTATGAAACAAACTATTTTTCCCATTTTTAAATTTGAACTTTACATAGTAAGATAAGGCAATCACGTCATAAATGACGTAATTGAAAGTAATCCATCCTACTGACTGTACAAATGAAAGTAAATACTTTTTTAGACGACCACGTATAAAAGTAACATTATCGTGACAGCAGCCTACTACAGAAAGTTGACAATTTCATACACTAGCACGATATTATATCGTGCTAGTCATATCGTAACGGCACAAAGTTATTCAAATCACGGCCTGCTTAATTATGTGACAAACGTAACTTTGACGGCACAAAGTTATTCAAATCATGGCCTGCTTAATTGTGTGACAAACGTCAAAGTGACGTTTGTCACACAATTCAGCAGACCGTGATTCAAATAATCCAGACGCTTTTGCTTTATTCGTTGCTCTGCTTCCAACAAGCTCTAATTTTTTATAATTGTACCAATAATAATATAACGATCAATTTTGCAAACGAAATAAAAACAATTCTTAAAAATAGAATTTACTTTGAGTGGTCGTCTAAAAAATAGTGTTCATAACTCGCCCGAAAGTGCAAATATCTGTGCTCGTGTTTTAGATCCACTCGGGCTTCGCTTCGCTACGCCCTCGTTTGTCTAATCAACACTCGCACGATATTTGCTACTTTCGACGCTTGTCATGAAAATAACTATTTGTTGGTACGCATGCAAAATAACTGACGTGGCACAATTGGGTTATGTTGTTTCGAATTTGTGGTTATGCTTTTTGAAGGCTTGCATTGTTGTCAGTTAAATGGTTGATTGCATTATATGCTTCGTCGGTGTGGTATAATACATTCAAATCAAATATTAAAAAGCTACAAAGACTCCAAAATAAAGTGTTACGAATAGCAGTTAATGCTCCGTGGTAAGTGAGAAACGACCAACTCCACTACGAAATGGGTTTATCAACAATTCAAGACTTTACTCGGCAATGTGCCAAAAACTTTATAAAAAACATTAGTGAGTGCAGTGGTGCAGTTCATTACAGACTGTGTCAAAGAAACATACATACCAGACTTAAACGGAAACTTTCGCAAGATCTGGTAATTTCAGATGAAGAAAGTGATGAATTAATTCAACACAACATATTGTTATTTTTAAGACGATAAAAATAGTCTTACAATGTTATTTTTAATTATTTGATCTTATAAGTTATCAGTGCTATGTATAACAAATATTTCTTTTTGTTGATCTGGCATTAAAGAATTTATAAAAAAAAATCTGGCATTTCCAGCGTTCACAATAGTTATTTATGTATCAAGAAGAGTTATGCCATGGGCTCTAAATGTCACTATGCGGGCCATAAATGCTAGTTGCGCACGAGGTGCATGCAATATTTTATGTACCGACTAGACCGTAATATTCACAATTAAAACCAGATTTATAATTTTTATCAATTTTGGCAACCTACGATGTCATTGCTGCCAAACTGACAAACAAGATCCTGAAAGGGCCGTAAAGTACTGTATCAGTCCTGAGCTGTAATATGACACATTTTGCCTTTAAAGATCAAGTGTAAAGTGACCAATTCCACCGGTTGTACTTAAGTTGATTTATGCTATTTTCGAGATTTTGATATAAAAATCTACATTGTCCATAACAAACAAACAAATTGCAACAATGTCAATAAAGCAGTTGTAAAAAATGTCAGTTTTTTCATTTCACAGTTTTACTTCTATCACATTTCATGCAAGCAACCTAATAATAGTAATTTACGATTTAAGTAATGTTATAAGGCCTTTTACATTACTAGAGAAAAATTTGAACACACGAGCGTTGATAGGACCGAGTTCTTTTAAATTCTTGAGTAATGTAAAATGCCGATAACATTAAGTATATTGTAACACGCTTTTTACTTAACGCTTTATTTTATCCTTTAAAAAATAATTTTTCGATTACCTATTTTTAATGACGGCCTACAACAGCAATGCGTATGTCTCCCATGGCTATGGCAGTATCCAAGCGATTGTTTATTCACGTTTGTTTTGCAAAAAATTGTTTGCAATTCAGTTCACATTTGAATTTCTGTATAATTTATGCTAAAAATGAATAACATAACTATGGAAGAGGCAGATTCCACCAGAAAAAAGTTAATTCCGACCAAGTCAGCGGACAGGTGCCTTAAAGGAGATGGTGATTTTTAGAAATTGGCGCCAAATGAATGAGGTTAAAAATATTGATGAAAACGTAATTTTAGCATACATTTCGGGAATGGTGTGTTTTGTAATATCTATTATACATCGATGATAAGGGTGTTCTTTTCAGTCCAAGCAGTATGGAGCATCTTCAGTGTGAATAAAAATATCTATGTTGAAAACAATGTTGGTGCGCTAACACATGAAAATGTAGATATTTCTTCTTATGCAGTAGTCAAGTCTTTTATGAAGCGTAATGGTTCAAGACATACACCGAAGCAGGCAAAAATTTTTCCGAGAGATTATATGAAGACATTCCTACGAGATGCTCCCGTTGATGACCATTTACCTGTCAAAGTATGTGACAGTTAATATCACTGCACAGTTTAATGCCTTTAATTTACAGATAGCAACAATTTTTGAGATTTTGGGCGGTTGGAGATGAGAAGAACTGTATTGCTTAACCGTCGATGCTATTATTGACATATGGTCATCTGTAATTGTCATTATTCCTAAAACAAAAACTGGTCGTAGCCGTACAATTACTCTTGTCAATGGAGATGGAATAAACTATTTGGGTATAGTTAGGAAATACAAAAATTTGAGACTGAAGCGCATTCCTCATAACCACTTCTTCATTAGTTGTAGAAAGGTTAAATGCACAGTTCAAGGAATCGGTATTAACACATTTCAGCATTCATCCGTGACTCTTCTGGCTGCTTCTGGTGCTGACATAAGCATGATTAAACGTCATGGAGGCTGGAAAAGTACAAGCGTGGCCGAAAGATATGTTGAAGATTCCCTCGGAATGAAAACTAAAATTGCAAAAATGATTGAAAGTAGTACCAGTTTAGATGTTTCTTTGAATAATGTGCGCAACATTCTTTTGGGGGATTTAAATTTGAAAATTTGCAAGGCTGCACTTTCAATCTTAACTTTAATAGCTCTGCAGAGATGTCGACAAAGGGTTCATTTCCAGATGGAGACAAACCTTAATACCTATATTGTATGTATTTATTTTTTGTTCTGAATTTTATGTACGCATGTGATTAAATGCTAATAAAGTATCGGTATGTTATTTTTCTTAACAACACTAGTGCTGTTAAATGCATCTTAACGGAACTCGTTACTGAAGAGTTATTATCATAGTAACATAATAGGATAAAATAAAAATATGTAACAGCCTACTGGGAGCAGGAAACATTGTGAATTAATTATAGCTAGTACCTAGGATATTTCTAAGGTGACTAGAAAATGTATGAAAATCCAACTATACAGTATTGATGTTCGATGTCAGAGATGAAAAACTAACGCTTTCGGAACTCTAATATATCTACGTAGTATTTTTATTTTCATTTATCTTAGAGTAATTAATTGTTCTTGATAATTTCTGAGAAGAGTGTATTTCACAATAACAAATATAGTAACACGATAAAAATTCGTTTGCTAATGTTTAAAGCGTTACACTTCATTGAGGAATTTGGACTGAGATATGATATAACTTTTAATGTGACAAAATACACAATCAGGAATTGCATCCCAATTTTGGATAAAAGATTTCTCCACCTTCTTGCTACAATTTACATTAGCCCACAACTGTATTCCATCCCACTTCTCCAACTCGTCTGTCCATCTTGTGCAACGTTGCCATTTGCAGTGATGCACATACTATCCTTGCAACACTTTCCTTAATCCCATATCCAAGTGCTTTTCTATCTGACCCTTTAAACTAACTTACCCGAGATCTAATATTTATTTTCTTAATCCTCTTCTTTGAAGTAGTACAAACTTAAAATCGTTCACATAATCTTGGTGGATGGAAGAAATTGGTCTATACTCTTTTGAGGCATCCTTCAAGAGTGATTTTGTTTCTACTAATAGTAATACGCGTTTGGATTCACATACTTTTTTAGTTTCTTGCTTGCTTTGTTTCTTTTACTTAGGCGATATTTTGTTTCTTCTTACTGTTTTAATATTCTTTATTTCCATCCTTTTAGAATTATTAGAAGTAATCGAAACTGTATTATTTTCTGTTTTGCATTCCTCTTATTTTCTCCCTTATTTATAAAAATGATCAACACTTGATTGAATTAAAAAGCAATAAACAAATAGCAGTATAGTGCCTACTACATCATCAAGGGATATACGTAAAGAGCTAGATATATTTGCCTTAAATTAAGAAATAATCAAATATGTACCTGAGAAGTGGAAACAACGTCTTTTAAGACTGGCCCATAGCAAAGCAACTAAAAATCTATACAAATGCAAACCAACTCACGGACAATGAAATGGCCGCCGAAGATAAAGATGGAAGACACAAAGCACGTGATGACGTAACAACATGCAGGTTTAATATGTGTAGTTGATGATGATTTTATTATGAAATGAAATCTAGTGGTGGTCATAGCAGTATAACTTGTACAGGGTGGCCAAATTTCGATGTTTTCATACGAAATCTCGGTAACTATAGAAGATATAAAAAAATGGACTATCCTCTTTTGGTTTCAAGTTTATCTCGCTTATTTATGAAAATAGAAAAAAGTAATTTCTACGTTCTTTAGGCGCTTTTATGGTAAGAATGCAGCGGCGTAATAAATTTTTAAAAAATATTTTCGTCCTTCGACTTGTAACATAAAGTTGTATTTTTTTATATGGAATGCACAGTTGGCTCTGACATCAAAAGAACGACAATTTTTTTCTCATTCCAATGATATACAGGGTGTCCCAAAACGTACCGGCAATATTTCAAAGATTAAAATTTTAATCCAACGGATACTGATCTAGTTGCCATGAGCGTGTCTTCTTTTTGGTAACATTTGAACATCGTTTTTAACACATTATTGTTTGTAACTGTCAACTGTCAGCTTATTACTGTGATACTGATGTTATTTGCTTCATTTTTGTATCCTTATTCCCATCATAATTTACAAATGATTCACAATGCCACTGTTTTTTTAAATGAAGAATATGCAGTTATTCATTACGTTTACGGGCTGTGTGATGGAAATGCTTTAGCAGCACAACAACAATATCGTAGAAGATACCCCAATAGAAGACTGCCTACGTGTCCAATTTTTGTTAATTCACATCGTCAGCTGAGGGAACATGGCACTTTCAATGCAAGACATGCAGTCGGCAAAGAAGTTGTCCCTAGACCCATAAATGATGATGAACAAGTACTTGATGTATTACAAGAAGAATTGCATTACGTACTGCGTACTGAAATATGTAGAAACCAGGTTTTGAGAATAATAAGAAGTGCTCGCTTACATCCATATCATCATCAAAGAGTTCAAGCTCTAAGTAACGATTTTGAAGCTCGTGTTACGTATTAATTACATGCTTGCATAAACGCATTATCTGTCGACACATGTGAGAACGCTGATAATGAGTTTATCTTGTCTTACGGATGTCCCACGTAATTGTTATCACTAGTTTAGTTGCATCGCAGACTTCGTGCATAAAACATTGTATTTTTGCTTTGTAACCCGTAAGGTAATAAATTAAATAAAAAAGATTTTTTTTTATTATCTTTCGTCAATCAATAAACATCTCTGGCGCAGTCGTACGGATAGTAGAAAATTACCCCAAATTCGCGTAATTTTGTGTGTTAACACTTCGTCTACTATCGAACAAAATCCAACCCGGTTCCAAGTGAAGACTGGACATCGCTTCCAAGTGGACCAGCCCAGCCGAAGACAAGCATCGCTGAAGCTGAGCAGCACAACCCCGCAACGCAGAGGACAAAAATCGCCGAAGCCGAGCCACACAACCCCGCTACGCAGAGGACAAAAATCGCCGAAGCCGAGCAATACAGCACCGCGACGCAGAGGACAAGAATCGCCGAAGCGGAGCATCCAAACAGCAATATGAAAATTTGCCTGCTACTAATGTAAGTCGCTAATCAATTTGCAGCAAGAAGATAAAATTTTAGAATTAAGTTTTGCCATTTAAAACAAAGTGAAATAAAATTTAAACTACTGCTAAACCTTAATAATAATATAGTTTTAGCTCTGATTTTGGCAAGTGCTACCTTGTGATCTTAAAATTCTCAGGAGAATTTAGATCTAAAGATACTCTTGCGAAAACTAAGGAGAACGCTTAATATTTTAAAACAATATTCCCGTTTCACATAAGCGAGACTACAGGTGTCCGTTGACTTAATTTATGCCTGTATACTCTTGTGAAACAATAAATTAATTAATAAATGCGCTAAATAAAAATCCATGTCTGAATTTGAGGAAACCCTGGCCAATCAACTAGCCAACCTTGCTATAAATCCATTTGCAATTCCTAACACATCCACGCAACCAAACCTGCCGATACAACAAACAGCTGCTGTACAAGAGAATATACTCGAATGACAAAACACAAGAAGAATGGCAGTACCAGCTTTCCATTTCGAATATCTAAAGACCATTCCCGAGTTTGGAGGAGATCCCACTCAACTTGCAAGATTTTTCAAAGCAGCTGATCTCATCTACAATCAATTTTCAACTGCCAACAATGAAGATTACATCAATCATCTTCTGTTATCCGGCATCGAAAGCAAACTAACCGGACAAGCCGTATTAGTAACTGCAGGATATACCATCGGAAGTTATAAAGAACTCAAAGAAATTTTAAAAAACAATTTTGGCGACCGAAGATCCGAAGACAGCCTTCTTCAAGATTTACTACACCTCAGACAAGGAAATCACGAAAACCCAATCGACTTTTACAACTCGTGCATAAGAATGAGAGCCGCCCTATTTTCACATTTAAGTACCAACACAACAGACGAAGCTACAATTAAGGTTAAAGGAGACTTGTACACCAATTTAACTTTAAAGACTTTTCTAAGTGGATTAAGAAACCCCCTTGGATCATTCATACGGAGTCAACGACCAACCACTATGGAAAATGCCCTTAAATATATTAACGAAGAACAAAACGTATGGCATTTGCAATCAGGCAATCAAAGCATTGCAAAACCCCATCACAAACCAAATGTGACACCGAAGTCAAATCAGCAAAATTATTACTTCCATCGTCAACCAATGCCAATGGTTCAAACGCAGTATAGACCAATGATGCAGCCCGTTCACCCACAATTCCAAGTACAACGCCAACATTTTCCAGCACCAATAAGGACACTTCCTGCTTTACCACCACAGCAATCGTCTACAAAACAATTCCCAGCAAAGCAGTTTCCATCGCAACCAATTGTTTTTGGAAATCAGAAACCAACAGGAACCAACGTATTTAAGCCTCGAAATATCCAACCTCTCGAGAAGCCTACTCCTATGGATATATCGCGTACTATTAAACAGCCATATTATATTCGACAATCCAATCAACCTAGGAACTTCATTTCCGAAGAACTTTTCTACCATGATCAAGGACCTGTAGAAACCGAAGTACAAGAAGAAGATAACGCTTATGGACTTGCACCTGACGCTGAATATAATTATTATGAACAATCCGAAGAAGACAACAGTTGGATTCCAGCATCAGAAAATGACCCCGAACAGGATTTTTCCCTGACCAGCCCGAACAACAACCTGACCTAATATACGTTAACAATTCGGCATCACCTAAACTACCTTACATATACTTACCGGAACTCAACGCAAAACTCATGATTGACACTGGATCTATGAAAACATTGTTAAATCCCGCTTTCGTACACAAGTATTACTCCGAATATATTTACAACGAACCTTTCCAAATTAGCACTGCACATGCAACGTCAATTCATGATGAAGTAGCTAATATACCATTACCAAGATCCTTCAAGACAAATCAAATGCACAAAATCTACTTATTCAATTTTAATGACAACTACGAAGGACTCATTGGACTCGATTTGTTAAAACAATTGAACGCAAGAATCGATTTATCTACTAATCAGCTAATTACAAGTAACTGTACTTTGCCACTCCATATTCAACCATCAGATGATGAAAAAATACCTACAAGGAAACAGGATAAATTTGAAATAAATATTCCACCTCGATCAGAAAGTATAATTCGACTACCCACCGACAGCCAACTAAAAGAAGCACTATGTGAAAAAAGAAACTTTGGACCAGATTTAATAATCCCAGAAGCATATGTTAAGATTAAAAATAACGCATTTTTGACTACAGTTATAAATACACGAAACGAACCAATTCAACTTAATTTAAAGAAACCAATTCAATTACAACCAATAGTTGAACCTAAGACTATCGAATTAAATCATATTAGTACAAAAGATGTCAAAATCAAATTACGAGAAAACTTAAACAATTTAAGAACAGATCACATGAATGACGAAGAGAAAACGTTAATAACGAATTTATGTGAGGAATACCGAGATATATTTTATTGCAAAGACATTCCATTATCATTTACTAATAAAATTAAGCATAAAATTCGAACAACTGACAATGAACCCGTATTTACGAAAAATTATCGTTATCCATACATTCATAAAAAAGAAGTTCAAACTCAAATGGCCAAAATGTTGAAGGACAACATTATCAAACCTAGCGAATCGCCTTGGAACGCACCCATATGGATTGTACCCAAAAAATTGGATGCATCAAAACAACAAAAGTGGCGAATAGTAGTGGACTATCGGAAATTGAATGAAAAGACAATTGAAGATAAGTTTCCTATCCCCAATATCAACGATATATTAGATAAACTAGGACGAAGCCAATATTTTACCACCCTAGACCTAGCTTCAGGCTTCCATCAAGTGGAAATTGACCCGGAAGACAGAGAAAAGACTGCCTTTTCTACAGATGACGGACATTTTGAATTTTTACGCATGCCCTTTGGCCTTAAAAATAGCCCAACTACGTTTCAAAGGATTATGACCAACGTGCTAAAAGGACTAACATAGCCAATGCTTAGTATACTTAGACGACGTTATAATTTTTTCTACCTCACTTCCAGAACACATTACAAGATAACGTAACGTATTTAATAGAATCAGAGAAAACAATTTGAAAATTCAGCTAGACAAAAGTGAATTCCTACGTAAAGAAGTAGCATATCTTGGACATATAGTAACACCACAAGGAGTTAAACCAAACCCCGACAAAATAAAAGCCATACAAAATTATCCAATCCCAACAACCCAGAAAGAAATCAAAGGATTCCTTGGACTTTTGAGATATTACCGAAAATTCATAAAAGATTTCGCTAAAATGACTAAACCTCTTACGAACTGTCTAAAGAAAGGTAAAAAGGTAGAACACACCCCAGACTTTGTAAAATCATTTCAAAGTGCACAAAACATACTACTAAATGACCCGATACTTCAATACCCGGATTTTGATAAGCAATTTATTCTCACAACCGACGCATCCAATGTCGCCCTTGGAGCAATTTTATCTCAAGGTACACCTGGAAAAGACCTACCAGTAGCATACGCATCTAGAACCCTCAACGAAACGGAGCAAAGGTATTCGACCATAGAAAAAGAATTACTCGCTATAATTTGGGCCACCAAATATTTCCGCCCTTATCTTTATGGAAGAAAATTCACCATTGTTACAGATCACAGACCACTCATTTGGTTAAATTCACTTAAAGAACCCAATTCTAAACTAACACGTTGGAGACTCAAACTGGAAGAATATAATTACGATATTATTTACAAAAAAGGAACCAAAAATTCTAATGCTGACGCTCTCTCTCGCATACAAATTAATCCCATTACACATACAACAAATATTTCTATGATAGCAAATGAAGACGAAGAACTCGACCAACTCCTGGACGAAATTGTAAACAGTGAACGCTTAAACACACCTGAACCGCGACCTGTAATAAATCGACCCGCAAGAATACCAACGCCAATCGATCTCGAAGAATTAATACCTATAACAAGAATCCAACAACCAGAAGACACAGATTCAAATACACAACATACCCAGGAATCATCGACACCTACAATACCTATTTGTGAGGATGCCCTGGAAACGAAAGAAAACCAAATAATATTTCATATGGTTCACGACGAGCCATCGACCCCAAAAATTAAAATGCAAGAAGGACACAAGATTTTGAATGTGGAAATAAATACAACGAATCCTCTGCCTACCCTACGAAAAATATTTTTAGAATTTTGCAAACCCGACACATCATACTACCTGTTCTTTCCAGAAGATGAATTATACAAGATTACATGCCGATTAACAATCGAATTGTTCAGTGTAAACAAACCAAGATTATTTAGATGTTTAAATAGAGTTAAACATATTATCGACAAAGAAGAACAATATGGACAAATAAAACTGTACCACGAAGGAAAAACTAATCACCGTGGAATTCAAGCAACTTTATTAGCGTTAAAGCGTAAATTCTATTGGAAGAACATGGAAAAAACAATCTCAGACTACATTAATAACTGTGCAGAATGCAAAAAACAAAAATATGATAGACAACCTACTAAAGCCCCTTATAATGTCACGGACACTCCGGATAAACCGATGCAAGAATGCCACATAGACATATTTTATATCGACAATAATATGTTCTTAACAATTATCGATAAACTTTCAAAATTTGCACAAGTATATCACCTGAAAGATCGAAACAACGTAACCATAGTTCGGAAAATAACAAAATTTATATCACAATATGGTACACCAATAAAAATTATAGGAGACGGAGAATTTAACGGAATAATAATACAAGAACTACTTGCTTTTCACAAAATTAATTTGCACATTACAACGCCTGGACATCATGAATCCAACAGTCCCATAGAAAGACTACATTCAACCCTGATAGAGCACTATCGATTATTAAAAAGTCGACATCCTAAGGAAGAACCTAAAACTTTAATGCGATATGCCATAATCGCATACAATAACACTATTCATACAAGCACCAAAATGACACCCCACGAATTACTTTTCGGACATACTATGTCACAGGATCCCTTTTCAGCTGATTTCGAACAACAACGAGTATGGTATTATACCGCTAATCACACTGAAAAAATGAAATATTTATATGAACAAATTAAAAGACAGCAACAGCAATTAAAAGAAAATTACATTTTAAAATTGAATGCAAAAGAAAATAGAAAACACTCCTACCAAGTTGGACAACAAGTTTTACTAAAAACCGATTCCCGAAGAGGAAAAGCCAAACCAAAATTTATCGGACCCTACGAAATTATATCTATAACGCCGCATCATGTATGCACACTTAAAAATAATAAAGGAACAAGACAGGCACATGTCAACAATTTACGGCCCTTTGTTACAGATTCCTCTGCTTTAGAATCTGCTACCCCGCAGAACCAGGATTCACGAACCTCAAAAACAATCCAGGTCTTTACTTCAACAGGCTTGGTACAGCACAAATAAAAAAGGACCAATGGACCCTCATTAAGACTATCGATTGTTCACCTTTATTAATCGAATATGAAAAACTAAAAGAAAATGTAAATTACCTCAAAAAACCATTAGAATCGGAAAATCATGGACCCATATATAAATTAGAAAGTCATAATTATCTGCTCGTTTTGGAAAGTCTATTAATAGAAATTCAAAAGAAAATTGAACATTTGTTTCCCAATCACGTTCGGAAAGTCAAAAGAGGAGCAATAGACGGTTTAGGAAGCCTAATCAGCTTTATTACTGGTAACCTCGATGCTGAAGACGGAAAAAGAATAGATCAAGCCTTAAATTCCCTTCAAAAGAATCAACATAAATTAGAAGAGATCACAATACGCCAAACGTCATTGATGACCCAAGCTATCGACAAGTACAATCAAACATTATTTAAATTAGAAACTAACCAGAAAATTCTTCAATTTCGACTTCTACAAATTGAATCAGCCATCAAAACTACAGCATTACACGATATCGAAAATTATGCACTAATTAATCTCCATTCGGTACAACTTCAGTTGGCCACTTTATTGAATCTTCTGTTAGAAATTCTGGATACACTTGAAGAAGCAATCACCTTCGCTAAATTAAATATTTTACACCCTTCTATCGTGGAACTTAAGGATCTACGAACTGAACTTGAATTTATCTCAAAACAACATATACTATACAGACTCCCATATGAACCTTCGATTGATCTTAATGAATACGATCATTTAATCGACGTAAAGGCATATAGAAAAGGAACTAATTTAGTCTTCATACTCGAAATACCTCTGAGTGCTAATGACACTTACGACTACTATCAATTGATTCCCTTACCAATACCAAACAACAACACTTTCCACATGATAATTCCTTCAAAACCATACATCCTATTCAATAATAAATTCAGTGTAACAATTAATAATATGTGCACAAAAGTGAAACAAGGCCTCTATTTCTGTGAAAACGTTGATCAAGATTTAGAAAAAGACGAAAGATGTGCGGTTGACCTTCTTAATTTTAAGGGAACCACAGATTGTAAAATCTATAGATTTAAGTTAAATACAGTTAAAATGCATAAAATAAGTAATAATGCCTGGTTATTGATCACTCCTAAAGAATTAATATTCGATGTAAGTTGCAGTAATAATAGTCCTTACAAACAACCTCTTTTTGGAACCTATTTAATACAATTGCCGAAAGAATGCAAGGTAACCAATCATGAATATACCTTATCGACAAATAATTATAAGAATGAATTCATTAGAAATATTAACCTGCCTTCTTTAAACATAACAATGTATACACTTAAAAATTACTTTCCAGAAACACCTACCATTGAATTAAAACAAATCGATTTAAATGATTTTCAGTCAATAAAAAATCAATTCACTCAATTATCTAAAGAAATTGTCCACAATGACTATGTACTGCCCACGCATTTCGGAATAAGCTCTTTAACACTTGTAGTTATATTTTTGTTTGCTTTTGTTATGTTTAGTATAATATTATATTGTAAACGTAACTGCCTCTTAGACAAGTTGACCAACATCATAAATAAATCGAATCCAAAAGAGATTCCTTTAGAACTGCAAAAATTGAAAAATCCTATTCCATAGATGATTTTCCAATCTCGGTCGGGAGGTGTTACGTATTAATTACATGCTTGCATAAACGCATTATCTGTCGACACATGTGAGAACGCTGATAATGAGTTTATCTTGTCTTACGGATGTCCCACGTAATTGTTATCACTAGTTCAGTTGCATCGCAGACTTCGTGCTTAGAACATTGTACTTTTTTGCTTTGTAACCCGTAAGGTAATAAATTGAATAAAAAAGATTTTTTTTATTATCTTTCGTCAATCAATAAACATCTCTCAAGCCCCTAGTCATGAAATGTAAACATAGACCAATATTAAATAGTAATCAGGTTAACCATTTCAAATCGTCGTATCAAGAAGCACATCATCGAAAACTGACCAGCAATTCTCCATAACAGCATGGTATTGTTCATATTATGCCAATCGACGCTTATATCTGAACATTATCAGTTTGAAAATTCTTTTGCTAACAAGTTGAACAAACAGGATTACGATAAGCAGATGTTTTATCCAATTTCCGTAATACCTTTAAGTCGAGTGCGTCGGCAGCACTAAGGTGATCTTTTGTTTTACAAACAATAATACCAAATAAAAAATATTAAGAACGTGTAGCGTAGGAAGCGCCAACTTTCATAAGATGTACTATATATTCCTCATGCTGTTTAATGGATATTTTGTCACACTACAAAATTAATTCTTAGAAGTTATGGCAAAAAAATGTATAAATCAGAGTTAACCTGTCATTATCATGCCATTATGGTTGAATAAATAATTGATCAACTACCAATTTCTCAAAACAACTTTACTGCTGTGGTTGGTAGATAGAACTTAATATTTTTTATAAATATTATGTTCCTCGCATAAGAGCAGATGCAAAGATGCATCCTTATTCTTAATTTTTAAGGAACACACAGAGTTTATTTGTCGAAATAGGTGACTGGAGAAGATCAAATAGAAGTTGTAGTGAGACTACATCTTTCAGGTTTACCAAACAACTCTGATGGCGGTTATTATAATTTGAAGCCTATTTCGTTATAGTTCATGCATATTTTTATGAATAAAGGAAAAACTGTCTAAACGGGAGTGAAAATGGTAATAATGTTATGCCAATTTAAGTTGGTGGATTCATTCTTCACTACATAAAAGGCGTAGCGAAGTATGAAAGCAAGTAGTCTAATAACATAACAAAGCTAAAATTGTTGCAAACAGTTTACAGTAAAGGCTTTGCTTTGAACATATTTTACTTGAGTTTTTAAAATGAATATTGGTTATAGCATAGGGAAGCTCCGCTTACGTGCTTATCGTACGCACTACATTAGAAGCGAATGTTTGTTTAATAGTGTATAGATGCTACGATATAACGGTGCATACATTAAGTTGAACACCACAAGGTTGCAGTGCGAGCGATTTGCAAGCATTCAAAGCCGGTTAGCAAACAAAACGGCGCTGAATAAGTTCAACTTTAATTTTTCCAAGGCTTCGTTAATTTCCGCCCGCCTTTGTCCCGCGAAACAATTTACCGCTTCCGTCTCTGCCCTTTTTCTGGCTTTATTTTTAACTTTTTATTTCGCGAACTTTTGTTTGCCAACTTTGCCCAAACATTTCCGCGCAAACATGAGCTCATTCAGCCAGGATAATTGTTCAGTGGTTAGAGTTTTGCATTTTCTCGCTGGGCTTCCTTCTTAGGACGAACTCATCGCTTAGCAGCCTGCTCTGATGGCCCTTCGAGTTTCACTTAGGGCCGGCTGGGTCGATACCGGCACTGAATGCTTAAGCATCTGATTTTTTTGACACTGTTCGCTTTGGAGCGAATCAAACTACATCTGTGTGATTTTCCATGATGCGGTTGGTTGTGCTTCGTATTCAGTTATGTATTACTCTTGTACCTATGTGTGTACTTGTATTTATTGAGTCACTTAAAAGCACATCTTTTATAGGACCAATGAAAGAATTGTTGGAAGAGTATGGCGAATTAATATTCATATAAGCTTAAGGGAAATAGATAACATCCCATAGATTTTCATCGCTGAAATAGACAAGACAAGACATAATAAACGGAAACACAACTATCGTATCCAAAACCATCGAAAACCTTCGAGCTACCTAGTAGCTTCAATGGAAATGTCAAATTATGTGTGAAAGTTGAGCTGCCAAACGTAGTAACTTTAGAGAGTTAAATCTTGCATTTTGCCGTGATCTGGATGTTATATAATTGTGTAAATTACAACATTGCTTCATTTCACATGTATACCACGGGTATATTTAAAAATTCGACAATCGTAAGAGCACCAATATAGTTAAAAATTAGAGAAAAAACTCTAAAAAATAGGAAAAAATACGTGGTATGACGAAATGGAAGATGGCTGCCATCATGAAACGAATGACTAGATCGAAATATAAAGAATTTGAAACTAGTTTTAATGCAGGATTCAATTAATTCGTTTAAATAAAACTTTAAATGCCTAGTAGGCAGACAACTATTGTCGCAAATTATTCTAGAGTTGTGTGATTTCAGCTGCTAGGTGGCGTTCGGGAAACTTTCTTCGGCTTTTGTAGAATTTTGGTCGAAGTTATGACATGTGTGTAGAGCTAGCTGCTAGATTTTTTTAGGTTTATCGTGCTAAGGGTGTACTTTTTAGCAGTATTACTGTGGGGATCTCGATTTTTATTGAGATGAGCATCCGCTAGAAGCAGTTGTAGAGTTCGGAAGGTTTCTGTAATCATTACATGTGATTCTAACCTAAGCACATGGCAGGTGCTATCCTAATTTTTTCGGGAGATTTTCGGCAGATTTACCGTAGGGTGACTTTGGGAATGCTACAGTAATCCAGCTTCGGAGCGAGTGAACGCATGGTTTCCATTCTATCCTTGACAATGAGTAAACCTTTAGCAGCAGATGGATCGCTTGTCGTAGTTAGCGTACGTCTCCAGGGTTTGAATGCACAAATTGCACTACTTGTACTATATTTTGGTTTCAATTTATATATAGTATATAGTAATTCATGTTTGACACTGCAAATAGTTTTGTCTCGCTAGCTATTGCTGACGGAGGTTTTCAGGAATAAGTTGATACCTTAGTTATCTGATTATGAAAGCTGAATGAGTAATGGAATAATTTGTATACGCGTGTTCAAGTTTAGTTCGCTAGTTTATAAATTTGCAGGATGAGCTACTATTCCAGCCCTTCATGTTTGTTGTATTTTACAAGCAAACATACAGGCGCCTGAATGATAAGCAACCTATGTTACATCACGAAATTATTTATGAATTTGTGTTGGAATTATATTTATTCAGCAAGCGGATTTAGCTTCTCAATTAAGCAAGTTTCAATATTGCTTCAGCTAAAATGTAGTACGTTTTGAGCACAACTCAGTAGCAAAGTTTGCATCTGAGAATTGGTTAGGGGGAAAGTTTCTCACATGGAATTATAATAACACACTATTTTTTCATGACCTGTGATATGTTTTCTTGATATATAAGTGTAATGTTTAGTGGATAAGAAATTTGTTAGTTCTTGTTCAAGGTTCGTGTAAACCAGTACTTGCAATTTCTTATTTACCTCCGATTATTCACCATCTTTGAATTAGTTATAATTAGACAATTCAACTTAGATTTGGGTTTCGCTGTTATATTTTCGTTTGTTTGCGATTTGAGTCTCTTAGTGGTTTATTAACTCAAGACTTATTTGGGCACCGCACCAGTTGGAACCCCTACAATTAGATTTATGCCAGTTAGACTCCTTCCGCTTAGACTCATCGGATAAAAATTTCCGAGTAGAGTCCTCGAACTTTTCCCTCAAATAATTACCTATGTAATTATTCCGTTTAGACTCCTCGATATATTAAAGAACGTTTAGTTTGTGTGGATTGAAAATGCGACAAATATTCCTTTCCACTCTACCCAGACTTAGAACTGGCTAAGTATATATAAGTATATATAAAGTTTTGTAATGTCTTGTGTTTTTTACTTATTAGTTTAACTTAACTATATACATTAACAGTCGCACTGTTTCACCGACAGTTTTTCTGTTTTCAGTTAAATCAGTGATTGTGACACCACACTTTTCAACACAAATCCACCGCTATGTACCATTTTTATTAGACCGCTTAAAATTTAATTTATAGCCGGAATAAATCACCACAGGACGACCTTTGCGAGATTCAATAAACTCATTTTTCTCCATATTGTCAGAGCTAACGTAAAACAACAAATGAAGTATGTTCAAGTACCTAACTACTTGCACCCTCACGGATCGGTTGCTAACCCTCTCCTATTGGTTATTTATAAATATACACACGTCCTTATTGAACAATGATGTCATAGCGTGATTACTTTCTAATCTACACTCCCATGACGTCAGAGTGAAGAACTACAAACATTCCAATGACGTCACCGCCAAAGCCGAGGAGCCTAAACGGAATGCTTAATTAGGTTTAAAATCCGAAGAGTCTAAACAGAAAAAAAATGTTTAATTAGTCCGAGGACTCTAAACGGAAGGCGCCTAAACGGAAATCACGTACAATTATTAAGTTCTACTTTGCGAAGATAAGTCGACCTGATCGTCTGCCGAGTTAGGCATTAGCAGCAAAAAATTATGTACCAAAGTTGAGCATGTATCGAACACAAGCATAGATCAAAAAGTGGTTCTACCAATAAGTATTCAAAATATACAGTGTATAGTCGTAAAAGTAGCAGAGAAAGCGTTTTTCAAATTGAAACATAAAGATAAAACATGTATTTGTGGGAAAATCGTAGTTCATATATATATTACCAATGGTCATTACGAAAGTTATCTAAAACGTAGAAATACTAGTACAAATAGCACCCACAAACATTTCACTAAGTGTCTCAGATAATAATCTCCTATGATAGGTAAACGATTTAAAGAATAAGGCATCTGAATTGATCAATTAATTGGTGTAGAATATAACAAGCACTTTGATAATCAGTCAATTTGTTGCAAATTAGGTTTAAAAGTGTTATGCTTATGTTATTAAAATAGTTGAAAAACTTTCTAGCCATAAGTGCTACTATAGCCTAAGCTAGAATATTGAAAATTCAATACTGACAAGCGGCGTTGAAATAAGCCTTTTCATTAACGTGTTACAACCAATTCATAGCCATTAAGAACAGTTAATTTTAAAATTCAATTTACAACTTTTATTAAAATACAAAATAAATTAATTCTAACAAAATCTATTTTAACCTTATCTGTTGCACAATGTACATAAGACGTACTTCGTAAAGTCTATTAAAATATATTCAGTTCTGTTCAGAACTTGTTTAAACCTATGTGCCAAAACCCAATCGAAATTTATTCAAGAGTGCTTAGGTATAGCAGATTATGCTAAGATATATTCAAACTATTGAGAACTAGTTCAGCCCTATACATGAACGTGTTACACCTGTTCCAACATATCAAGCTATATTCTAGAATATTCAGGTTTTTCACAATCTGCTAAGATCTATTCAAAACTGAATTTCTGGAAATCTATGAGCTAATGTGTTTTATACACGTGCAAAACTGTTAAGATCTGACCAAAACAGTTTAGGCTTACCCTAACTTATTGAACAGGGCTATGTATGAATGTGTTAAACCGGTTAAAACCTGTCAAAATCTGATCAAAAACATTCAGGCTTCTCAAAACCTTTTAAGATCTATTCAAACCTGTTCGGAGCTTGTTCAGCCCTATGCATGAACGTGTTACACCTGTTCCAACATATCAAGCTATATTCAAAAATATTCAGGCCTTTCACAATCTGCTAAGATCTATTCAAACCTGTTCAAAATTTATGGAAATCTATGCGCTAATGTGCTTTAGACCCGTGCAAACCTGTTAACATCTGATCAAAAAAGTTCATGCTTTCCCTAACTTCTTAAAAACTATTAAAACCTTTTCATAACTTGATCAGGGCTGTGCATGTGTTAAACCGGTGCAAACCTGTCAATATCTCAGACTTCTCAAAACCTATTAAGATATCTTCACACTTGTTCAGAATTTGTTCAGATCTATGCATTAATGTGTTAAAACAATTCAAACCTATCAAGATATTTTCAAAATCCAATTTCCAAGCTTTTCAAAATTTGTCAACATCTATTAAAACCTGTTCACAACTTGTTCAGAGCTACACACTAATGTGTTAAAACCTTTTAAAGTTCATTAAGATCTGTTCAACAATGTTCCGGTGTCTTAAAATATGTTACGATTAAAATGTGTTAAAACCTTGTTTAGACGTATGAAACAATGTGTTAAAACCGTTAAAACTCATCAATATCTGTTCAAAAATGTTCAAGCTGCTCCAAATCTGTTAATATCTATTTCAACCTGTTTGCAACTTGCTCAGACCCATGCATTAATTTGTTACACCGTTCAGGTCTATAAAAATTCTTAAAAAATGTTCAGGATTCTCGAAATCTACTATGATCTGTTTCAACTTGACCGAAACCTGTTAATCAAGATCATTTTAGGAATGTTTACTTTTCCCAAAATCTTTTAAGGGCTACCCAAAACTTCTTCTGAATGTATTCAGACTTATACAGCAATGCATTAAAACTTGCTCAGTCCTATCAATATCTTCACAAATATTTTCAGGCTTCTCAAAATTAGTTTTAAGATCTATTCACAGTTGTTTATAACTCATTCAGACATATGCAATAATGTGTTACACCCTCTCAAACCTTACAGGATTTTATCGAAAATGCTCAGGCCGCTCAAAATCTGTTAAGATCTATTCAAATCTGCCCGGAACTTGTTCGGATCTCTACACTAAGGTGTTAATACCTGTGCAAACATAGCAGAATTTGTTCAATAATGTTCAGGTTTCTCAAAATCTGTTAAGGTCTCTTCAAACGTATTCTAACCTGATCAAGGCTGTATACGAAAGTGGTAAAACCCACCCACACTTAATGAATATCGGTTCAGGAATGTTCCGACCTCTCCAAATATGTTAAGGTTTTCTTTAAAACCTTTTTGTGCCGTGATAAAATACATTTTCTTTTATATCGCTACTTTGCAACATTAAAAATATCTGCCCTCGTTATCAAAAATTAACAATTAAAACTAAAAATAAATACGGAAAACTTGGCTTTCACTGGAACTGAGACACGGCCAACCTCCAGTGAATTGCTCGACACTACTTCCATTTGTTCAGAACTTGTTCAGACTTATGGATTAATGTAGTACAACCGTTCAAACCTATCAAAATCTACTCAAATATGTGTAGGCTCCTTAAAATATTTTAAGTGCTATGTAAACCGGTTCATAACTTGTTCATATCTGTACACTAATGTGTTACAACTCGATCAAACGTATCAAGATATGTTCAGAAACGTCCAGTTTTCTCAAAGTCTGTGAAGATCAATTCCATCCTTGTCAGAATTTATTCAGAGTTATACACTAAAGTGTTACAACCCGTTCAATCCTATCAAAATTTACACAAAAATGTCCAGGCTTCCTGAAATTTTCTAAAATATTTTAAAATGTGTTCAGACTTATGCACAATTGTATTAAAGCCGTTCAAATACATTAAGATCCACTGAAATATGTACAGACGCCTCAAATGGTGTTAAGATCCGCTGAAACCTGTTCAGAACTTGTCCAGACCTATACACTACTGTAGTTTAAACCTACCAGATTCAGTTAAAAAAAGTTTAGGGTTTTCAATATCCGTTAAGATCTATTAAGACCTGTTTAGAACTTATTCAGACTTATGCATTAAGGTTTTGAATCATTTAAAACTGTCCAAGTTTGGTTTAAAAATGTTCAGGTTTCTCAAAATCTGTGTAGCTTAATTGAAATCTATTTAGAATTTGGTCGGACCTATGCAATCATGTGTTAAATATGTTCAGACCTATGAAGATTTATTAAAACATTTCCAGGTTTTTCAAAATCCGTTAAGATATATTTAAACCAGTTCAGAACACGTTCAGGTCTCAAATATGTCCAAACTTCTCAAAATCTCTTAAGATTTATCCAAACTAATTCAAAACTTGTTCAGACCTCTGTACTAATGTGTCAAGCCCGTTCAAACTTGTCGCGGTCTGTTCAAGAACGTTCAGGCTTCTTAAAATTTGTAAGGCTCTATTGCAACCTATTCAGAACTTGTTCATACGTATACACTAATGTGTTAGACCCGTTCATACCTATCAAGATTTATTCAAAAATTACTAAGCCTCTTAAAATTTGTTGATAACCCATTCAAGTCTATACACTAACGTGTTAAGTTACGTTGAAATCCAACAAGATCTATTTTAAAATGTCCAAGTTTTTTGATTTATTAAAATCTGTTCAAAATTTTTCACAACTTGTCGAGATATATGCAATAACATCTTAAAACCGTTCAAACATACCAACATCTGTTGAACTATGTTCAAGCTCTCCAAAATCTATTAAGTTCTATTCAAACCTGTTCGTAATTTAATCTGATCTAAGCACTAATGTGTTAAACCGGTTCAGAGATATTCGGGAGTTTCAAAATCGGTCAAGCTTCATTCAAACCTATTCAGAACTTGCTCAGACCTATGCACTTATGTGTTAAACCCATTCAAACCTATGAATAGTTAGTCAAAAACTTCCAGGCTTCCCAAAATCTGTTAGGATCCATGCAAAAATGTCTAAATTTCTCAAAATATGTTCAATTCTTTTTATAGTCTGTTCAGATAATATATTCAATAACACATGAAAACCGCTTAAACCTACCAACATCTGTTCAACTATGTCAAGTTCTTCAAAATCTGTTCAGATCCTAAACCTATTTAAACCTATCAAAATCTATTCAAAAACTTCGAGGCAACTCAAAATGTGTTAAGCTCTATTAAAACTTAATCTGGACTGGTTGAGACCTATGCATTAATTTGTTAAACCTAGTCAACCCTATCAAGATCTATTCAAAAGTCCAGGTTTCTCAAAATCTTTGAAAACCTATGCAAACCTCTTCAGAAGGTATTTCTACTTATGCATTACTATGTTAAACTTTATTCGAATCTGTTAAAAAATATTCAGGCTTCTCACGCTCTATTATGCTCCATTCTATACACAACTTGTTGAGACCTATGCACTATTATGTATTAAATCCATTCAAACCTATTAATATCTATTCAACAATTTTTAGGATTATCAAACGTGTTAACACGTATGGGAACCTGTTAAGCACTTATTCAGACACTTGCACTAATGTAATAAACCTCTTCAAATAACAATATATGTTGAAAATTTTCATTTTCTCAAAACCTGTAGAATCTATCCAAACCTGTTCAGACTTGTTTAGATATAGGCATTAATATGCTAAACCCGTTCAAACCTATCTAGATTTGTTTAACAATGATCAGGCTTCTTAAATCCTCTTAAGATCTATTATTTAAACCTGTTCAAAACCTCTCCGGATCTCTACACTAATGTATCAAAACGTGTGCAAACCTATCAACATCTGTTCAAACATTTTCAGAGTTATCACGCTCGCACCTATACATCAATGCGTTGAACAAGTTTAAATCTAGCAATATCCAAAGTTTTCAGAATTCTCAAAATCTGGTATTGAAACCTATTAAGAAAGTTTCCAGACCTCTGCACTAATTTGCTAAACCCATTAAGATCTATTAAAAAAGTCCAAGCTCTCCACAATCAGTTCAAATCTGTTCAGAACTTATTCCAACTTATGTACTGATGTGCAAGATGTATTCAATCCTCTTGCGATCTGTTGAAAGACCATTCAGGCATTTTAAAATATCTGATGTTCCATAACTTGTTTATACCTACGCACTAATGTGTTAATCTCTTTCAAACCTATCAATTTCATTACAAACAATTTCAGGCTTCTCAAGATCTGTCAATATCTTTTCAAACTTGTTCAGAACACGTTTAAGCCTGTACCTAACGTGTTTAAGTCCGTTTAAACCTATTCAGAGTGTATTCCTACCTATGCGCTAACGTGGCAACATCCGTTCAAGCCCAAGAAGATCTGTTCAAAAATGTTGCGGTTTCCCAAAACCTATAAGATAGATTCAAATCTTTTGATCACTTGTTCAGACCTATACATTAATGTGTTAAAATCCGTTCAAAGCTCCCAGGATCTACTGAACAGTGTTAGTGTTCAGGCTTTTCAAAGCTGTTAAAGACTACTGAAGACTTGTTCTAAACTTCTTCACAATTGTTGATAAGTTTCTTCAAAATTAAATGCAAAAGAGTCAAAATTACTCCAGGTACATTTGAAACTTGTTCACATGAAAATAATTTGTTAATAACCAGTTCAAACCTGCTCAGATCTATTGAAACCTGTTTAAGCTTGTTCAAAATCGATTTACACTTACTTACAAGCTGCTTGTCACATGCTAAAAATCCCCGCAGGCTCGTTTATCAATCTATTCAAACCAAATTCAATCTATCTTAACGTGTAGAGACTTATTTACTATCTAGTCAAGACATGCCATTTTTTTAGTATCGTTGCCATGTTGTAACTTTTTCCTCTGTAGTAGTAAAATAAATGACTACGGTTTATGTTTTAATAATGTAGAGTAGTATAATGCTTTAGTGGATCAATCACGGATAACAAATTAAATTTGCCTATTATAATTAGCCGATTTCGATTAATAGTTAACCAGTCATACATAATAATCCAAGTTTGGTTTGTTTAATCGTCCTTTCATCGTTTAACTGTATCGTAACCGATACTTTGAGAGCTGGACAAAACTTGCTTTAGCCGAGTCGGTTATAAACTCCATCTACTACAGCACTACTTCATATATTTCGTCGTTTTAATTTAGACCAACGCAAAGTTTATTACAGTCTGCCGTTTTGTAAGAGGATTAAAAAGCATTACAATTCCTTCTGGTATTATAACTTTTTATCTTTGTCTCGAAACTTCCTTGGACTTCACTTACATTTGCAAAACATTGGTTCTTAATCCCAAAATAATTAGGTTCTGCAAGACGTTCTTTGCGTAAATTAATTTTGCTGCTTTTACAAGTTTGTGTTAAGGTGCATTTTGATTTTTTAAACAACGCAAAGTTATTAGTTTATACTTCTTTTATAGATGTCAATTAAAATAGAACACCAATTAAGCAAAGTAAAAAACAAGTTTATTTAGTCTGGCTTTATGTAACTTGTCGGAATCGTATGGAATGACAGAAAATGTAACAATGATGACTGACGGTTTGGTTTTCACAACCGTAGTTATTAGCAATTTCTTAAAACGACTGGCAAATGACGACTCGCACAAGATAAAAATAATTCCCTACCTACTTCTGCCGGAGTTATCAATATGTGACTGTTAACATCAGACTATCAGTGCCGATGTACAAAAACGCATCTCCAACCCGCCCCTGAAAAAAGCGGAGCCCGCAAATGGCAGAGCATAAATTCTTAGGTAGCTAAAACTTGATTTCGACAGTTTAAAAGGCAGCGAATGAATTCGGCGCAGGAAGAAGCACTCAAATAAAATGAAAACCCCTCATTATTCACGCGGAAAGCCTACAATAAGGATCAATCCGCGGTCAATAAATATGGGACCATCAGCACGCGGATCCCAAATGGACCCATCACTCTGCGGCATAAAGGAAGTGCCAGCCAGAGCCATCTGCGGTCACTTGTTATCCTACAATCTCTAGATACTTTTTATTGGCGTGTCAATCACCGCGACACGGTCAGTTTGCCCGCCAAGAATTTATTTGATGTCGCTTCCGAGGCCGAGTTCCGAATAGGTATGGGCCATAATGGCGCTGTTAAGCGACTGACAAAATGATCTCCCGACATCCTCGAGTTCTTTGTGTGGTATCCGATACTGAGGAATGCGTGGAATAAAGGGATAAACAGCGGAGCGAACAAACCGTGATATCTTCGTGCGGGTTCGCCCGAGATCTCTAGGAAATCCCATGAAATCACTATTGATTCAAGGTAACTCTGCCTGAGACTGACAAAACAAGTTTTACAGCGGGCTGGCTGGAAATGGGATGGCAAAAGATATACATACAAAAAACGCCACCTATACGAAGGTTTGTCTCTGGATCTATAAAACACGCTGGTTTCCTCGCACCTGGTAAAAATCCCTGTCTGACAACGGGTATTACTCATACAGGACGATTACCACTTCCATTGCAGGTAGATTCCACTGCATACGAACTATCTGATACCATGTTTTACGCATCTAATATAAATCTTGTATATTTAGAATTTAGAATAAATCCAGAAAATATTACTGGCGAACTAAAAATATATACCCTATCTGAGTGGTTCCTAATCTTTTCATTTGTGTTTAACAATCTATATTGCATATAACACAACAGTTTCAATTAAAACACACACCATAATTATAGCTATGAAACTGAATAACCTAATAAACCGAATAGTTTAAATACTAAAACCTAATTTCAACGTTAATTTTCTAAAGTCTACTATCAGTATGTACCGCGACTTTGCATAACTGTTGGATTAATATTTGCACTCTGCTTTTAAAGTTGTTCGGCTTTTGTACCCGCTTTCCTTCTTCCTGCACTGGTGTACAAGTTTTAACGGCAATCAGTTGTGTGCTCTGTCCGTGATTTGCCACCTAGTTGGCCTTGTATACCACGATCACAAGAACTTCAGATTAACAAAAAAGGGATTTGTGGACAACCCTCTTTTGAGAGAGGCCCTTTTATTATAACATATCTCGGATTAACTTCTACCGCGCTTCTTTATCGTCACCTCGACGATACTAAGAAAGTCAGCTATCTTTCTCGCGTCGACGACTGTACGTTGAAATGCCTCTCGAGTTATCATACACGAATGTAAGGAATTCATTGTTCCAAAGAAAAATACGTTTGGGTTATTATCTAAATATTATCATTTATGTAACCCTTAATATTCGTACTTTTGTATGACCTATTTATTAGTTAAATTGCGTCCAAATTAATATATAATAACCACCTTCAGTGAATAGTGTAGACATTGGTTTTGCCTTTTATTAATGCCGCACTGCACAAGCCAGTACATACACAAGAGCTAGAAGGTATCAAATATTGTAAGTTCCGAATTGCATTGAAGCTTTGCTGAATGCGCATTTGGCCAAGGCATGCGGAATGGGAACTGTATGTAGTATGTGTTACATAATTTCGTCTGTCTAGTTCAAGCGCATTTGTTACCTAACATTTTGGGCCCGGCCTGGCCCTGTACACTTTTTAATAATCTGCGGACGTACGCTAGTGACTTTATTATCGCAGATATTCTTAAACCCCCGCATCCCGTAAATTTGAGCTAAAGGTGCTAAATTTAGCTACAGTACAGTAGTCCACTGCTTAGCGGATCGCCCTCGAACTACGTCACGCTTTAATTGGCCTTCGACGCATCGGAGACATGCCCCTGCCTGTATACAAAATGTTCGGTGTAATTTGCGCTATATTGGCGGATGCAGGTGGTATCACGCAGCCCCGTGCCTTTCCGTAGAAATCTCGAAGCTACGGGTAGACAGCAAGCGCTACGAATGTAAGCTAAAGCTAGGCAGTGACTCTCCCGCCAATGGTAGACAGCGAATTGGAGGTAGTTGTATTGAAACACAGTGCATGGCCAACTTGCAAACATTTTTGTTTTGTGTACTTCTCGCTCTTTACTATTTGACAGGCTACTTACTGTATATAAAGCTACAAATAGACAGATATCTTTTCAAGCCAATTTTTGTGAAGCCTCCACTTCAACAGGTGGCGCTTAAGAATTTCACGGATTGTCCTGTACCTTTCAGATACCACCTTGTATTGATATTCTACCAGTAAACAAAAATATATAATTATGCCTGGTATTGCGGTTTTTTTTCTTTGTATGATTGCTTTAATTACATTAAATTTATAATTAAATTAAATATATGATTTCGTGTACCGGATGGCAGTCAGTTCAAGATTTATTTATTTTACAGTAATGTTATGGTAAAATATAATTTTTGCTGAGAGTTGCAAATAAATTTTGTAATATATTGGTTACAATGAATTATTGTTGGTAGTATTCAGACAGACAATGTAAAACCAGCTACAATTACAAATCAGTTTCCGGCTTGCTGCTTTGTCATTTTCTTCCTCGACGAAGTAGATTCATCTGAACTACTCCACCCTTATGAGCTCAGCATGAAGGAAGGTTTATCTCGAACACGCTGCCATTACAGGATTTCCACGCACCTTGTAAGTCAATGTTTTAAGAACCTACCATTGCACTGGAAGCAGATTTGAAGTGGAGCTAATCTCGAGCAGCACCTGTGGTTCACACCCTCAACTCAGCTCAACGAGCAGTGAATAAAATTTCCTCCGCTGTTATAACATGCTCTTCAGTAAGCATTTTTTACAACCAACTCATTTAAAAGCTAAAAAAGCACAAACTTGCCAGACTAGCTGTACGCCTCCAAGCCGTTGACCCACAACTCTTTGTTTTGCAGGCGACTCCCAATACAAAAATTAATGAGTCATGACCTAAATTATGGAAAAACTTGGAATTGGCACTGGAAGTCTTGCAACCGTGAATTAATGACTAACAGCCCGTCACGAAATGCTGCTGACACGCCGAACCTTATCGATTGGCTTCGATAAGCTGCTAAGTTTTCAGATTCAAATTGTAACTCTTGAGCTCGCGCGCATTGTGTTCTAAACCGAATTTAGTGGTCGTTCGCGATATTGGGCTGCAGCGAATGGCTCCAGTTTCGCCGGAAAATTATATATTTATGGTGCACGTTTCAGGACGATAACATTAAAGTGGCGGAACTGCAAGGTGACAATAATAAAAGTAAACCTGGAGATGGAGCTGGTGGAAGTGCCATTTTTTGCAGCCATAGGTGCTTGCGACTCCAATAAAAGTTGCTTGTTGGTGAGCTCTTGGAATTAATGCAATTTTCAGATTGCTGGCTTCGACTGAGTAGGTGTTATCACAAGTCGTCTCTGAAGAAAGCCATTGTAAGCATAAAATGCTTGATTATCTGCAGGAAAGGTTCAGCTGCTTCTAGAAAATAGTGGAAAATATCCTTTAACCCAGTTCTTTTAAACCACAGTTTTAATGGCAGGAGTGTAACTTTCGGATACAGATATTAGTGGCACCCTTGTGATGTGTTTAGCTGATTTCTCTGCTATTAACAGACAATAAGATTCGTAATTTAATTAAATCGCCGCTTTAATATTAGATGTACAATTCCCTATATAAACTAACGCGAAGGGGAAGTCCACTATGATAAACGTGGTTTTCTGATATTTATAGCGATGGAAGTGCTACATCTAATTACTTTAATGAACGTTTTATTTACTAATAAAGAAACCTTCTGGATGGCGAAGCTCGATACCACGAGCGTGACTTTGCGATAGTCACAAGAAAACGGCTTTAATGTCTAATTACTTGAATACGGGCACATACTTTATTTAGTACAAGGTGCAATATATAATTTAAGTGAACTGTTATGTAGGAGAAGCTTCATCAGCATTATTCTAAACTTACAGAAGTACCCATATATCGTGCAATAATTATTTTAATGATCGCTATTTGCAGCTATGGTACGCTTTACTCTCACTCGACTACATACAAGGTTTGGGTATATTTTGGACGTTTTTAGTAAAGACTAAGTAAGTACCATACGTAATTTAACCGTATCATAACAAAAAAGAACATGAGGAAAATGAATTTTTCTATTTTAGTGCGTCACTCTTGTAGCTACCACTTTACAGATGTTAACAGATATTGAAAATTGTAACTCAAACCAACCTTCCTAGAAAAAAACCTTACTGGCAAACCATCTCAGTCTACAGTTCACAAAATCACCATTGTGGTTTGACACGATCCTTATGATTGCGTTATTTACTGTTAGGTGGCGCTGAAAAACATAAATAGAGCGAATCTTCATAGAAAATAAGCATTGTGCTAGATATACTACTTTGCGCCACTCACACTGTCGACATTGTGACGTGCCACTACCGCACTATCTAAGTGGCAGTTTTCTTTTGCTATTTGTAGCTGAGAAATAAAATTTGAAGGACCCGTTACAATCAGGAAACTTATTGCAAGTATAGCTTTGAACAATCATAATTTCACAGAACGAAAAGAATTAACCATGAACCTGTTAACCTAGTAAGATATGCTAACTTATTGAGTAAAATACAAAAAAAATAACAAAAGTTGTGCGGTTTGTTCACGCGATTCTTCAATACATTCTGTTGAAGGTATTGTGAACTGAGCGCGGTGGCCGACAGTGTGCCGGTTAAAATGCTGAGTTATTCTTAGTAATGACGTCATGAGTTGTCCCAGTAGTTTGGTGGAAGTTTTAACAAACATATTGAACTAATTTGATAATTTGAAATGAAATTCTAACTAATGGTTTAACAAGGTCAAACAGCTGCAAAGAAAGAAACTTGATTTTCTACAGCTTACCGAATCAGCTTTGTGATTTGACACTGTTGTAGTGATTGTTCTATTTACTGCCAAAGACATGGCTTTGTAGGGCTCATACCATTCCAACTATGATGTTACCTACATAGTGGGAGCTTTATTTGCTATAAAAATGATTATTTTAACAAACGGCCACAGTGAAGAAACTTACTGTCAAAATCATTACTTTCAAGAGGTTACGTATTCACCGTTACAATTTGAAATGATCATAGTGATCGCTATAGTGATTTTAGAAAAAACGGAAAAATTTATATAATTTGAACAGACCATCAAAAAGAAAGACCACAGTACTAGAAGTATTATTTTATGCCCCTCGCACCGTATGGCTTCAAATAACTCATGGCCATTATCTTAGCCATCGTTTTAATTACTGTTAGAAAGCATAGGAAAGTACAGATTTAACGAAATGCCACAAAGAAGAATCTCACTGCCACAAACATAATTTTTTAACACCCATAGCACTACAACTATAATATGTTACCACCACAATGGTAGTTTTATTTGTTATCAGTGATCTGCTTGTTCTTAGAAAATCTCCAAAAATATATAATATATATAATCTGACATAGTTGCCGAAACATGACGTTCTATACTTGCACCATCAGCACTTTGATGTATCACTATCTAAATCACAGCATCATTTTGATATTAGTAGAGACTGAAAAGTAAAATTTGAAAGACATTCGCAACCACTAAGCTCTGGCTTTGAACAACCTTTGTGGTTTGCACCACTGGAACTACTGTGTTGTTTATTACTGTGGAATTAAGTTCAGTAAAATACAACCATTTGTGGAAAACTATAGCATTCCTTTTATTTCTTTAGAACACACGAACAAAATACAACATATACAAATTCGTTAATATTAATTTAAAATACAAATACGAAGTATGAGTAGCCTGGTTTTCAATACTGATTATTTATCGTAAAAGTAAAAGTGATCCGAAGACCAAGCTACTAGCATTTATATAGGGTGCGCCTGAATGGAACGTTCTCTATTCTTTTGGGTACAATAGGAGTGTCCAGCTAAACTTGAAATAACTTCCGGCGAAAAGAACTTTCCCTTTTCGAACTGTATTGTCGACCGGGGTTGACTTTTCCTTTTCACCTGGTCTATTGTTAGTTGGGGCAAAAGGGTTTGTTGGCCGATATCCCTGCGTTTACGGCATAGTGTGCTAGAAATTGCATCGTGACGTTTAGACAAGTTAGTTTTGATTGTTCAACTCGAAGACAATAATCACACTTGACATTACAGATCTATTAACTCTTTCACTAGACCTGTCACATCGCTCGAACTCCACTTATATTAGTTGATTTAGCACTGCACTTTAAGTCACATTTTAGTTTATGGCCTTCTGTTGCATTATAGACGTTTTCAGGCCATTCATCACAAACCCATAGTATCACAATTTTGATGGGCACCACGTTAGTCACCTTATTAGTTGCTGTTATAAAGCACAGAAAAGTACAACTTGAACGAAACGCCATAAAGACGACGTTGACTGCCAAAACTGTGACTTTGTAGTACTCATAGCATTACAATTACGATGTGTTATCACAATAGTAGCAGTTTTATTTGCTGTTTTCTGTTATAAAATTGCAAATTTCTTGCTATCAAGCCATATGAACATTAGCTTTGTTACAATGACAAGTATATATCGTGTAGGGGGAAACCAGCAGAATATTGTAAAAGTACTACTTTTGCACCAGTCACATTAAATAAATGAATACAGCGCGACCTTTAGAAATCGGAGCAAAGGCTTTATTGAAAGCATTTTCAATTGGAAGGGGCTTAAAAGTGCAGGATGTGACAGCGGAGTCCAACTACTTCCTCGATCAATAGAACGCTTTCAGACCAAACTGCGTAAATCAAATAGATTCTGTTAAACATCCTATTTACACTGGCAGTTAATGTAGCTAGTGGCGCTGGAATTGACAGTTGCAGTTGTAGATAAAATCGGACGGCTTTATGAGAGCACTTCCGCTCACCATTGATTGTCGACACTTCCTAAAGTATTGAGAACATATCGGCAAATCCAGCCTTAATAGAATCAGCGGGATCGCGTTAAAACGTACGACCGAAGACGAGAACACAGATTTTTGTAGTGCGCCTCCAAAATATATTATTCTTATCAGCGGCTTAAATCATAATTCCCACATTCCTCAAAGGGGCCACAGACGCCGGCATTCCTGCTCGACTTATAACATTCCTTTTAGTGAACGCAATGGATTGCCGGGAATAAAATCAAAGTGATCGAGTTTCGGGGATTTGGCCTGTTTACATTAAGAAGCGTTTGATTTTATATCCTCATTCTTCTTCCATCCCTTATTGGAGTAAATGGAAAGGTAAAGGTCGCCCCCGTCCCTGTCGGTTCATCTCCAGCCGCGCTCTGTTTGCTTAGAGTTTAAAGAACCGATTTGCCGTCGCTTTTCTCCGGTATTCATATTTTTGTTGGCTTAACTCCGGCGTTTAATCTTTGTTTTCGAACAGGTTTTTGCGAAACCTAATCCCGGAATAATAATTATCTCAGCCGGTAGTTGCTCGAACTTTGATTTGAGTTCTTTGCGACGAGCACCTACTTGCTATTCTACCCCTGTTGTTTTTGCCTTGTTAATTTTAAATACCTACGTCTTGTTTTGACGGGCGCATGGACGCGAAAGAAATGTGATATCACTTGCAGCATTTACAATGCGCCTGCTGGAAAAGAACACTGGCTGCCTGGTATATGATTGAAATAACTAAATTTAAAAATGACAACCAATTAAACCCTTTTTCTTAGAGACAATAACGGAGTTGCCATTGAAAGGTGACGAAGCTTTCTCGACTCTGTCGGTATACAAAATATTATACTGTGATTTTTAAATAAATTATTTAAAATAAGTTCGTGCTGAAAATGTTGCGTATTAGTGTTATCGACATTCAAATTTATATCTGCTTCAGAGGAAACGTTGATGATGTTATCGTCGGTAGGATTTACAATACATCTATTGAAATTCAATACTGGTTGCCTTGACACGATGCAACTGAAGTCACTTAAGATTTGGAAACGCTGCTAGTTTATAAGCGAAAAGGCGGCAAGGTATATTCTCACGTCTAGATGGCACCCAAACAAACCCTTTTCCGTCAAGCGCAATAATTGAGGTGTTCATCGACCGTTTCGGTTTAGAAAATCTAATATTATGGTGCTTTATTAATCAATCTGCTTTGCATTAGTGCGTCATCGACATTGAAATGTAAGGTTTGTTTAAACAGCAAAGTCATTAGGGCATCGTAGGTACTATTTACTATATGTCGGCTAGAGTAAACCAATACCTGCTTTGTAAAACAAAATTGAAACGACTTGAAGTTTTAAAACACTGCCATCCAATAAACAAGGAGAGGCGACCGATATTCTCACGTCAATAGAACGAAATGCATCAAAAATGACACTTGATGAAACCCTTTTTCGTCGGAAGCAATAACTGAAATGGTATTGAAAGATTCACAAAGGCTCATCGACCATCTCGGTTCATAAAACCTTCTAAATATTTTAATAAATCCTTCCAAATAGGGTTGGCCGCTTGACGTGAAAACAGGCGTGTCACGCTGGGTCACGGCGCGTCCTGTTGTCAACGTGAGTAATATCTAAAAATCGGGCCGTGAACGTGAGTGAAAATGTCCCAGGCTTGGTTAATGTTTCACGATCATTTTACGTTAAATATTTTGTAACGAATCAAAGACGCAGGGTGCCCCGATCCCCGCTGTCCACCTGTGGAAGATCTAAAGCTGGAGCGTGATGTCGTTGGACTTCTGTGTGTGGCAGCCTGCAGCGATGGAGCTTCGCTCCTGTGTTGTGTTGTGAATGTTGTGCCTACAGTCAGTCGCGTGTCTGTATCTATAGGCGACCAAGTAGAACTTACTTTTAGTTCCTCGGACGTAAATATACTTTTAAACCTAGGAACTCAAAGTGTTGCCTAGTAACATATACCTTCATGTACTCGTATCAGTAAGGGACACGTCAATTTTAATGACAGCCTTTGGTATTAAAAGGAATGTCTTTGAAGATGGTTATAATAAATGTTTTTGCGAGAAATCAGTATTTATCTCTTGTTGTAAGCTATTGTAATAAATTTTCATTTATTTCTTTTTGTTTCCACTATTCGGATTGCAACATATCACGTATTTTACTTTAGAGTTTTTAGTTCGGATGCTGGTCCTTTCTTGGTTTTAAATTTGAATATCCTCTCTATCTCAATTTGAATAAGTGAGCGTGAGCGTTCTAAATGCGTTCTTGCTGAAAATATTCTGAACTAGTGTGTTATCAACATTTAAGCGAATAGGTGATTCAGAAATGACGGTGATGATGTTATCGTTGATAGAAATTAGAATACGGCGACTGGACTACAACACTCATTGTTTGATGGGATACAAGTGAAGTCAGTTAAAGTTTGCGGACGATGCCACTTTATAAATGAGAAGACAGCGAAAAACTTTATTTGGTCAATACAGTGTGTATGTAAATTGACGATGTTGTATACTGTTTGAGGTTTTCGCGGTTACTCGAATTATTCTTCTTAGACCGCGTAGTATTTGTATATGAACACACAACATTTTCTGGCTAATGTGTCTTGCACCTTGTGAAGTCGAGCAAAAACACGCGAAATTGTCATGCTCTTTGGTGGCTCGTGTTGTTTGAGTATTTTGAGAACGAGGATACGAGGCAGATTTGGCCGTTTTGCTGTTTGTGCATCCATATTCACTAACGTTTCGAAAGACCTTGCAGCTTGCATCATCAGAGTGAAAGTCGCACACGAGCAACCAAAGAGCATTACCATCGCGCGGGTTTTTGCTCGACTTCACAAGGTGCAAGGCGCATTAAGCCAGAAAATTCTGAGTATTCATATACATATACTACGCGGTCTAAGCCGAAATTCTATGTTAAGAAGAATAATTGACGATGCTGGTTATAACATTCTGCGTAAAAAATCGTAATACTGAAAATACTTGTTTTTCTTCAGATAACGTTGCTTTTTTGTTTTAAATACGTCATCAATTTGGATGGGGCCATAATTTGCTATTTTGAACAACTTTCCTTGGTTATACTTTGACGTATTTCAACAGAAAATGTACTTTACCTGAAACAAACGTGTTTTTTATTACCAATATCAATCCAACATCTTAGTATTACGTTTCGGACTCCAAACTGACTAACATCGCCGCGTGTAGTTTTTTTAGTCAATTTCTACACGCCCTGTGTAATGAAATGCCTGAGAAATAACACTCTTTCCGTGGAGTTTAATAACTGCGATGTTGTTGAAAGATCCAGGAAGGTTCATCAACCGCTTCGACTTAGAAAGTCTTACATTATCATACTTTAATAATTTTTCTAAATAAATTTGTGCTGGAACTGTTGCTTATTAGTGTGTGACAGACAGTCAAATGTATCATTGGAAGGACCTACATTACATCTACTGGAATAATACAGCAGTGGCTACTAGAAACAATATTGTTAAAATCGCTTAAAATTAAAAAACGCTGCCATTTTCAAATCGGGAAAAAATCAAGAGCAATTATTACTTCAATGAAACTGAACAATCACCAATGATTACAAAGCACTTGTCATTTACATGCAATACCTGAGTTGGAATTGAAAGCCTTAAAAGTAGAGTGCGTTTGTCGGTTCACCCCCACTTTGTGGAGGGGTGTCAATGTCAAGGAGATTTCCTCCCCTCACCACTTGGCCTTGAATTCAAGTCAAGTTCAATGTCAAGCCCAAGCTCACGGTTCAGGCCACTTTTAAGGTCAAGACCACGTTCGAGGTCAAGGCCACGTGCAAAGTTGGAACCACTCCCCACCACACGACCTCCAATTCAAGGTCAAGGCCACATGAAAAGCTAGAACACTAATTGCTCCCTTGATTTCAAGGTCGGACTTGAAGGTGGCCTTGAGCTTGAATTCAAGGTCAAGTGGTAGGAGGAGGAAATGCCCTTGAACTTGACTCCCCTTCACAAAGTGGTGGGTGAAGGTCTTAGAACCGGCAAATGCACTCTACTTTTAAAGCTATAAATGGAATTGTTTTTAACTTAGGCCAACTAGTATTTTTGTCTGTTACATTTATTTCCTGGCATAACATTTCGAGTAGGCTGTCTATAGAACTGGCATTTGTTTCGCAAAGTTTAAAAATGCTGTTAGCATTATGTTCAGTTTGAAATTGCCGCCCATATTTTACGCGTTCAGCAACAATGAAGGGGTCTACACTAGCTCGGAGATCTTCAGTCTGGTACTCGCCTTAAAGCAGAAATATTGCTACCAAAGTGTGCATTTTTACGCTCATTTCAGGTTGCCCAGTGTCAGATGGCCTCGACAGTTTTAAAGTTAACCAGGAACTATGACGCAATGTTTACATGTGGTACATGAATTGTTTCTGAGAATATCCGGTTCTTGAAGCTCTACCGTTTCGCTCAGGCAAACTATGACTAATTTTTGCATCCAATCGGCTTGACAAAAAGTAGACTATCGCTTTTGGGACTTTGGAATTCGCTATCAAGAGGCGACATATTCCCCATGTTCATTTTGCGTAAACCTCAAACTCCACCTGCAGTTTGGTAACTAGACCTGGACCGACCAAAATTTTGTATAATGCTCGGATTACGTAGTCGAATTCTACGTATGTAAATTATCGGTCATATTTGCATATATTTTGACAACTACACTATGTCTGTGAAATAAGTTTAGAGACGATTCCCCAAAGAAGGGTAATAACTGCTTCATTGTTCTTCGCTAAGCGGAGCATCTGATGTGCAGATTATAGCTGCCCTGGCCCGTTTACGAAATTGATCTAATTATTTGTTAGGGCATACTATCTGAATAGAAATTTGACGCTACTGATTAACCTTCATTATGAGGTGCAGTGCAGATTTCTGTATTTTGTAAATAAAACATACCAGTAATTCAAACAAAGGTAAATTTCAAGTTCTTAGCCGAGCGCAGCATCAACTACATCGTCGCCGACGTGATTTTCTCTGTGAGACCTCTAGGACATTTCAAGCCTTCTCCTAAGAATAATAATAATACACACCTACATGTCTTACGGGTTCATCTTTTATATGCAAACACCTGCATTTTCAGCTTAAGACCCAGCTAATTTCTTACTGTAGCTAGTCATGCGCACTTCGCAGATATAGTCCAGGTAGTAATTAGCTTTTCACCTGTAACAATTTACCATCAATCTTTTTCCTTTCTTAGCTTTTGCAGGATTACTACCTGAAGTGCAGTTTTTAGGGCAATGTTTTCCAAGTTGTGTGTTATCCGAGATGCTAGCAAAAAGAGATATACCCATGGAGATCAAAAATTACTTCAGAAAGCGACCAGTACAGTATTTATATTCTGGATACTTTACCGGAAGGGACATCTTATAAAATGCAAAAAATAAAGCAGTACCTTCTAACTTCTTACCTGACTTTAAATTAGGTGCCTGGACTGCGGCCAAAAATGGCTTATAAAATTCAGACAAAGTGAGGTTAATAACCAACGTATAGCCTCTGTTAAGCAGAAGAAGTTTCTATCGAGGGTTAGATGCAGAATTGCTCGATGATTTTTCGAGGCCTCACATTAGTAAATTAAAAACGTTAGCAAGTAAAAAAGATAAATCGCTGCCACAAAAGTAAGGAAACAATAAAGTAATTCAGCAGCAGCATCGACAGTGAGGGATCGATTTTAGGAACATTTTCAAATTCAAATATAGAGTAGTAGAATTTTGATGGTAGAACCAACCACTGAACTTAAAATACATTTTCCACCCCCTCACAGGCCAAGCCATCTCAATATTCTGAGATTTAAATATGCCGCATATGAATTGGCATAAGTCACTTTTTCTTCAACTGTTACAAGTTTATATCCGAAGAATCACAGAGAAACTGTAAAGACATTCACATTTTTAGTATTATAAATATAGTCAAATAAATTCGCTGATAAATATTACAATTAAAAGTTTCTATAAACTTGCCTTCTAGAGAGTTGGTGAAGGCGGAAGTTTAAGACTGGAGATAATTGAGACGCAAGGTGCGCATGGCGGACTGGGGACTCGATGCCGGCTAACGCCGTCAGACGATTTTTTTGGATTTTTAACATGTAATTCAATATTTCGTCTATTATAACCCAACGCCTGATAGATATATGGGGGTACGGTTTAGTTCTGTAGAAAATACATTGTAAAAACAGAAGTAACTGATTTTCACTTAGATTTTTGCAAGGTTCAAACCCAGATAATTAGGTTTTCAGATTGATTCAGCAGTAAGGGACAATACATTCCGCAATATTTAAAAATGTAAATAGTACATTGTGTATCTAGGACGAAAAGCGTAACATTCCCAGACGATTGTGAATATTGTTGGGCTAGGCGAATGGCGAGCCCAACAATACAGGAGTCTGGGAATGTTGCTTTTTGTCAAAGATACACATACTATTTTTCCTCCAATCGATACGAGTAAATAAAAAAAAATAGGAAATAGTACTCGAATATTCCCTGCCTAGGCCGGGAATATTATTCCTGTACAGTTGTATTGTAAATCACCTAGCAACGGCTGATGTCATAAAATGTTTAAATTATTCCTGTACAGTTTTATTGTAAATTACCTAGCAACGGCTGATGTAATAGAATGTTTGACTTTGCTCAACAAAATTTTGTCAATAATGTGACAGTTGTAGTACGATTGTCGGAAAAAATGTATATTTGGTGCAAAACTAACTTTAAATTTGAAATAAAGTGGTTGTTTATTTTCTCCTCTATATCATGACGATATTATCTCATTTTCCAAAAATAGTCCATAGTTAGTCCGTGGTTACAAATCACTGCCATCTAAACTTTGATTCGGTGAAAGTTTTACCTTATAGCTTTGACTCCACAAAAGTTAAAGTATTTCAGAGTGAACACTCTACTATTGATTATTCAACCATTATGCGCAGAGTTTCTTTATCAGACACCTACGTACGATATTTATAAGCAAGCATCAGTAACTGGATACTCAACACGCTCTATCATCCGGGCATGCGAAAGAGACTGCTTGAGTCTAAAGTCAGGCGGCTCCCATTGAAACGTGAAATGTCCTATCTTTTGACCTACCCCTTGCTGCTGGCTTCTGCTCGAGCCTACCAACTGGCGAAAGGCCGAGGAGCCACTTCGATCTCTCACTAACACAACCGTGAAGATAAAACTGCGCTGATCCTACAGTTCATGTCCATGAAATAAAAATCACTCTTTCTTTGTTCAATCTTAAAATAATTGAAAAAAATGTTTCCTCCAGAATAAAAAAAATCATAAATTACTGGTTTATCATGATACAGCCCTGGTTCCTTGGCTCTATATAGTAAGGCGCCCTGCACTAGGGCGTCCAGACTAGTAGAAGGTAATTTTAATTAGTCAAAGGATAGAAAAGGAAAGCGTACATAAAAACTGTTTAGGATAAAACTGTAACGAATGTAAATGTTGTTACCAGCAACGTTATTAATAAAGGATTTTCTCTAACAATGCGCTACGAGCGCTGTAGAACATCCCTTTGAGTTTTAATTTAAATCCCGCATTAGGTGCAAAAATGCTCAAAGCACCTCCGCTCACGATAAATTGGTAAAGTGATAGCTTTGATTGTTTTGTCGACACTTACAAGGCTTACTTTTCTCCGCTGCGGTTCTATAAAGAACACCAAGCAGAGGCTTTCAAGCTGCAGCCAATTACAATCAAATCAATGCGAGTCGGTACGAATGGTGACAGGCCAAGAATGCCTACATTGTTCAAGGCATCTCGGGGCGCTTCGCGTCTAAGTTATACACGAGAAACTACTCCAAGTAGGTCAAGAGATGACAACGAAAAGGGGAAAGCTACAGACAGAAGCTTGAAAACAGGAAATCCCAGAAAAACTCATAGCAACTCCGAAATGCGAAACTTTCCCGAAATGTAGATTTAACGTAAACACACTGACGCGAGGGCGAATGTCCCTGGTTTTTTGGCGGATAAAGGTTGGGAAATAATTAAGGTAGCCTGTGAGGATGAGTGCCAGTATGCATAATAAGGCAATTAACTAGAATGCTTCAGCACATAATAGATCAGTTAACATCTGCTTGGCAAAACTGCAGAGAGCCTCAGCGGAATCGATACGTCACAGAGCTGCGACTTCAAAGACAAACAGTAGTCCTATTAATTAAACCGCTAATTACTTTCTATAGGAGGAGAGCGGTAAAAATACCTATCTAGAAAAATTAAACATAATTAAGCTGCCCTTCCGCTGTTAAATAGGTACTCAGTAATTGGGATGGAAAAACTATCATACGAAATAGTAACATCAAAAATGAATTCTAACGAGATTCTGAAGTCCCAAAGTTGTCAGTAAATTAACCATAAAATGAAGTGCTTGTTTGTTCGTTCGTTTGTGTACTTGTTAATGGGTTTGTCAACTTGATTGCTAAAATCAAATAGTAATGTACCAGCGCAAATAGCCAATTATAGGTACATAGGGAGAGCTTTGAAGGGTAACCAATTAATACTCCAACAAACTACAGAATTAGCTAACAAATTGGGTCATATAGAATCTATATGGTTAGGCAGGAATTGCCTGATTAACCTTGGCAAGTGTACTATTTAAAGAAAGCTATAATAAAAGCAATTAATGTATGACAGTTGTGTACGTGATTAAATGGCTAGCGAATCTTCCGTAGGATGTAGTAACAATCTGACTGTTATGTACCTAATTCGTTAGCTAATATATTCTTGTTTTATTTATACACTATATGTATGTACCTAATAGTTTTTGTGATCTGAATTTAGCCAGAAGCTAAATAAATAGATTGCCTAAGAACCTAACTGACAGGGCGTCTAAAAAGCTGAGCTGATTAAATGGCAACCATTACCTAATTAGCTCACTCGCAGAATTCTTGCAGACTTAACTAGCAAACACATTACCAACTACATGATAAGTAACTAGCTGATTAATTTTGTAATGAAAAATAATGATTCGTTGGACTGACAAATTAATTGACAAAAATAGTTTCTACAGTGAGGTTGTTTCTAACCAGGCTGACCATCAACGATCAGTAGCTAACTAGTTAACTTTTTGAATGTTTAATTATTGAAAAATTGCATAACAAATGATTTTATTCGTATTTCTTGTTAATGTAACAAGACTTACATCAAACTTGATTAATTAATGCACCTAATAATTAGCTGTTTACCTAGCTACTTGCATAATTAACTAGCAAACTCTCTACCAGTTGCCTACCTTACGGGGAAATAACTAATTATTAACATGAAGTTTGACAAAGTGGTCAACAAAAGTTGTATATGAACTACTGGTTTATGGTTGTGCAGACAATTTAATTTACAAAAGCCGTTACTCAAAGTGGAGGAAACGGCTGTGTCTAATCAGGTTGACGAGCAATGATCAGTAGCTAACTGGTAAACTTGTTACTAGGAAATCTAGTGTTTCCAAAAGTTTGCAGGAAATGGCCTAATAAAATTGTTGTGACGGGGTATGTCCACAGTCTTTTTATTTTGAATGTGCAAGGACTTAAGCTCCTTCCACATACCACTGGTGTCAGATCTACGGAGTGTACTGAAGTAAGCTTGCTTTTCATTGCGTAGGCACTGAGTTGTGAAGTTACGCAACTGCTTGTAATAATCAAAATGAGCAGGAAGATTAGTCTTTCTGTACCTATTCTTTGCGTTATCCCTTAAGGTGGCGATTTACTCTTACGAAATTTAACTTAAAATTGCGGTTATCATGACTTCACTCGAGAGCAGGCAGTGCGATTAATACTGAACCAAATTAAATCTACAATATACGTAAATAAGCAGAAAGATTCAAGGAAGGTGGCCTCCGTATTTAAAATTTAGTTTATAAATCACGGCTTTGACTAAAAAAATATAAATAAAGTGCATTTTTGAACGTGAAATTCGACGATTTATTTCTGTAAGAAATACTCTTCAAACAGTAAAACAAAATGGGGGGCCATATTTTCTAGAGTTTTAACTATAACATACTAAAAATTCAAATAATTTGAACCAGAAGTTTAGCAGATGACTGAGAAGCAACACATACTTGTAATAGCTCATCGTGAGTAAATTTCGTGTTGGCAGTTAGAGCTTTGATACGTGTTTCTCTGCTAAAAATAGTGCAGCCTCTGTAAGGTAGGTGGAACTACTACTAATGACGTAATTCAAACTCGAATTGCGATATGCATAAACATGCAACTTGAATATTTTTAGACGACCACAATCCTGGGCCCGATAACAGCAACGGGATGGAAAATAGTTGTAAAACTGTAAAACTATGAGAGTTCGGTCTAGGACATTTGGGCGCGGCCGTTTGGGCGCTGCCGTCTGGGCGCGGCCGTTTGAGCGCGGGGACACTTGGGCGCGAGACACTTGGGCGCGAGACACTTGGGCGCGAGGAAGGGTCAACATTGGGATTTAGGAAAACATTAAGTGTGAATAATTTAAATTTGGCATAAATGAACAAACATTTACTAAATCATTATTTATCCTAAGAAGTTAATGTAATTAATCAAACAATATTAAAAGAATAATCCAATTGTTTATTGAAACCGTTATGAGATTAATTTTAAATACGGATAAATTTTGAAATAAATCCTAATAGAAATTATTTATCTATTTATTTATCGTATAGTAAGGGAAATGTACAGTAAACATATAAAAATATAAATAGAAGGTTAACATTTAAAATCAGTGTATAACATAAAATTTGTGATGTTTCCAGCATTCTTTGTCGGAAAGGTCTGAAAAGCACTTGTGTATGTCAAAGTGCCTCTGTGCATTTTAGCCAGAAGACCCTATTGGATGGTATGGCTGCCTGTTGTGCTAGTTCTTTAGCGCTATCCAGGGTGCACGTGTAGCCTAGTTTCTGCTACGGACCCCAACTAGCTTTGCGCCCCCGAATAGAAATAAAGACGGTAGTATATTAGATAAGTTTTGAAATAATTGTGAATACCTAAAAAAGGCAGTATGATAGATATGAAATAATAATTCTGAATTAAAATAAAGATTGAAATCGATTATATATAAGTGTTGAAATTAATTTTAGATAGAAATACATTCTTTGTATAGTGTAAATGAATAATACTATGCTATATTTAATCGATCGATGCTTCGAATTTTTAATATGTTTCTAATATGTGTTCTGTTTGGAACGAAACTAGTCGGCTTCGAGTTTTGTTTATAATGATAATAATTAACAATAAACTGTTAAATTTTAAGATAATCAATTATTTTCGTTATGTTATGAACCGACTAACTGAAGATAAGGGCAGAAATAAGAATAATGATAAATAATAATATAAAAAGATCAATTTATTCTTGCCATTTTTACCATTATAATACATATTCTTAAATTAAAATATATCCAACCTTTAAAATAAAAACAAGAAGCATCTACCCATTCATTTCATAATTGTACGAAATGCTTCTTAAAATTTCGACAATTTTCCTATTGTTTGCGCCGTCTACATGATTATATGATTATTATAATCTTCAACCAAATTCTTTATTCTTCTATCAGCCTGGATAAATTTTTGTTTTTTTAGTTCGCTTATTTCCCGCAAGTAACTGTTCATAAGCAACGTTTCTTCCTCGTTGAACAGTTTTCAGGCTGTCGATGAATCTCCAAATGGTTGGATGGTTCATCGATAGCTCTCTTTGTACCCAATCTCTATTCATTTATTCTTTGTTGCTTATTATTTTAATGTAATAAATCTCCGCAAAAGATTTCTTAGTATTTACCGGAAAGTTAAAATTTCTAACTTGTTTTCGTCGAACCTACTTGTATTAATAAAATTCTATACTAAATTTTTGCCGCCCGCCAGCTCCTTGGACGTGCTTTAGGTAATTTTCGTTATTTAAAATAAATTTTCAGACCTATTAATAGTAAAGCCGGCTAATACTAATATACTTTAATTAATTTCCTCGCGCCCAAATGTCTCGCGCCCAAGTGGCCCTGCGCCCAAGTGTCTTCGCGCCCAAACGGCCGCGTCCGAACGGCCGCGCCCAAACGGCAGCGCCCAAATGTCCGGCTCCGATGAGAGTTACATAAATATCACTTAGATAAAAGTTGTAGGTAGGGTGGCCAATATTGACATTTGGACCCGAAGACTTCGAGTTATCAAGAAAATTCTTCGGGTTAACTGGAGGTTCATATTTAAAAGTTCCAGAGCAAAAGTCGCTAGTAGAAAGTGGGTAAAGTGCCAAAATAGGTATAATTTTAGAAATTATTTTAAATTTTCTCCACAAAAATTTAGTTTCTTCCCGGTTTACTTCTCAGATACATTGGATTGGATTTGTATAGTCTACCCAATCATAAATACTAAGAGCTACTAAGATTTTATTTTACATAATAGTGTTAAGCAATACATATTAATTATTAATAGCATGCCATGTACAAGTGTTCCAAAGAAAGTTTTGACATATGACTATTGATGAGGCCGGAATTATTTTATGCAATTTCAGAAATATAAAATAATTTTTGGAATCGTATTTATAATGTAACAAACTATTTCAGGTTGATCTTCTTAATTGATTTTACCCCCCCACCCAAATTATTTTTCTTCGTGTCAGCATCGGCGGAATGTAGGTAATCTTAGTTGTAGGTGCAAAGGTGGTGCACATTACTGAAATACCTTTGATTATACAGGGTGCCTCAAAAAAGCGCGGCAAATAAAACTTACTTTTTTTATAGAATTCCCTATATTTAGGCAGCTTGAAGGTTTTGAATTGACTTGTAATGAAATATACTATTCTTTATTTAATTGTAGAGTATATCTTTACACTTAATGCAAATAATGTAACAGATTTAGTTTTTTGCATAGTGATGACAAAAGTGTTTTTTTAAACGAAAAATCGTTAAGAAAGCGTTACTTCTTTAAACAAAAAATTATAAAGAAAAGTAAAGTTTTTTAACTGTAAACAAAACTGCGTTTGAAAGACAAATATTGGGTGGTATCATCTGCTAATTTATAAGTGGCAAAATGAATCGTCTGCGTTATAAAATTCGACGATTTTGTAGCCATTTATCATTTGTACTGACATTCAACCGCAAACCGGGATCGCTTTGTTAAATTAACACCTTACAAGAAAGCAGACACTGTTAACAAATTTTATTGCCATATATTGGTAAATGTTATACCGTTTACAAACAAATCAGTTGCCAATACTGAAATGTTGGTGACACTGTAAGTCTATGTCAAATTCGAGGTTAACAGGTTAGGTGTTGCGTCAGCTTTGACACAGACTGACGCAAAACCTAACCTGCTAACCTTGTATTTGACATAGACTTACAGTGTCACCAACAATACATTTCAGCATTGCCAACTGATTTAAGCTATCCAGGGCCTGCTGCAATTGAGTTTTTAAAAAAATCACTCCGTACTTCCTATAATGTTATATTTGCCTAAACAGATATCAAAACATTCAAATATTGACGAAAAATATCTTTTATTATACTACTTTATTTACAATACAAGATTTATAGTAAATACAGTGTGATTGAGGTCACAGCTCTGGGCCAGGTTGGAGAAGTGTGTCTTGCCACCTTGCTTTCGGTCGTACTCGTCGTCTCTATTGAACGAAGATGTGTGTATGTATGTATGTATTATCGATAACCTCATTTTACCTTGCAATGTAGAGGCTGGTACTTTATGCGCCTGCATCTGGTGGTACAATGCTCAACTTGCTACGGATTCGGGATACAAAGTTGGAGCGCGCCTTTTGTGCTTGCGCAGCAACAATTTTGTGAGGTGTGCTTCATGGTGATGTGATAACCTTGATACTCTATCTCTTAGCTTCGTTATTACAAAATAAAAAATCATTAATGATTGAGGGAGTATTTTACAAAAATGACAAAGAAATGCAAATGCCTATACTATTTATATTTTTAGTAATTTAAATCACAAAAGTACTAACAATACTCGTATTTAAACAAAAAAAAAATGGAAAAATATTTAAAAAAATAGATAAATCTATACCTCAAACATAACAATTCAGGAAATTAAAAGTAAGTATACATATATTTTGACACTTGTCAAGAAGATATTTTGTGCCAATAGAAGTTAAATAAAATGTATATGGCTTTATGGTGTTGAAATTGGCAACTCACAATGTATTTGTTTTATAAAAAACTATAAGTTTTAAGAAAAAATTAAAACGACCTAAAACATTTTTAAGTAAAACAGGTTTTCCAATACATTTTTTAACCAATTTTTTTCCGTTAAGAATTTTTAATAAAAACATTTATACGAGTTGCTAATTTTAATCTCTTAAAGGCGTACGTAAAAATTAAAAACCATTTCATAAATAAGTTTTCTACTGGTAGAAAAGATTTGCCAATTTTCATTTGAATATCCTTTTCCAATTTACAGTGAAATGATATAAACCTCATTTTAACCGCGCCCCCCCCCCCTCATTAGTATCTCCGTAAAGGTTGAGAATTGAAACTATGCTTATACGAGTATGAAATTTTTTGGCCAATTTGTGACGTATGATATGGGCAAGTATTTGGTTAGACCCTGCATTATATTTGCTAACGATTAATAGTAAGAAATAAGAACATTGTTTTATTTGCTTGCTTTTTGTTTTCTATAAACGTTCTGTATTTCTAAATGAAGAAAATCTTTTTTTACTCACAAAGGATCTCAGGGTTTGTATAAATTTAAAGGTGGTCACCCTAGTCACAACTGAAATAACTCAACGAAACTAATGTCAAATTTTACTGATCTGCCAAATGTAGAACGAACACAGCTATTGCTAAAGTTATAATAGGTACAAAATAATAACAACTACCCTAATAAAATACTAAAACAACGTAAAACAAATTAGTTTGGAATAAACTGTTATAATCCTTGCTAATTATATAAACTCCAACCACAAGTTCACCAGACTGCAACGAATCACATCGGGCGTGTGGTCGCTTAAATTTTTATCGATCGATAAGAAGCTAGCCAAAACATTGACATGTGCGATTAGCCGGCAACGCCCCGCCCCCCGCGGCCACCTGACCGTCTCAAGTGTTTAAAATTATGCCACTGACCCATTCATTTAGAGTGGTTGCAAAACCTAACACCCTACATTAGAGGTGCATGCTTTTCAAGAAGAGAGAGCACCACTTACTAAGTAAATTTTAAGATCGTCGGAATTTCGAGACTAAATCGCCACCTTAAACGCATTAGACGCTTCATATTATCGGTCACCCAAGGGTCACGATGTAATTATTAAATATCGGGACTTTTTCATCAATGTTATCCACGTAATAGATACTATCAAGGGGCAGCGAGGTAAGGTCTTGATAGAACTGGTTATGATCAAAATATTTATAATCTCTATATGTGAGAAATGTAGGTGGAACAGCTGACTTGGCAACAGAAAGGACACAACTTCCTAACTCGTGATCAGAGAAGCATACTGGTATTACTTTTGTGCTGACTATTATTGAGGGGCTGAGACTAAAACAAGATCGATCAAAGAAACGCTATGGGCAGTAATTCTCGTTGGCTCAGAAATAATTTTCTGGAAGGAAGTGGCCTTAAGGTAAATACAAGGCGGACTGTCAGGTTTCAGCATATGCACATTAAAATCGCCTAAGCACACAATTTTATCGGACATTATTATGCAATTGTTTAAAGACACCTCGAGCTCATCTATAAAAAACAGTTATCTTTTGGTGGTTTATATACTACACCAAAAATGTAAACACATGACCTAATTTTTACCGAAACCCATAACTGTTCAATTGTATTTGATTGTACAATACTAGAAAATTGATAAACATCTCGTAAGTATAGTCCTACCCCACCACCTCTGCCTGCACGGTCTGTTTTAATAAGATTATAGCCTTCAATACGCACATGATCGTTATTAATATCAGAAGTGAGCCACGTTTCAGTGACTGCAATAATGTCATAATTACTATCCACCACTGCACTTTTAAAAGTGTTCAAATCGCTTAATAGTATATTATACATCAAGGTAGCGAAGCCCAGTATTATAACCTGAGCGCATATTAGATACTGAGCGCGCAGCGCGAAGTATCTAAAGCGCGAAGGTTATAAGACGATTCGCTACCGTGGTGTATATACTATTTTTTGCACTACCAAACGGCTTAATACCTAAATTCCCAACAAATTTCGAAAATATTTTAACTGTCAACCTGACAATACAGCTCTTTAAAACGTCAAAATTAAAATAGTCATATTTGGTAACTTAGCAATTTATTAGTTTCCACGGTGAAAATTGTTTATTTTACTTTCGCTCCCTTGGTGGAGAAAATCAACTTCACGACCTAAAAATAGGCCAATAACGGTGCGTTCTGAGACTAGTGGTGCAAAAAATAGATTGTCCATTAACATGCGCTACATTAAAATTATGAATCATAGTGGAAGAGGAAGTATTATATAACTACTAGATACTAAAAATCTTAAATATGCATTACATAAAGACAAAAAATTCGCTGAACAGGTTCAAAAATAAACAAATCAAATTACTACTTAAAAGATAAGCAATGACAAAATATTAACTTAAATAAATTATTTTGATTTAAGTTTGAATAAAAAAAATTCCAGATGCGAGTTTATTCGTACTATGTAAGTACTAAATAAATGTAATTGCTCAGCTAAATTAAAATCTAACAACATATTAGTGAAACAAAAACCAGAACAGTTGTGTGGTTACAAATAAGGTAAATAAAACGTTGTATATTTTTAACAGGGACAAGTCCAAGTCAAAAAGGTGGGCTCTTTTAAGCAAAAAGGAAAGCGTGGCCTCCTTGATATGTATTTACTTATTAAACTAGGAATTGGACAAGTCATCCAAGGATTTAATTAACTTAATGGCACCGTTGTTTTTAACTAGTACCTTGCCTTCGTTGGTCCATACTGCTTTTCCGTATTTTTTGGATGTTTCTTTGTATAGCTGATAACGGTGATAATGGTACTAGACTGGGGATGTTTCTAGTCAGGCTGCTGACCAACGATTAACTTATTGATAGTAAATACACTATTTCAAGAAGTTAGCAGAAAATATTCATCTAAAGTAAATGGAAAATTGCACACCAAACTAGTGTCTTCCTATTTTTTGTTAACGTAATGATTGTCTTGACTTACATGAAGGTTAAAATTAAAACACTGTTGAAGGCTTTGATGTGAATCCGACACAATTCTTTAAAATTTCCTCGCCACACAAATATTTAACAACCGCTAAATACGTATTTCGGGACCTAAGCTGTCATCAGTAGTAGGCTTGAAGAGAGAGAGACTAACCCGACAACTTGGCCGAAGATATGCTATTCGCCAAATCATCAGTGAAAGTCAGCACTTGCGCACATTCTAACGCTATTTATACTATCTGGCCCAGAGGGTGTGTCCTATGCGACCAACTAAGTGTTTATCTCAAACAGACTGTAAAGATCAAAGTGGGGGATGGGACCTCCATCTCTGCTAAAAATGTTATTATCTACATTCTTAAAAATGGTCAAGAATTTAGGTGCTTTGTTGAAGTTAATGCCTTTACAATTTTTAGGTCAGTTTCCTTAATACTATGACCCGTTTCGTAAACTTCGTACTAGATCTTTCGAATCAATTAAATCTATAGGAGCTATATGCTCTTTAAACCTAGTCAACGAAAAGTACGTTTCACATGTCTGCAAATGGTCTATAGAGAATTTGTAAAGATTTAGGATATGAAGTTGTTTATAGCTTAAACAACAATATTCGAAATCTCTTGCGGAATCCAAAGCACAAGCTTAAGACTTTAGATACATCTGGAATTTTCGAAATTAGGTGTTCCCATTGTGATTCTAAATATATTGGACAAAGACGTTGTAATATTGGTACTAAGTTTAAAGATCATATATTTTAGATTCAACAGATTCGAAAAATGTAGTACTGCCCAACATATTTACAAAACAGGTCATTGTGTCACTGAAACTTTTTCTTTTTTCTTTTTGATTTTTACTGGGTTAAGTGGGAGAACAGGGGATATATCTGTTTTTCTATCAAGGTGAACTTCGCCCAAGACAATATTACTTTTACTCAACATTTTATCTGTGCAAAATTTATAGTTTAATAAAGACCTTTGTTATTATTAATATTATTATTATTATTAAACTGACCTAAATATTGTAAAGACATTAACTTCAACAAATCAGCAAAATTTTTTTGAAAATTTTTCCATTTTTAAGAATGAAGATTATAACATTTTTAACAAAGACTGGGGTTCCATCCCCCATTCTGATCTTTACGCCCTTGTTTAAATTGACACTTGATTGATAACATAGAACATACCCTCCAGGTCAGATAGTATAAAAAGCGTTTGAATGTACCATCTGACATACTGTACTCGGGGTGATCGGTTTCAAAATTGAACATAGCAAAATCGTGGTATATCAAAACAAACAAGCATTTAATATAATTTAAAAATATGGTTGCCTTGATCAAAAATATAAATTAAGAGGGGGGGGGGGGGATCAAAGTCCCTAGACATCAATTGCGTTAAACATATCATTTGTTTGATACAATTTAAAAACTTGCTCTGTTCCATTTTGAAACCGGTCACCTGGAATAGAGGAAATCCAACTCCTCAAGTGCAGGCTGGTCATGGTTTCAACTCAACTTACGCGTTTTATTAGTCTAATCAAAGTTTCTCATCACCTAAGCTTTTATATAACCTCCACACGAGTCCGTCTGGCTATTCAGAATTTAACAGACAAAACAATTTGAAAACTTTATTTGTACTTCTTTAAGCTTGTTTTGTTTACACAACCGCAGCAACGTTTACTTTTTAAGCACTTTTTCAACCAAAATTAAAGAATTTATAATCCCGATTCTGTAGCTTGAAGGCTGAAATAAACTAAGTTAAAAGCACAACATCATTTAATAAATCGCTAGTGCTGCGACTATTTCATAAGCGTTGTCCAAGCGATCTGTAGACAAACAAATTTTTGATACCCTTCGTTGGGGGTTATTTTAACTTTCAAACTTGTTATTGGAGAGCATAGACGGAATTCGCTTAGGCGTCGGCGAATATCCGAAAGTGTTTCCACCGCTAGCCACAGTCTATTCTGCAAACACATCGACTTAACTTCTGCGATACGTTCGTTTCAAGCACCACTGTCTTCTATTGAGTTTCGGCAAGTATCACTTCACAAGCAATTGTGCTAGTGAAGTTACAAGAAACATTTCCACTGCTGTTATTGTAGTGGCAATAAGGAGTTTGATAACTTTTATTGTGGAGAGGGCTCGAGCCCGACCTCACTATTGATCACCTTTTCTTTGATGGCTTCATCAGAGCTTGCTTAATAGTTAATGCCGGCATTCTTCAACAGCGCTGCTGCGAGACGACTTTAGTCGAATGGTTAATTTGTGCCGAGGACTTGGTTGGCATCGTTTGAAAATGACTCATCATTTATAAATGAATTTAAATTTTAGATGAACTATAATAATAGATATTTCTGTTCTCTATTTCTGTATGATTTATCCCATTGAAATCGGATAATTAAAACGTCAATATCAATATATAGCGTTTAGAAGAAATTCTGTATCTAAGGATATCTCGTAGACAGTAGGATTTTCACATTTTACTTCCAAGTAAATAAATTTTTGGGCCATATATATTGAGTTGGTAATGCCGTTAATAAATATGCTCTAAACATACGATACAATAGTGCCTGTTTCTTTCAAACTAAAATAAATTATGAGTTTTTGAAACTGCAGTGCATATAGTCTGCCATAATTCTTCTCGAGAAAGACAACACGGCCTCGGTACGATAAAAACTGTTTCTCTATGTTTATCATCATTTGAGTTGCGTTAAGAGCCATAAAAATGCTACTCTTCAATTATTTTTAATTCTGCGGGAAATGTTTGTGCATTAGAAATAGAAAATTGTTATCTTGCCTTGTAAATGCTAAATCTATTAACTGTTAACTCAGTCAAGGTTAAACTACTACAATCGCCTGAAAATAAGTACTTGTGACAATTAGTCCCTTTCTACAACAACTATAAGCGTCTACATACACATTTTACCTATAAATAATGGTGATACGAACTCATGTGCTAATTACACGCGAGGCAGGGCCTTATCGCCATACGTGTTAATTCAAGTGCCCAAATTAAAAACAAGAAACGCCTCGCCGGCCACTTGGTTCGACAAAAGCAAAGCTGAAATCTGCAACGCGCCAAATTTCAGCTAACTCAAGTAAACAGCATCATAAAGAAATCCAGCCCAACGCGCGCTAAACCTCCAATAAACAAATGCCACCACCGCTCAAACAAAGGCATTCGCAGCCCCAATGGAGACGATTTTAAACAGTTCGTCCGCCGCACAGAAATATGCCCGAGTACGCACAAAAATCTTGGGCGACAACTCAATGCCCCGGCCCAAATTTGAAATAGACTGAAAGGCAGGTAGAAAATGCGCGTTTAGGAAATACACAAAGGAAGTCAGATGAAATCATTCATGCAACGGATTAGCCAAGTAAATAATACAATGAGGGTCCACTCGAGAAGCTAGGCTTACGCCGGATCCGATTAACAGGAAATAAGTCAACACAAGCGGGACGCGATCTAATAAAATGTAAATCGCGAATAAAAACACATGTCGGCTAATGTCGACACATACCTAGGCGTGTAATATATCATTAAACGCGCCTCGACGTCAGGAAGACGATTGGCCAACTTAAAAAGGCCGCACTCATTAATTAAACACGCTACGACAAGAAATAATTAAAATAACCAATTATCTCTCACTTGAGGCCAAATTGCAATCCGAGAGAATCACAGAGGGGGTGGAAGGCCTTTATAAGAAGATAGCGCAGCAATATTCATCATTCGATCGATTTACTAATCTCGAACTAACAACTCTCCTCTTCAACCAGCGTCTCCAGCATCTTCAGGACTGCACTAAGCTCTGTGCCATCGCCATCGAGCTCCGCCAGCATCTCCAGCCGCTCGAGAACTACACTAAGCTCCGTGCCATCGCCATCGAGCTCCGCCAGCATCTCCAGGCGCTCGAGGACTGCACTAGGCTCCGTGCCCTCGCCATCGAGATCCGCCAGCATCTCCAGCCGCTCGAGGACTGCACTAAGCTCCGTGCCATCGCCATCGAGCTCCGTCAGCATCCCCAGCCGCTCGAGGACTGCACTAAGCTTCGGCCATCGCCGTCGTCAACGGCGACCCCAGACAGGTCACCGCCGCCAACGTCAGGTCCCCGATGTTCCGTGAGCCGGAAGGCGCTACCATGTCGCCAAAGTAAGCCCTCCGCTTAGCTGCTAGCCACCCTGCCTCAGGAAGACATGTCCAAAAGCCTTCGAGCCGCCACCAAAGGTACGACGCATCCTAATCGAGGTTTCTGCGTTTTTCTTTCAGCACTCAAGCCCGGATCCAGCGTTTGTTCGGGCCCTCGCCCCCTAGTTCCCCCGAGTCGTCAGTACTCCAGGAGGCTTGTCGGTGCCTGCACTCGCAAGTCACCTAGAAAGCAGGAACGCTCCAGGCCACCGCCCCCGAAGACACGCCGCCCCTCGGCTGCCCCCGCCCGCCCGACCCCGAGAACACTCCCAGAGGACACGAGGCCTTCGAAGTAGACACAGCAGAGGGCCGCCCGTGGTTTCGCATTCCCCAGGTCCGCCTCACGTGCCGCCCCCGCAGACTCGAGGTGGAATTGTTCCTCAGCCCTGCGGAAACCGCTGAGTTCGAACAATTGTGGGAGGACATCCGCCGAGAGGCCTATCCTAGACGCCGTCACCCGCTGCACAGAAGGAACGGACCCACGGAGGAACGCGCAATTGCGTTTACTCTCCCCCTTGCCCACCGTGCACGAGCCACGTCGCATTCCAGGAGCTCGACGCTTTCCTGGCCGCCGCCGTCCCCAGCAGCCCGTCCGCGCGCACCCGCTATAGTGTGACGCACGTCGTGACAGTGTTGGGTGACCCCGATAGAACCTTAGGCGAAAGCCCCGCGACCGAATGTGCGCGTCGCGGTCGCTCGTACACCCTGAAACAATAAAGAAGCCAACATGCGATCGATGACTAATAATAATCTATGGTAGTATAATCGCAGATTAACCCCCTTATCATTTATACACCACGGTAGCTTTGAAATGTTCTTACTCACCGCAATGACCTAGCTAGCTTCAAATTCGGTGGCCTTGGGTCGCAGCAATAATAAGAAAATCACAGATTTCGAGAAATAAATAAAATTACAGCAACAATTAGGTTTATTTGGTTAATAACTAATAGTTGCTTGCAACATCATAATTAGGTCTGTAAATTGTTTATCACAAAGTTTAAATACAGTATATAACTAATGCTGAAAATGCAGCACGCACAAAAAATATGTGAACCACCTTTTTTGGGCTCTTGGATTGAATATGATTGCAATTCAATGAAGGAGTAAGCTTACCACTGTCATATGTTTTAACCGTTATCTCGGTATTGATAGTAAAATGGCGTGAGGGCACTTTTTACAAAATTCTTAATACGTATTCATGAAGCAAAACTTTAAATTTGTGAATTGTAAATTTAGGAACAATTAATACATTACGTTTTAAATTTGTAAAGCGCAGTTTAAATTTGTAAATTGTAAATCTGACTTTTAAAGCAGATATTTATGAACAATTAATACATTATGTTTTAAATTTGTAAATCGTAGTTTAAATTTGTAAATTGTAAATCTGAAGCGTTGTTACAATCGATTCAGCCAACAATTCGTAGGCGGACGTGGTTGTCAACAAACGTTGAAACAAGACTAACCTGGGTGGTGATAAAAAACGTTGCCGGTAGGCACTGAATTAGTCCAGGTTTATTTTAGAAATCCACCCATCAGCAGTAGCGACCTCGTGGCCAAAGTTGAAAAGGAGACAGACGCTCCGTGTTACAAACGGCAAGCCCAAAATGGCATTCCAGAAAGAAGTTGCGGGTTCAAATTATTAATTATGATGCCAATTAGGACATCTAACGTGGCGTCAATCCAAATAAGAAGTCGCTTAAAAACGGCGTTTAAAAGCGGTACTTAAAAGTGGTAACTAAAAGCTAATAAGAAAGGGAAATTACTAAACTTGAATATCAAACCAAGGAGCGTAAACATACCTGATTTCAGCCATCAGCCCACAAACAAAATTAAATAATTATCGAGGTGCAATATAGCACACGAGATGCTTTCTTGGAACGAGTTGCTCCAACCAAAGCGAAAGTTAAAAATGAGGTCGCAAACGGAAAATGACCGCGACGGCTGGCGCAGAGAGATAACAAGTGAATTTCGGAAAAACCAAAACCAACACTTTTGCGCAAACAAGATTTGATATCGATTGAAATACAGCGAATTATAACTCAAGTGAAAATATACAGGCTGGCTCGGAAGTGACTAAATGACGAAACAAGTAGCAGGAGCTAGAGATTTGTTTCACACCCAGACTATTGTAGGCTAGAACCATGTATATATAGTAGATATTAAATGTTAGATTAGTATAGATATTAATAGTTTCTTGTTATCTGGTGGAGAATAAAATAAACGCTAAAACCTTACGGGTTGCAAACATTGTCTATGTGTATTGGTTCCTCAGCTCTGTGTCTCTTTGGTCTCCACGCCCAATCCGCTGAGCCAGGTGGCGCCAAATCGCCATAGCTTAACCATCGCCACACCCTCAAGGGCGAGCCGTGTAGCGAGTCGTGTTAATGGTTACAGTCTGTATCCCAATTAAAGGATTTTACAATATAGAATTATAATTTATGCGTAACTGAATATCGCCGCATTGTCTGGAATAAACAACTGTATTAAAGAGGAAAATTTGTTTTCCTCTACATATAATGCATTAAAACATGGTATTGATATCGTTGTAACCCATTTAAAACCAAAGTTGTGGAGGTGTTTTCAAATCAAACAAGAACTATCAAATTAAGTGAAACTTTCGAATACTATGAGTAACTAGAAATACTTGCAGGTTGAGATTTATTCTTGTTCCTATTCTGAAAATCCACATTGCAGCCTGATATCGATAACGTTGCAGTGTATTTGAGGTTAAGAGTTTCCTTGGCATATAAAAGCTGTAATCGGCATGTCAAATAATTTGCAATTTTGTAAATCTAACACTCAAAAGTAAGTAATGTCGTTATTTCTAAAAAATTAAAGGTGATAAAATACTCTTTCAAGAAGTATTGTATTATTCTAAGCAAATACAACTGCGTTGTTTAATTTTTATAGTAATTCCTAAGTAGTTGGTGCATACGTTTAGTGCATTATACATATAAATATATATGAGTATCGATGTATAATAGCTAGAATCGGCATGCCAGATCAATGTTAATGAGCGATTTTGTAATTCTAACATTCAAAAAATAAATAATGGTGCTATTTGCTTAAAAACCAGAAGTAGAAAGTTAACAGCTGCCTGGGTGCATTAATAAACCTGAATAATTTCTTGAATCTTTGCTTGAGTTTCCCTCTTGTTCAAAATCTTGAACTTCGTCAAAGCCCATTGCAAATTAATTTAATCCAATTTTTCAAGATATATTCTATTCTAAGCAAACACAATTTCGTTGTTTAATGCATAAAGGTATCTGTGTCGATGTAGAAGAGTTACAATCGGTAATCCAGATGGCTTTGCAGCGATGATTTAGCAGGTTTGCCACTCAAAGCGCACCTAATGGAGTTATTTCCATAAAAACAAGAGCCACAAAATCAACTGTTGCCTGCGGGTACTACAAGTCGCTAGGAACTCCCCCAAGCTTCTCGCGTTTCCCCGAAACCGCCAAATTACTAAAGTCCTTTAGGAACCGATTCGGCATTAGATGGTATCTCACTTCTAAGTGGCGCGTTCCCAGAAATAATTTATGCAGGCGGAGAAAAATCGCGCGGCATTTAAACTTCATAAAAGTTTCACGCCAAGCCGCGAGATTACCTTATATCAGGGCAAACAGCACCCTAATCCGCCCTTAGTTATTAGTTGCTAGTGTTTTTGCAGCGGTGGGCTCAGGTGGAGCGAAGAGCGCGAAAGTTATGATCGGCATTAGGCAGCAAGCAGCCCATTCGTCCCGAATTAATAATTCACGTCCGAACGCAGATACAGCGGTTTATTTTTTAAAGAGATTCATCTAGCCTATATATGCCATTGTCCGTCTAGGGACGCAGTTGATTTGAGCAAAATTCAGTTTTTTTTATTATAGCCATCGAATTAATAATTATTTATTAAAAAGGTTTAACTAGATTTGAATAGTATCGTTCACTCTTATAATGGTTTGTACCTCCACCGTTTCAAAAAATTCAACTTTAAAGTAACCTATAAGATTGACGTTTTGCAGAGAGTCAACTGGATTAAAACTATAGGCTGTAGTGGAATGAGCATCAATGTAATCAATTTATTGGTTACCTGTATTCGACCTAACATGTCTAATTTTGTTTCGAAACCAAAACATAATTTTAACTTTTAAATTAAATATGCATACATTTCGTAAGCTAACTATTACATGCGGAAATGCATAACAAAGCTGTCAGCATTTCTGTCAGCATTGCTCGAATGACCCGGTGAACAAACTGCAAATGTGCAGACTTGCTATCAGTGTTTGTTATGAAATTAAACACGAAAGTGGAAATGCGAGTTGAACTAGGGCAAATAAAGTGAACCTTTGTAATTTACGTCATAGTTTTATGTATATAAATAGGAAATTTCTAGTCAATAAATCAAGACAGTTTGACATCTGTTTCTGTATTCACGAACCTCCGCTACAACGGAACAAAGTCTACTAAATCATCTTGTGTGAGACTGCACAAGGCCGTTGGTTTGCATCCCTTTTTAATTCCTGCACCCCTAAGACGTATTTTGTAATTGTCCAAATTATAAATCACACAGTCCACTATAAGCTCCACGCTGAACAAATTTTATTAATTAGTAATTCGCATAACCGGTGCGTCTATACTATACCATTTGCTCGAGTTAGTCAATATGTGTGCATTACCGTTAACCCCCTTTTACCTACCTAGCTGTGCACAGACTGGTGCTTTGTATGCTTTAGCATCTGATGATGCGGTGCCCAACTTGGCCCGTATTTCCGGAATACAAAGTTGGAGCTCGTATTTTGGGCCTGCGTAGCAACCGTTGTGCCAAGTGTGTGTTTTGGTGATGTGTTGTCCTTGTTACTCTACCGCTTAGGTCCGTGTTTATGAGTAGAGCACAGTTAATTTGGTGCTCAACTGTAAATGACCTCATCAGACCCGATACCAATCTCTGAGGCTGCGAAAAAATTCCACCCATCGTGGGATTCGAACTCAGGACTTGCTTAATGCAAGCCTAACACTCTACTGCTGTGTTAGGCGTCGCTGCTAGTCAATATTTTTTATTATTAAAGATTCTCACCGTTTTAGTATTTCACTTACACTTCGAAAAATATAGAACTATATTGATAAACAATTACGTAGTTACACAGTATATTTTGTTTCATGATATTCGAGGGTAATACCACAAGCAGTGGATATATTTTTGACAAATATTTTGTCGTTTCCATGTAAATTATTGCGTTTAAATTTCACGATACAAAATCACATCAAAAATGTCACGAGCCGAAGACATTTAAATGTGATTTTGTTGAGTGAAATTTGCAATAATTTCTATGGAAATGGCAAAATATTTAAAAAAAAATATATCCACTTCGAGTGGTATTTGGGACGACTATTTAAGAATATTAATACATAACGATTAACTATATTGAAAAATAATTCAACAATTAATATAATTATTTATTCTCAATTACATTCAGCGGAATACTTCCAAAACAGCATTTTAAATTTTTTAAAACAAGCCACACAGTTTGTTGAGGTTTAGTGTTACATAACCTAGCGATATCACTAAGGACAGAACATCGTTGCTAAGCGATACTTCGCAACAAGGCTATTTATTTTTTGAGTACGTACATTGTTTTGTGAATATTTTGCATGGTGCCCAATATTCAGTGATATACTGCTGTTATTGGTTGAAAAAAGCAAATGTCTGCAATGTGATTGGCTTATATGTTATAGTGTTGAATAGTCTTCGCTAAGTATGGTCTTGCGCCAGGTGTCAGTTATAATACAACTCTATTATAATCGCTTACGTTCTCATAACCAAATAGATAGTTAATCAGAAGATTTTCGACTTATTTGAGAAGGGATAAACATCAATGAGTCCTACCTAAGTTATCTGCGATTTTATGAGCTGAAAGTCATGCCAGACGGTCTAGGCACCGCATCACAAAATATAGACCTACATATGGACTTGTCTAAAACAAAAGTCATGTCCAATAGTGTTATACTGATGTGCTTTGAGAATACAGTTTAGGAAATATTGTGGAATATGTTTATCAAACTTGTCAAGAGGAATCAGATTGCAAAATCACAACAAGAATTAGTTTGTCATAGACAGCTTTCGAAAGACGTAAGCATATAATGAAGAACAAAGTCGTTATTGTCTGTACAACTAATGGGCTAGAAACAATGACGCTAGCCACCAAGAGTGCAAATCTGCTTCTTGTCACTCGGCGAGATATGGAAAGAGCGATGCTAAATCTAAGTCTGACACCAGAAAGAGAGAATCCGAAATGAAGACATTCGAAGACAAACACGAGTGGTAACTGTGACTGAAAGAGTAGCAAAGCTCAAGTGGGAATGGTAGAAATGTCACGCACTGAAGGCCGAGGCCGATGCTCGATTACGTTCAATCAACCGCTGGACATAACTTACTACTCAAATCTGAATATTGTAAAATTTGAAAAATATTAGCAGCAGTTTATACCTAGGAGTAGACGATAATAAACTGAAGAAGTGTAAGCTTTAGTTCAAAACAGAAAACAAGCTGTAACTAATTTAAAATCAAACACTTACCTTCACTGAAGCAACTACTAGAGTTCCTCAACGACTTGTGTTAAAATAACTTCTATTATTAAATTATTGCACGTTTATTGACTTATACGCTGATGACGCTCAGAGTTAGACATATTTTATGCTGAATCAAGTTATAGGCGCTTAGGAAAATGTGGACAAGCGAATTTACATTCTCTTAGTTTAAATTCTGTTAAAGTTGGACAATGACTCTTCTGTTTTGTTGTTCTATAGATTTCACAAGAAAATGTCTTGCAGTTGCTCCAGGAAGCCCTGGTTTTACGATTTTCTTTTCTGGTACAAAATGCAGTATCGAGACAGCTCAGCTAGAGTATTCTTGATATCCGAAGCATATTATATCGAAAAAATTGACAACGGCCATAGGAAGGCTAACTTACAAGTATTCAAATCAGATTCAGAATAGCTCCGAATGGTTTCGATTAACTGAACTTTCCTATATCATATAAATAAAGGAGAACGATCCAAACGTGTGTGTCCGTCACGGCAATTGCAGACGCGATGTCCCCCATTTGCGTTTGCATTAATTTCGCCGTCGCCTCGATTTCGTGACCGGGGCGGAGCCCCGAAGGCCCCTTTGGAGAGGCGCGGAGCCCCAAGCGCCCCTTGGAGGAGGGCAGAGCCCCGAGGGCCTTTTAGAGAAGACCCCCTTGGAGAGGGGATGGAGCCCCGTGAGCTCCCTTGGAGAGGGGCGGATCCCCGAGGGCCCCCTTAAAGAGGGACGAAAAACCGTGAGCCCGAGAGGCGAATCCCCGAGGGCCCCGATGGCCCCTTTGAAAGGGGCGGAGCCCCAAAGACGCTCTTGGAGAGGGGCCGAGCCCCGGGGGCCCCCTTGGAAAGAAGCGAAGCCCCGGAAGCCCCCTTGGAGAGGGGCGGATTCCCGGGGGGCCCCTTGGAAAGAAGCGGAGCCCTGAGGACTCCTTGGAGAGGGGCAAAGCCCTGAGTGCCCCCTTAAGAGGGGCGGAGCCCCGATGGCCCCTTGAGGAGCGGCGGAGCACCAAGGGCCTCCTTGGAGAGGGCGGAGCCCCGTGAGCCCCCTTGGAAAGGGGCAGATGTCCAAGGGCCCCATTAGAGAGAGACGGAACCCCGTGAGCCCCCTTGGAGAGGGCGGATCCCCGAGGGCCCCATTTTAAGCAATTATTCTCTCTTCAAATGATAACAGATCTCCTTTAGATGGTTAACATCAATTAAAACTTGCACGGGTGTTTATCTACAAATAACTCCCGTTTTATCAAAAAAAACTGTTTTAAAACGGTGATACTGAAACTAACAATAATGGTTTTCAGTTGAAAACGTCTGAAATATTACTGAAATATGACTACAAATACCTGTGTAAACTGCAGGAGTCGTCTGCACCCCATTCATTCCATTTGTTACACTGTGACAGGATTTTCATGTGCATTTTTTTAACGGTATCAGTGACATTTAGTAACAAAATATTACTAAAGTCAAAATTATTGCTTGGTTAAAATTTATATAACAAGCTTGTAGAATTTGTGTTGGGGGCAGATTGAGCTAGACATTTTATTGCTTAAGATCATAAATGAAAAGTCTTTTTTGATACCAGTTGTATGTAAAGTGATTCATCGGTGTTCAGGCCATCTGTGGGTATAGTTTGCCAAGCGTTAAGAGGTCCGAGAGTAGCAGTTTAGCCAACAGCAAGATTAGTCCATGTGCGAGTAACTTCGAGGACTCATTTCCATAAGGGAGCTGCATCGGCCAACATACATTTTGTGTCCAAGGGTAGAGTCGTTCCTCCTGAGTGCCTGTATACAGAGTTTCGGAGCAGGAAGCAAACACGAGAATTATCATCGACAAAGCGTCCCCCCGAAAACGCATCCCACCTACGAAGCAGCCCTTTTCAAGGTAATTTCACAGCGTTGGAGTAGGTCCATTATTTTCGGATCTCATCAAGTTCAGACTGTCTACGACGTGTAGTATCAAGTTCCAGTTGTCCAGGTCGCTCCGTTTCCGATAAATTTAGGTAGCGTCCTTTGAAAGTGCAAGATGACGCATCATTTTTCAGTTTTGGCCGGATTCAGAACAAAAAACGATCGCGCGTGGGTTTCAACGTCACACTAGAAACAAAACGAGCTTAGCAGTTGCTAAGTCACAGTATTAGTCATATTTAACTGATGCTTCCTTGCCATTTTGGTGTTTTAAAATTCAATTTTACGCTGTTTCTTGCGACCACAGATCATTTTGTTGTGGCAGTCAAATTTAGAGGTTATTTATACGTCAGATGGAAATTGTGCATTTGCCCTAATATCTGAGTTAAATTGGCATACAACTAGTTATTTGTCATACACAGTTTTCCTATTAATTTTATGAATCGAAACCCTGAGTTAAGTTTGGTTTCATGCTCACCGGAGCTATTTCCGAATTTATTGCAAATTTATTTTTGTAATTATTATTACATTCTTCTAATTTGCCCTGAGTTTGACAGGCCGGTCCTTAGTTGAAACTTAACAATTATAAAGTGTAGTATCCACAGTTATTTTATTTAAAACACTATTATTTTATTTTAAACGGAAAGACTTACAATACTTACAACTTTCCTCATTTCAATTTTGATATTACATCAATTCGTTTTTCTAGTGTTCCCATATACTACCTATAAATTACTTCTGTTGACAGTAACTCATTCATTAATAGAAGGAAGCTAAGGCTGTTATATCTTTGAAAGAAGAAACTGTGGTTGCTGACTACAAAATCAGCAAATAATGATAAATATAAAAATTACCAGTAGATAACTAAACTTGCATTTACAGTTTTTTTTTCAGAACTGCAGGAATATTATTAGAGAAAAATTGTAGGTTAGTGTCACTTATAACATTTTTAAATCTGAAAAATTTAGATTTGCCCTGTAACTCTTCAAATAGACGAGACGCCCATAGTTGAATAAACTTCTATATCTTCGATACTTCGGTACTTTACATCATCAAATATTATATGTAACTTACAGGAATAGGCTTTAAACTTAATGCAACCGAAGTCGAAAAACAGTTTGCACGGGGAAAATCGATAGAAAATGTACTCATCAACCAATTGCCACATAATCTTAGAAGTAATTTTAAAAACTGTTGAACTTTTTCATCGCGCACCTACCTTACTCTCCAGATTTAGCGCGAAGTGACAATTTTTATGCTTCCACAACCGGCAAAAAATCGCTGGGAAGCGCTATTTCTCCAACAAAGACATAAAACGGTAATAGATGAGTTTTTTGCAGAAGTTGAAAAATATATATTTGACCTCTATAAGTGGCTGAGATAACTGAAGAAGAGAAATTTTGGGATAAATATCTAGAAATTCCGATGCTTTCAGATGTTGCTGGAACGAGTGAAATTAATATACCTTCTAATTAAGATAGTAATAATGTCACCGTATCTTCTTATCTAAAAAGAAATCCAGAAACCATCAACTTCTACCATAGGAAAAGCAAAACCTAAGCGTAAAGCTGAGAATCCAGCAGAGTCAAAGTAACATTTTTTCCAAGTACACTGCTTGCAATTCTACAAATACACCTCAGGAGAAACTAGCATATCTTAAAAACAATTTTAAATGTCGCCATGTTGGAAGTATTTGAAACTACTTTTACTATCAACTGATAGCTCGCGAGACTATGCAATATTCCTATGTGCAGAAAGACAAACAAGCATTTTCTATTTCAGTTGATGGTTTGAATATTTTCTTTCGTATTATTAATATTTTCTTGTAAGTTAAAGGAGCCGTTGGTCTGGTTCAGAATATTTGGGAGTTTCTTGAAAGATGCATAAAATAAGATGTACGGAAAAACCCTTAAAATGCGGGAATAAACTGTGGTCCATGTACGGATACAGTGGACATTGCTACAATTGTTCTTCATGCTGCAGAAAACATTCACATAAACAAAGCGCTCCTTTAAAACCAGAGTTGTTATCAACATGTTCTCTGTAATTGATGACCATTTTGAATATCAAGTTCATCTTTATAGTTAAGAAAAAACGTAAAAGACCGAGGTTTTTGCTCAACTGAAACCAGGAAGGAAACCCGAGTTGCTGCTATCAGAGAATATTCTTAAAAAGAGCTCAAACTGTAACAGTTGTTTCTAACTTTGATATGATATAGCAACGGCACAAAGATGTGATAAGCTTCGAGACATAAAAGGACCAATTCAACAACCCTCTCAATTTTTTAAGGTTGTTCATCAGTGAACATCCAATGCATTTAACGGTGATTTTTTTTCTAGTTTTATCAATGTTGACTTTTAGAATTTTTGTAATCTACCGTTCTGTGTATGATGTATTTCGATTCTAGAAGTAGGTAAGTGTTTAGACAAAAGGTGAATTCTTTACAAAACTATACTTTACGGCTAACTAATGATAGATTACTTTGGAGATCTGTCCTCCTAAGTATGCGGTTGGATAGAGATGGATATTGCGCTATTTATATGCTCGATGGTCAAGTAAGTTAGACGGGGTTTCGTAAAGTAAACTTTTGATAATTTCCTGTTTTGAATAGCCATGATGGGTCCTTGTGTGACCCCCACTTTATACGTCTTTGGATCGTCAGTGACGATTGATATTTTCCGTACAAGATTTAATTTTGCCAAATATGGTGGAATATAGGTCGATACTGATTTCATGAGATTTAGACAGATAAGATATATTAATCACCCTTCTATCACTCTCATTTTTAGATAAACGTTGTGGCACCCGTAAATACATCATTCTTCGAGTGATGATCTATACATTTTGTGAAAGTGGTTCTTCTTGGTACAGCATAAATGTTTTCATAGCATTTGTTAAATTTATGAAGCCCAGATTTTTATTGAGTAATATTTTAAGTCTGCTTTAATATATGCGTTTCAAACTTTTTTTCAGCACGATTGCTCTGTTCCTTAAATCATTTTCATCAGGCGTTTGTTACACTTTCAAGCTTCAGTACGACATATTGGAAGATTTGGGCCTAATGTGTAGATTACTATTCGTGCATTGGGACTGTGAGGTTGCATATGTCACTTTAAATCCTTGAAATTCTGTATAGCAGTGCATCGCGGAACATATTTTTGGAAAATTTGACCGCTCTTCGGAAAACCCACAAACATGTTTTAAATTAAATATTAATGATTTAGCTCCTTAAGCTGTGGGTGAACGCGTTTCCAACGCGAAGGTGACGGTAGTTTAAAACCCCTCTTTAACTTGTGAGACCACTAAAACGATGACCACTGGAGTGTTTTATTGCGAAATGTTATATTTAAAATACATACTTGTAAGTACGATGTCTACTTATATACAACGTGAAGTATAATCGATCCAGCCTGAGCGATCGACCTAATAGCGTGTATTAAACAATCTAATAATATTGTAAGCCAAGTAGGCGTTTCAGAAACTTTTGTCTTTGTGTTATCTATCGTCGTGACCATCTGCGAATCGATAAACGTCCTGGAAAGGGGCCATGGTCATGGAAAAATTATTATCTTTCTCTGCTGAGACCATAGAAGAAAAATAGGGCTGAAGCTTGTACAGTGGGTTTCTACGTTTGTCTATCAAGCAACCTTTTACCGCCTGCAGTTGTTTATAATTTCACTCATTCTCGACACCTTACAAGGTTAGATCGTTACATTCTGCTGTTGAATTATTGTCTGTGTGAGTCTAAATAATGAAAAAAATACTTGCCTGTTAAATTTTTAGAGGTTATAATCGAATTCAGCATCGATTTCTGTTGTATCAATGATTTAATATTATTTTACTAATCAAGTTAAGAGATTATTATCTTCACTTTCGTTACTCACCAAATGTGCAATTTCTTACTTCTTTATTGATTTGTGGTCGGATTTCAGTTGTTCATTTCTTTCAAATTTAAATGCAAGCAAAGTTTAGTAACTTTCTCAAGATAAATATAAATCAAGTGGGTTTTGATTTCATCTATTTTAATATTTATTATCTTGTAGTTTGTCAATTAGACGAGAAGGTTTTATTTAAACCGTATTATTTATTCATTAAATGGTGCTCTGGTTTAGTGTAGGCCTTGATTAGAACGCCAGCCGTATACCACTTTAAATTCTGACTGATTAATTATTTACCTGGCAATTATATTGTTAATTCCAGGTATTTCTGTTTTATGTATTTTATTTCAGGTTGGTAAAGATATGAAATTCTGTTTTATAAATTCTATTTTTACTTAATTATTTTTCACATTTGAAAATTTTGATAGGATTTACTATCGAAGTTTTATAATTAACTTACGTTTTCTTGGTAAGTACGTTGCTTATGACGTTGTTTAATTGCTTCGATATTTTGTCTCTGAACTAATTTGATGTTCATCCCGATATGTTGTCCTTGTTTTGTTTTGGCTAACGAGGTTAATAAACTTCTACTTCATATTTGTTCTCCTCTTGGGTTTTCTATGTAGTCATTTCAGCTTTCGGGTGATACGACGTTAAACTTTCGTGAATAGTGTATCTGGCGCTCAAAGTAACTACATCCGGTATTTGGCATATTTATCACAGTTGTTGTAAAACCCCGACCCATTTAACAACGCTCATTAATTTTGGGAATCGTTTGCGTTATACGTCATCTGGTGGTAGTCGCAGATTCGATCAGAAAGATGTGCAAGCTTTTCCCCTTTTAATGTATCTTGATACACTTATCGAAGTCAAAAAACGAGTGCCTTCACTGAAGCTAAAGTTTGTTAGTCAAGTGTGATTTTCGGAATAAATAACTGATTCTAATATTATTGGAGTACCATAAGTGGTCGACTATTTTTGTGGCGGTTGTATCGCAAATGCCTAATGGCTTCGATTAATCTCAAGCACAAAATGGACATGATTTTCGTTATCCGGAAACCTTATCTCAGAGTTTGTGTATCTTGGTGCAAAACCAAAGCTCATTGTAAAAAGATCAAAATAGCAGAGCACAAGACCTTTCGGCAAAAAACGTTTTCTTTAGCACTGGATACGGCGATTCAGATATGATTGGATGTCCTTGTGACGTTACAGGTGCTCGATCCGCTTTTAAAACCTATACTTGTTTAAAATTGTTCGGCATAGAGTACTGAGGTTTATAAACGTATTCTTAAATATTTATTTCCCTCGACGAAGGCGAAAGGAGTTTTGCATCATGAAAAAATAACCTGAGATTTCTTAAAACTTCAGGTTTAGGGTCGTTAGATGACGAAGAATATGTTTTCTTGATTCTGTCTGCCTCTCCATCTATCCGCCTGTTGGCAGTATAGCTGAAAAATTACTTGGTAGAGGAAGACGATATTTTGCATGCGGATTAGATGTCTACTTGGCACGAAAATATACTTTCGGTCAAATACATATAGGGTAAGCACCATAAATAATAAAAATCTGACTAAACGTAATATTTTGCAGGTAGCTGAGGACATCTTAAGGAATATATATATTTTTTGGACCCAAAATGTACAGAGTGCACCTTTCTTTTAGATATTTTCAAAGTTTTTAGTTTCAAAACATTCACTTGTAAGGGAAGTTCCGAGTAAAGCCCTTTACTGATTTTTCTTTCTAGTACTTTGATTTTTGCAAACACCTCATTTAACGTGTCGCCTAGATATAAATCCCTTTTCGAATTTTTGAAGCAGAGTTATTATTTTTCTGTATTTGCCAGTTTTCTATCATGCAGGTAAGTACTCTAGTGATATGCGGAGTTAACTTATACACATTTGGGACTTTCAGTAGCCAATCGTGAGAAACTGAGTCATGCCTTTTTAAATCAACTCATACGCATGCTATGTCGTCTAGATTTGGCTTGCTTGATAATGATGGCGTCAATGATAAGTTTCTTTCTAATTTAATCTAAGCTATCTTTTACCTTTTACTAGATTCCAAGTTGAAATAACTAAAAAGCTTTCCTTTGGCTGTTTTGTTGAGTAGGTTGCTCCATAACCTATGCCTTGCGCCTCTTGATCATAATTTTTATACGCAGTAGACTTGAGTTTTATTCTCAAAACACGCTACGATCGTCTGAGAATAAGAATTTTCAATACCAGCTCAAGCTACGACCCCATACTATGAAATTTGATGATTATTCGGTTACTAGTAATGGATTTGCATACTTAAGGGTGCCAGTAGCAATCTCATCACCTAAAAGGAAAGATGATTCCATTTTGAATAAGAATAAAACCGATAGATTCAATCAAATAAAGAAATGCAGGTCATGTAATGATGTTGAGTAGTTTCTGGAAAAAAGGCTATGCAACTGAATTTAATCGGTGTTGGTTTCAGCAGTTTGGGCTATTTTCAGTAGATGTTTCCAGTAAACTATGCAGGTGTGTTTATCGGCAGTAAATAGGTCTTATTTAGAAATAACTGATATAGGGGGACAATAAAACTGTGCAATTTTATTGAAACAGGGATTAACTGGTATTTGCAACACATTTTTCTCTTCATAAAACAAAAATTACTCGTACTCTGTTTAAGCTTTAAAATGAGAAAAATTAAAAATTAGGATTTTTCAGATGAACAGACGACTAGTTTGTTACGGTGGAGTTTCTCGGCTTTTAGAGCGAGCCGCCACTGCACAAGACATGAAAATTTCATCCTTTAGAGTAGAGTAAGGTTTTTCACTGACACTTTATGCATTTTTGGAGATATAATTGACACCGCTTACAATATCAAATGAGAAGGTGGAGTTGGTATTAGGGGAAGCAGATTTAATATAATAAAGCTAATTCTCTGAGTGTACATAAAGTTAAGAATATACTGACAGCTTTCCCACTATGGATTCTCAGTATTCCAGAAAATGTAAAAAGCGACCTTATTAAATTTAGATTAAGCATGAAGAAAATGTATAACTTTCATATGGAGTAGTGTTCGAGCAGTAATTGTAAACGTTTTAGTTAACTTACTTTTAGAATGCTTTTCTGTAGAAACTACAAATAATTCTTTTATAAACCAAAAAAGACGTGCCAACGTCACATTCGCTATAATATCCCTTCAAGATGAATATACAAGCCATAATTAAACGAAAACAATGTCAATTGATAAAGAAAAGGAAAAATGGAAAACAGGTAAGACGTGTATATGAGTACTATGTACAGTTACGGCCAAATAAAACCGTGCAGTACTTTACTCTATTGTGAATTGGTATTAAATCACCTAAGAAATATAAAAATTAAAAATGACATATTAAGAATTCAAATTGTCAAGGTACTGTCAAGTAAAAGCCTGATTCACCAAAATTTATGAAAATGACATAGAATGTCAAAATGGTGGTCGTTTTTATTTGGCCGTAACCGTAATATAGCTTAAATATTTGTATGTACAATTTCACAATATATGAACCCTCTCAGCCGAATGATGCCTTTTGCGATGGCTGGAGTCAGTTACAGAGTCAAATGGTAAAGTTGTAATCGTGCTATGATTGTTGAAAACTGTTCGTTTCCAAAAACCTAAACCAGGTATAATAGAATATAGGCATGATTATTCCTCAGAATACAAAAATTTACATGTGTCTAGAAAATTTCGACGAATATCTGTGAATTAACTCGCCCTAGAAAAATTGTACTCTGGCGGTTCCGCAATTATTGTCAAAAAAAAATAAAAACAGCTTATTACACTTACGCAAAGAGGGAGATATTTCCACTGAATTCCAAAGCTGGGGCAAATCGTTTTCTACTTCAACATCTAAAACTTAACTTTTCACATTCACTAGTACAGAAAAGTGAAAAAATAAAATTAAAAACACTAGCAACACCGTACCACCTCGCAATTTCTTTTCCTGGCAATGATTGATTTGCATGACGACCAAAGAATTCTTAATTTTTGAAATTTTCAATTAGTGTTTACATTCATTTTGGTAACTATTAAAAGTGCTCGATTTTCAACATTTCCAATAAATCTTTAAAAATATAACTGCAACTTATGCAACACGTAGAAGAACTGCCATTTTTGCAATTTGTAAGAAAAAAAATCTACGTTGTTTACAAGTAACTATTCCCAACTTGAAAAGCTGCTACATATCCTGGAGTAAATGACAGCGACGGTGGAGAAGATAATAATGCGGATAAAATAATGAGGTTATAGTGATCCACCTAGCTTTAGTTGGAAATATTATTTTTACCACATGCAATATTTCGCAAGTTTGCGACCTAAATTATTTGAAATTTAAGAAACGTTATTTGTTGAAAATGTGGACTATATTCCTAATCAATGGGACCCGGTAACACACCAAATCCCGTGTAATCTTTAAAACATGAAAATACTAGTAAGTCAATATATAAATTAAAGTCAAGTAATCACAAACACGTTGACAACTAGCAAATAATATTCCCGAAGTTTCGTTACTGTTTGGTAAAAACAAAAATTTTCAGAAAACCAAAATTTTAAATTGATTTTTTCTCGGTATCGATGATTTGGACTTAAAGGGTTTTTGCGGTAAACTTACAATTTCACAATGTTATGCTATTTTTAAATAGTGAATGGCAATGTGTATAAACGTTATTTACGATACAAATTTCTTATTTTCGATTCCTAATTTAATTTTAAAAAATATTAATTAAAAGTTACCGGTAAGTGATCAAGTAGACGTGTTTACTTCCCTCGTCTAAAAGACAAGAAAGTATTTTAATCAAGAAAAAATTACCTTGCGAGATTTCATTAGATCTTCATGTTTCAGGGTCCCTAGATGATGAAAAATAGGTTTTCTTAATTCCGTCTGTCTGTAGCCGGTATAACTCAAAAACTATGTTTGGAAAAAGACGATATTTTGCATACATATTATCTGTCTACGTGGCATAAAACCCTCAAGTTTTGCGGAATATATAGAGAGTGAGCACCTTAAAAAATATAATTTGCACATAGCTCAGGCTTTATCATTGGCAAAAATGAGACCTAACAGATACGGGGTAAACATAATAATTTTGACGGAATGGTAAGGTGCCTTACAACGCAGCAACAACTCGTCCACTTCAAGCACACCCGTAACATAGGTAGTTATTCAGTTATTCTAGCGGCGGAGCGCGTATTGCGAATTCCAGAGCGGACTACATTTTTACTTCCCTCGTCTAAAAAACCAAGAAATTTCTTAGTTCCAAAAAATAAGTAATAATTTGCACATAGCTCAAGTTTTATCGTTGGCCAAAATGAGACCTAACAGATACAAGGTAAACGTCACAAACGGGCCAGATTAGAATGATGCTTTATAACGCAGCAGGAACTTGCTCAACTTGAATACGCCCGTGGCTCAGTTATTCTAGCCACAGATAAGACACTGGCTCAAAATATTCTCCTCCGAGCGCGGAGTTTGAATTCCGACGGATTACTACTAAATTTGAAAATTGCTCCGTGTAAATCCCTTTACAAATTTTTGATTTCAAATTTCTTTATTAAAATAATTAAAATTTTTAAAAGCTAATAAGTGCGTATGTGGATCAGAAATATTAAATGTGCCTCGACATTATTAGTGTAATGGTTTTTTTAAAACTTGTTCTTCTACGGAATATGTTTTTTATACCGTTTCTTATGATCCAGTTGTGCCGGTGTGGCATATTCTGCTATTCATGGCAAAGTTAACTCAGTTGTTGGCACCGAAATTCACTAGTCACTGGAGTTATGTTTTATGAGTACGTGAGCTTCTTGCGTAATCATTGACTATTAAATCAACCGGTAGTTATCGTTTTAGTCTAATATGAATTGTTCTTCGTCCTAGGTTAAAGTCTGTTATACAGTCGCATTGATTAATATTAGTAGAAAAAAATTTCCTTGCTTTTTTGAGAAATTGCTCTATTGTGGGAATATTGATCTTTCTATATAGCTGTGAATTTATGATAAACCGTTTTGCATTAGTTATAACTCGTAATACTTTATTTTGCAGACACAAAGTTTATTCAGATTAGTTTTTGAAGTAACACTCCATACGCTGTAGCAGAATTTTGCTCTGATTATAGACTTGAACTCGTATATTAGAGTTCCACAGTGAATTTTTAATAATTATTTGTTTATTATTGGGTATAGCATACCCAGTCTTGCATAACTCTCGAACAATGTGGAAGCTAGAGACAAACGGGTTCACTCTTGGAATGGAATTCGCGGTTGAATAGAAATAATTTGATAATGATTAATAGATACGGTGGTCAAATTTATTTTTAACAGTTTGTATATTAAACCGTTAATCCAGATACGATCAAACGCTCGAGCAACGTCTATAAGGGCTACGAGCGTAACACCTGTTACATACGTTTTGGGAAAAATATTATTTAAATTTAAGAAACCTTTATGGAGTAAACATAACATAACAATAACTAATGGATCTTAAATTTAACACCTGGTTGCTATATTGCTGCCAAGGGTCCTCTATCAGTAATAAGACCAAGTTTCTCTCTTACGTGTCGAATCAGCGTCTGGACGCTTTCTACGTCCACTTCCCTAATTTTTGAAAAAATCTTTGCGGCAAGTGTTGTTGATTCCAGGTCTTCCACCCATTATTATACACCTACACCTTTCCTGCCAATACACCCAAAAAGTGTCAATTACCCTGGCCTGGGAAGCTCTGCATGGCTAAAGGTAAAATATTTCTCGTCGTCCATGGCAATGATCCGGTTGTTAGCGAAATGGTAAAGTCTCAAAGCACGGCAGCAACCAGGGACTCTGGCCAATTTTGCGGCGGTATACTTGCTTTTTTTGTATTTTAAGTCTTTTCTTGTGATCTATCGAGAAATTGTAGCATTCTAAACATGGAAACAACGGGATAGCTTACGGATGGACACCCCGATGGTGAATTGGAACGCTCGCCTAGTCTATTGACCTGAACTTCAGTTAATTTACGTGGACGGCCTGTTGTCGGCAGGTTTATACATGGAATACCCTCTTCGCCTTCCCGAATTGTATGATATATATAGTACTTTTTGAAATATTTTGCTGGCAAAGAATGTTTACTATATCTCGTTTCAGTAGCTGTTCAACCAGGATGTAGACGGACTTTCTAATTTCTAGTTTATAAGATATTTCACAAATATGTAATAAATAAAAATGTGAAATATCAAACAAATTGACAAAACCTCTAGCAACATGTTTCTCCATAGTTTACTAGATGTATTAGCTTTACTATGTCACAGAGGGCATGATAATTTTTTCCCAAAACTTGTGTAACAGGTGTTATGCGTTTTATTTTCGTAACCTTCTTCTATTACTTCGGTGAGTCTTAGTATCTGGTGTACAATTGCTAACACAATTTTGTGTCGTACCAGAAAAGAGATACATGTTGAACGTCAACTTTTAATGACATGCCAAAGAGGTATGATTATTGATTGCCATTTAGAAATAGCATTGGTATTAAGGAAATGACGCAATTTTTAAATTTTATCTAGATATGGGGTAATCATTTGAATATATTAGAGGATATTGTTTAATATTGAGTTTGTATTTGTAGGATCTTAATTATTTCTATTGGAGTTATTAGTCTTGGAGTATTAGGGATTGTTTCCTAATACAGATTCATAAGTTGAGTTGGGTGTGATTCTTCCAGATATGGAGGCATTAGGTTTCTAAGATCTGATTATTGGGAATGAGTGAACATTATTATATTTTTGGAAGTACGGGCATCCTACATAGTTTTGCATATGATCTCCTCCACAGTTGACGCATTTAGAAGAGCCATCGTTCTTGGGTTCATACATTTTGAGTAATGATGGCTATGTGGACATTTAACGTGGGGGAAGGTGGCAATCCTTTTTTATGTGTCCCACCAGCTGACAATTGGTGCATTGCGGCCGTTCATTATTTCTACAGATGCCACGCAGTAAAGTATTCTGTTTAGATTGAATATTTCCATAGGTTTATCTGTTTTCTTTAACTCGGCTGCGATTATTACGATTTGAGGATTCTTTACTGTTAAGTAGACGAGTAGTTTTGACTACAGGATAATTTATTAATTTTGCCTTAAATTATTCTTCTGTAATTGAAGTAGAGATATTACGTATTATAGCAGGAATATTCTGTATGTACAGTAGCTCACTTTATGAATATCGTAAAATTTGACTGCCTGCCTGTAGCTATATAAGTTAATACCGATAGGTACTGTTAACGTAATGTCTATAATTATGTTTTAGTAATTATTACCATTGGTTAAAATATTGTGGGGATCTTCGGTTTTTCGGTAGCACTGTTAGATTTTTGGCTTTGGGTAGAAATTTCTTGTGCTAAATTTAAGGTACAGTATTTATTTTGGAAGACGAGAGACGAGAGGTTAAAGGACGTTTATATTCGTCGCTGTTATTTTTCGTATTCCATGGCTGTTGGGTCATTTATTACATTTGCTCCTTATATTTTTCATGGTTCATAAGATTTTAAGAGTACAATGACGGGAATTGTTAAGAGAGCCGTTGTGCTACTCTGCAATTGCATCATAACGTGTTTACGTGTTCCGCTTCTATTTAGTGAAATAAATTAGTACTTAAGTGAAGTTATAAACAAAAAAAGAATGATTATTAAGTAGGTTCACTGGCGGGGATATTTTTTGGATACCTATACCTTTTGAACGCATTTTTTAACGCTGTTAATATATTTAATGTAGATACCATAGTTGAAATATGCGAGGACAAAAACTCCTTTAACATTGTATGTCTGATTGAGGAGTTGAGTAAATGCTTACGTAATGATGTTGCAGTAAGTGGTTGCTTGAGCATATTAGTGTACTATAACACCCATTTTAGAAAAAAGTTAAAGATGTTGCCTATACTCACACGTTTTACCTATACCTTTAAAAATATGTCCTGTTAAGAACATTCTATAAAACATTTTATGAATGATACTTCAAAAACAGTTTGGTTTTATTTTGGCATTGAAATGTTGCCCCCCCCCCCCCCCAATTTGAAGTTCATAGATAATTTGGTTAGGACCTAGTTCGTATGAAAATCTTTAGTTCCAGCGCTTACCATCTTTGCCAGCGGCTGCAAAGGGCGCGACGAGCGCCACACTGGCGAAAAGCACTAAGAAGGTCTGCAGGCGGGCGGGCAAATAGCCCCACATCCCAGCCATTTCCTGGAGCACCAACATGTGTCGGGAGACCACAGCACTCACAACACGTTCCGAGTCATAACCATCCGGCGGAGTGCAGCGCGATGTGGCTGAGTTCGAACACTTCACAGTTGCACTTGTGTTACCACCGGCGGGGGAGTCACAGATCCTTGATGCTTTCATGAAGTTCCACTATTACAACGACGGCAATTCACTTAAATTAGGAGCGGCAGCTTGGGCTCAAATTACTCTATTAAGAAGATGATTCCGTATCGAGTACGCACAGTTTAATAATCCGACACTAATTGGGGAAGCTAAGCTCTATTAAATCACGACTGCTCCTGCAGGGCCGAGTTGGGGTCTAGAAACCGCTGAACGGCACCCTCGGAAGGCACGTCCCCGAACGACATCCCCGAAGCACCAGGTCCTCACGCGGAAAAGTTCGCGCGGCAGTTGCCCGTTTCGAGCCTGCTTGCCGCGGGCATCATCGGCACACAAGATGCGAGTCACCTGTCGGCTGGTTGAAGTCGACACGAATTCGGAGTGTCCTGAGCCTCGTTCCGAACTTCGCTAATGATTTATTATCGATTGGGGCTGCGGACGCTGGCGGCGCCTGCACCGGAGTCCCCTTGATACTGGCGCTTCTCGGGCTCGCCCCACTCGCGCCGCGACGCCGCGCATGCCTCTCTGGTACCTGTGCAACAATCAGATCCGTGCATGTCTAATTTTTTGTCCCCTAATTAAACTGCTGCTCACTTCGGCCGCCGGCGAAGCAAGACGTCGAAACGGGGCTGATTGCTCCGTATAATCTGAATTCGCGATCATCGCCGGTCAATAGATGACGTGTGTGAGAAAATTATTCCGGTGGAATTAAGTATTCCGGAAATTTACGGCCGCGCCGCAATCCCCGAAAGTGTGACACAGCAGGTTCCCGGCATCTGATAAGGAATGAATTGCCCAGCTAACGACAAGGAAATCATCTAGCGCTATATTCTGCAACTGTTCTGGGGATGAGGTACGTTTACAGGTCCGTGTTTTATCATCTTTTTTATTTTTACGTAAGAGTTCTCTCATACACAACAAAAAAACTGGAAAACTTGATCATAACCGGTCAAATAGTAGATTATACCTCGAAAACGTGAAATATCTGACCGTAAAGCAGAACTAAGAAAATTATTTCAGCGAATATCGAATAAGTAACTATATCCAAAGCCTCAAACACAGAATCGCCATTTCTATGCTCTAAAGACAGAATAAGAAACCTTCAGAAAACTACAGAGGAGTCCCCTGCTGAGTTCAGTTAAGAAAGTTTTCATCTACATCCTGCAAACTGAAGTACGACGTAAAGTGAGGAACAATAGCAATTACAAAATAACAGTTCAAGGAAATGAACAACATTAATCTAGGGCAAGTTGTGGAAAGTCAATAGAATACATAAAATCACCATTTCTATATTTTATAGGTCTGACGATCTTTTACATCATGAAAACAATGAAGTAGCTGTATGAAATCAGCACCCAAAACAGCTCGCACCGAGGAAATCGTTAGAAAAGTAGTAAAGATCATATTATTTAATTGCCGCATATTCCTCGAGCATATTATTCCCCAGATTTAGCCCCAAGCGACTATTTTTTATCTCCACAACTGAAAAAAGTAACCGGGGAAGCGCTACATCTCCAAAGAAGACTTAAAATTGCAAGCGAGGAATTTGTTGCAGTAGTTTATCCTGCTGATATCTGATGTTGCTGGTAGGGAGGACGTTGATATACCCTTTAACGAAGATAATGATAATGTCCCTTTATCCTCATGTAAAAAACAATCTACAAATCATAAACTTCCATCAAAAAAGAACCTGAAGCTAAGCATAAGGCTGGGAAGCAAAAATAGTGAAAGTGGGAGAAAATATTTCTCAAGTACCTACTCAGTTTGGAGTTCTACAAATACATCTGACTAGAAGCCAGATTATTTTAGAGTAACATTGAAAAGCGTGACCATGTTAAAAGTATTTGGGACTATTTTCACTGAAGATGTCGACCAAATGATAGCTTGGAGACTTTACAATATTCCTGGGTGCGCAAAGATAAACCATCAGTTTCCGTATCAGTCGATGATTGCTGTTTTTCAGGTTTTCAATATTTTATTGCAAGAAACTATTGGTTTGATTCGGACCGTTTTAGAGTACAAATAGTGAAACATGAATAGAGCAACATGTATGGGAGAATCCTAAAAATTTGGGTCAGGTGCGGAAACAATAGATATTGCCATAATTTCTGTTTATACTGTAGATACCTGCTGTGCTTATTGCCATACTTAAAAGTTAAAGCCAACTTATACTTTTTGTGTTTCATTGTCAGGTTGATGTCGCGTGATCAGCGGATCACCGTGTACGAGGTGAAGCGAAGAGCTTTGTGACGTCAGTCAGACAAGCGGCGTCCACGACAACGATAAGGGAAGAGAGACTTTCCAGTATCGGGTGTGGTTATTTTCCACGCATCATGCCATCCCATGTTCAAATGAGGCAAAATTGAGTGCGACGTTGATAATCAAAAGGTGATTCGATATCTACAGGTAGTAATTGCAGTTAGTGCAATAAAACTCGCGTCAGGTTGCAAACAGTTTTAGGCATGGACTATTGTGGTAAATGTGCTTCCGGTGTTAATGCACGAGAAGATGAACAGGGCTGGCTTCAGCCAGGACTGTTTTTACATACTTTTGACTTTTGCGGATTTAAGACCAGTTATTTCGGCGCTGTTTTAATAATTTTTTATTAATATTTTATGTCCGTTTAATATGTCTTTAAACGTACATGCGAGCGGATCCAATTATTCCGCATGTAGGTATTTCTAGGAGTTAATTCTATGTGTTTTGAAATCAATAGACTGTGTAAATAAATCAGCTTTTTTGTGCATTGTTTGAAATTAGTTTCATTCCGAGAACACTACAGGGAGGACCAGATTTTTGGCAAATATTAACACTTCTTATCTATGAACTGGTGAATTAAGATAGTTTCATGTTTATTGAGCTAGCTAACCGGACGAACAGGGCAAGTAATTACTCAAATTTTAAGGCATATGAGACTTCTTAATCAAATTGAAACTATTCACGCAGATAAACAAAACGCTCCTTTAAACACCAGGGCTTTAATCGGCATGCTATACCTTATAGGTCTGACAATCAACCACATCGTGGAAGTAATAAAGCAGTTACATGCGTACACACGACTCAACTACTTATTTAGAACCTACTTACTCAAGAAATTGCTAGTGGAACTTACTCTTAAGTTCTTGATTATCTAACATCATTGTACTACACCGATGATGTAGTGATCTTATTAGTAAAAGAACGTGACCCACAAACCCTTTGTATACTTTCTATATAAATCGACGCTTATATCTGAGTATTTCCAGTTTACAAGATCTTTAACACCATTTAACAAGTTTAACAGATGGCATTGCAGTAACCAGAAAGCTCATTATATGTTTATGTCAGACCCGAATAAAGAGCATCACAATAACAACTGTATGCCATGTTTGAGATCTTGTAAGATGGGTTCAACAAAAAAGAAGAACGTGGAGTGAGCATGTGGCCAGGATGCAGAGGAATAAGATTCGATAAAATTACAAGAAATACCAAACCATTGGACACCAAAAAGTAGAACCAATTTTAAGAATTATTGTATCCCTTCATCCCCTTGATAAATACAGGCCCTAAATCTAGAAAACGAAGAAAAGGAAGTAGTTTTTCCTGTTTGCTCAATTACTCTAGATAAATACAGATAAAAAAAATCTGGTGCGATACACGCACACAATTTCCTTTAACAGTGATCTTAAAATTAGCCAAAAATTTGATTTTTAGTTTTTAAGCATTTGTTAAAAATTTTCAAAAATTAAAAATTCTACAGAATCCGTACAAATAACAGATACATTTTTTCGAACATTTTAAGCTGAATTCAAAAATGTAATAATATACCGGGTGCTCTATTTAAAATAGGAGCTAATAGAAAAAATAGAAAAAAAAGAAACCCATTTTAGAGGCATTCAACTGGAAAATTACTTCTCTCACATCCATACACATTAAAAATGTAATAATAATGTAACGTTTGAAAAAGATCGTTAGAGCCGTTTTTGAAAAATCGAAAAAAACTGAAAAATCACTTCCGGTTATTCGATTTTCTGCAAAAGCTTGCTGTCGCATTTAGACAGTTCACAAAACTTGTATATGAAGTTTTAACACCATACCTCTTTTCGTTTTTGAGATATTCTGTTTACAGATACACACTCATGCACAGACCAATGAAAAAAAAAAACGTTTTTTGGGCTTTAGGGGAGTCTAAATCGTGAACATCTGTTGAAAACTCAATTTCGAATTTTGGGGTGAATCCATACTTCCTTTGTACTAAAAGGAAGTAAAAGTTGGAGACATTGAGCAAAAACATACTAACACCGCAAAACTATAGTTTGAAAATAATAAAATGAACATGAATAGCATAAATGAAGTGAAGGACGTATTAATAGCAGCCAAAAGGAGCAAGTGGAAATAATTTGCACATGAAATACAAGAACTATATAACGATAATAAAAAGAAGTTTTGGTATACGCTTCGGAGATGAAAATAAAGCGAGGACGAAGAATATAAATAATAATGAAAATAATATTACTCGAACAAAGAACTGCTTTTTGACACAAGGAGAAAGCACTATGGAAAAAAGTTGCAGAAGATTGATGATATAAGACAAAGATATAAGCTCGTACAGAGACAAGCAGATAATATAAACCATAACATAACAATTGAAGCAGTCGAGAGAATAATAAAGACTGTCCATGTGGGAAAGTTGATTGAAAAGATGATGCAGCACCGGAAATAACAAAATGAGGTAGAGAGAAAGTAGCTGAATGGCTTACAAATATAATTAGAATGGCCTGGAACCAAAATGAAATACCATACACATAAGACGTAAACATAATTTTACCAGTATATGAAAAGGAAACATAAGCAACTGTGTTAATTATCGAGGGCTATGATTATCATTTATACTATTAAATATATATATATATATATATATTAAGATAATTGAGATTAAGAGAGAAAATTGAAGGAAAACTGAAGTGAAGAACAAACAGCTTCTAGACCAGCAAGCCAGGCCCTAAGACTGATTATAGAAAATTAATTACAAAAGGCCAAATAATTGTTAGCATTTATAGGTATAAAAGCAGCGCAATAATATACACAAAAATGTAGTGAGGTAAATAGTAAAATGTTTATGGAACAGAACAACAATTACTAAGAGCTATAAGTCAAAGTAGAGAGATATGTGAGTATAAGGCTATGAATAAGGCATTTTAAAAAAGGTGGGAAAGTAAAACAAAGAGATAGCCTTTGATCATTAATATTTTTAATTTTTATGAGTAAGGTAGCAGAGTGATGAAGGAAGAAATCAAATGGAAAAAGATTTGGAACTATGCGACTGAAACTGCTAGACCTCAGCACCTAATTTATGCGGACGATATAACACCGGCAATAAAAATGATGTAGTGGTCCAAACAGCCATAAAGAAAGTGGAAAGAAGAACTAGAAAAAATAAAACAGAGGTAAAAAAATATATAGATATAAGTAATAACCCAACACTAATGGATGAACTTAGAATATAAAATAACGGGAATGAGAAACTATAAATTTCCTTACACGTTATTGCAGAAATGGGAAAATAGAACAAGAAATAACCAACAGAATAAATCAAATATATTACAATATAACAAATCATACAATTCTTGGAAACCGAGAAATTAATAATAGCACAAAAATAAAAACTACATAATAAATTATTAGTTGGTTTTGCATGGTTTGGTTTTGGGGTACTATGGTATATCAGTATCACTATCCGATGTCTTTGTGCAACCCCAAAACTGCATCACACAGAACCGTTTAGATTTATAAGTAACCCTCTCATTTGTGTGGCCTTTACGGATCAATTACCTTCTCTCATCAGTAATATGTTTGATCTAGGCCAGATTTTGGTCGATATGTAATACAAGATATTCTCTCGGTTTTATGCCCCCTGCATTATTTATTGTTGTTGATGGACCATCAACGCTTTTGTTCATAAAAGACGTTTTTTAGCTGTATCGTTTGCAACTGAAGAGTGTCGTTGGTAGTATTATCCACAAACGAAGCCATAACATTATTTCCTATAGTTGAGCTGTAGAATGGCTGTATTAAATATAAAAGTGGTACTACTACCCTTATTTGTGGACACCAAAACCTATGGTGTAGCAGTTTGGTATTATGCTGTTAATTGTCACTTAAAGATTCACATGGGTAATCTTCCAGCACATGTACCAACTATTGCAACCTACCTTAGAAGGCTCACATAACTCCGACTAACTCAATCCTCGGCTGCGATACGGGTATGATAAATGTGGGATTTTTGTTTACTTCACTTTCGCATAAAGGTTTTAGGTTCACTAAGAAAGATGTATTGGGCGCCAACAACTTTATTAAATTGATATTTTTCTCTATAATATTTATATTGTAACGGTCTTATGCCTGAGGCTCTACTCTGCTTGCAGTACAGTTTAGAAAACAAGTGAATAAGCACAGAGTTGGGGTGTTTTATGTAGCTGGAATACTAAGCTTAAATTTCATTCAGTAAATGCATCGGAAAAGAGATGCCCGTATTAATAAATAAATTGGGTAAGGGACGCAAAGGGCAAAGCTTGTTTTTCACAGGTTTGAAGTCGAAGTTCAAATTAATTAAATATTAGGTTTGTGCAGAATTCATAGTCAAACCAAAAGAAATGAATAATCACAAAAAGGTTTGCTATGTGCAGGTCAATGAAGCGTAGATTTCAATATAGCTAAGTAGGTCAAGGTGTGAACAATTTAAAAAGGTATAAGAAGCCAGAAAAATAATAATGTTGCAACGAGCAATTAAGAAGGCAAGCATAATGAACTGGGAATAGCAATGGTGAAAAGTAAACAAGACATTGAAAAGCGAGTGAAAAGCAAACAGAGACAGGAAAGAGAACTTGTGCAGGAAGTGGACTCTAAAAAATGAATCAGTGCGAGTGCAAATATTAAAACGTGTAGTGGCGCAAAGAGACATTTTGACAATTAAAAATGCAGACAATATTTCAGATATAAGAAAGGTTTAAATTCAATAATTTGTAAGTAAATTTATTTCAAAATGTAATTGATTTGAACTTGGCTAATTTCCGTTTGTATAGTATTAGATTAGCATTTGTTTATAGCAGACTTCATCAGATAACAATTGAATAAATAATAAGATTGACATGTGGACTTGTGCTCCATATTTAGTTGAAGTTTTTACATAATATATAGTCGTTTTTGTCTACAAGAATTATATTAGTGTGTTAAGCAAGTGGTCTGGTTCGTGTGTGGATGTTTGTGGCGATTTCCGCAACAAAAGAATTTTGTTTCACCAAGAGCATTTCCGAGGGCTGGGGTAGCGGGCCACTTCAAGATTGCGAACCAGGGTTGCAGCCGAAAATAGGGTCCAGAGCCAGCGTTTTCCACTGCGACGCATCAAGCAGGAGTGCAGGACACCGACCAGCAGTAAAAACACCGGGGGAAACCGTTGCAGAGGAAGATACCAGCCTTTCCGATCACCGAAAGAAGACACCTCAAAGTTTAAGGTACTGTAATAAGCTAAATATCAGTGTGAGCATCCAGAAATTTGTGTGCATGCGAGACCATACCGTATTGGACAAGATTCAAGCATCTTCGGGCCTCCAGCGGGGGTGATTTTTAAATTATTAACCAGAGTCCAAGTGTGAGGTTAGGTGGAGATTAAACAATTGCAGAAATTCAATTGGCGTCCCTTCTGACGTCATAAGATAAATTTATTTCTAAAACAAATGAGAATAATAACCACCAAATTACTACGAATTAAATAAATACCTCTTCAAACGTTGACAAATTTGATTTTTAAAGTTAACAACGGTTGCCGCATACTAAGCGAACCATTTTGGAGTTTTGACAGCATACATTTGCAACTGCGTATTTGGAACAAATTCGAGTGCACAGTGGCTCACCAGTTTAAGTAAAAATTCACAAATTATTAGGAATTCACCCCTGGGAATAGAGTTGATTGTTTTACCGAGGTAGCGTTACAATAATAAATTGCAGATAAATAAAATACGAAAAAGGTCATAATACTATTTATTTGGGTCATGTAAATTAAAAAATACAAAACACCAATATTTTAATCAGTTTAAGTCTTACATTAAATTTGAAAAACCATATCAATTAAATAGAAAACTCAAAGTCGAGCTTTCAAAGTAATCCATCTCAGTATATACCTACCAGTTAATTTGTAACTGATTTTTCTATTAATAATCTGCCCAATGAATTAACTATTTGCCTAAAAAACCATTACTCTATAATATAATGCAGAATTAGGTTAATTATAACCTTACATTTCAAATCCTTTAACCTTGAGCTGGGAATCAGCTCCTAACTTATTCGCCGCTGGACGCTATCAAGCCCAAATTTGTTCTTTATTCAGAACACTAAGTGGTTTTTCTCTTTTATTTTAATTTGAAAGTTGCAAAATTAGCCCTGTATTTGAAATTAAATACTAGATTAAGATTATGCAATCTGTAGTTCTTCTAAGTACTTTAAGTTGTCTAACTTTCAGGTTTTGTTACAATTCATATTTATTGTATTTTAGTAGCTCTGACTGTGGAATGCTACACACATTACTCTTATTACGCCTGCTACTGCAAGTTTTTGATTTATTTAAATAACTTAAGCATGTAACTCAAGTATGTGAAATCCGTTGTGAAGCTTCGTTCTCTAAGACTCATCGACACGGGTTGCCTAAAATTATACGAAACATGATAATTTCGTGAGTTGAAAAAGGTTCAAATACCATTTTCCATGGGAGTAGCCGAAATAGAAAACGCAATAATTACTCTGGTAGCTAGAAAACAGGTAGGCACCTTGCCTAAAAGTCAGCTGCCAAATGTGCTACATACCAGAGAACATAAACTATTATACATTGTTATGATGCGTGTATGATTTGATATTATTATTAGATTTTTATTTAAATAAATGTCTCTATCATCTCAAAGGGTTGGATTTTCTACATCCTAGCAAATATGATTGAATGTATAATTAGAAACAATACATTTTCTATTAAGAAAGTTATCGTGGTTTTTACGATTTTTAAAAGTAATCGGTTTAACCATTGCTTGTTCACCCAATGGGACCTCTACAAAGTTAGGTATTGCAACAAATGGAAACAGCTTTACAAATATCGTGCTCGAACCTTACAATTTAGCAAATCAAGTTGGCTTATTAATAATTACATTGTCAAATCAAGTTGGTTTCGTATCAATAATTACATTAGTGATTGCGTAAGAGTGCATTGTCTAAGTAATTTAAAAACGCAATATAATGGACGCCACAAAAAACACTCACAATGCGCTTCTTCCGGAAATGTACACAAATCGACGCCACTTTAAAAAATTCACCAAATTGTAGTTTTAGAATAACCTTTTAACCTTATTTGGCTTCCCTGATCCAAAATAGGACACCAGGCGTCCCCACTTCAAGTCTCACGACGGACAGAGGCTCCTCTTTCTCTCCGTTGGACTGCTCTAACAAGCCAGATACCACTTGGAACGCAACCAGCAGCTTGCACCGCTCTAAAACTGCTTTCAACTCCGTCTTTATCCCAGTCCTATGGTTCCGCACTGCTCAGCACAAATATCTCTGCCTCCTTCCCACTTCCAGGGCTATGCTAGCTTCGTAATAGCTCTAAAAACTGCCACAGCAAAACCAGCTACCACTCGACGTACCTACTATTCAAAGCTTTTTTAAAACTCCTGTAGTGGTGCAAGGAATCAAACTAACCCTTCTAAAACCTACCCAAAAGACACTGCACTAATTATAAAATACTGCATTGGAAAAAATGGGTGTTTATTCGCTTTTAAATGGATTAATTGTGGGAAAGCCAAAACAACACACCTCACAGCTTGGCTTCGCTTCCAACTTATTTTTTGTTGTTATTCATCTTTCGTTAGTATTTATTATTTTTGAGGCTGCTCTGATTATATTTTGTGTTTCAATTAAGGCTAATACTATTTTTAATACCGTTTTTACAAATTATTAGCTCAAAGTCAGTTCTATTCATACAATTTGCAAAAATTAAACTAGCACATTTATAGTAAAGCAATATTTGAAATGCTTGAAATGTTATTAATTGCGATTATAATTTTAAAGGCATTCAAAGTGTTCATTGCAATATGCAGTTCTAGAAATAGGTCACTCATGCTATTTTTGTGGATGTTTCGCCACACTACAAAAAGAATAGTAGAGCGCGGACGTTCCGGAAGACAAATCTACTTTCACTTTCAACAATGAACTATTTAAATTAAAAATATGCTAGGAAAACTCAGCTTATTCTATTGGAGATCAGCTGAGTGCGACTAATCTCCTCAATAAAGACCGTGACACTGACAGCCGACTACTTGACGTATCAAGAAGTAGATTTGTCTTCCGAAACGTTCTAATATACGAATGGGGCCATAATTATATATAACAACGGGTAACAACAATGAGATAACATGAATAACAAAATAGAATGCTTGAGTAAGAAAGAGATGGCCATACGAAAAAATTATTTTAGTAGGCATGTTTAGTTGACAAATGTCATAATTAAATTAAGCGTCAAGCTTTTTCGAATGTTTCCTACTATGTTTATCTCTTTCTTACTCAAGCAATACGAGTTATTTTCTTGTTCATGTTATCTCATTGCTGTTATATATAATTGTGGCCCCAAGCGGAATTTCATTTTGTAGTGTGGCAAAATGCCCAAAAAATAGCATGATTATTGATACGCCACAAAGAAGTTTCAGAAATTAATATGGTATTGTTATTATTTTCTAAAAATTACATTGTGAATCCCAGATCGAATATTATTGATAACAATCTTAACAGTAATTACCCATTAGAAGATTCTTCGAAAGATCTTATAAAAAGAACAAATATAGGCACTTTACTAAATTTAACCAGCAATTACTTTCAACATTTGTTCTAAAACGACCATTTTACACAATGAATTCTTTACATGTACTCCGAATTATAAAATTCTCTTGGTCGAACTTTTGCTGCGTGTTTTGCATTTCGCTTTACCCCTTTGGAGGCTGGCTTTGTGCCTCACACTTTCTCCCTTTGACGGTTTTAAACAAAAACATCAACCTGGTCGCCCCTGCTGGTGTATGTGTCGCTAAAAAGAAACTAAACAAAACTCGCTACCGCCGACAATTGAATTTAAGAAATCGATATTGAGTACATCGAGCCTCAGCGATGCTAAAATAAATGAAATAAGGATGAAAAATTACGTGCGTTTAACATTACGCTCAAGGGATCGTTCACCTCCAAAGGCACACATAATCTAAAACTCTATGCCGCATCAGAGGGTAACGGCTCAGTTTTTGAAAATGCGATTATTTATATAATGACATAAATATTGTTATGAAGTATAAAGTGTACTATAGGATTGAATAATTCGCAATTCATGATGTCAATGTATATTAATATTTGTATTTTTATACTAGGGAGTTGTAAATTGTTTGAAGAAATCATTTATCTTTCAATAGTTTATCGTTTTTTCATCAACTATGAATCCTTGAGTTTGAAATAATCAACTCAATCAGCGTGGTTTTGCTGTTTATCCAAAATTCAACGCGAATGTCGCGCGAGTTATAATGTTATGGACCTGAGGTAAATGTTAGGGTTCAAGCATTAAAACTGTGAACAGTAGATTTCTTTTTGCTTTGTGGTTAACGCAATTATTAATTTTTAATTCAACTACAAGTTAGTCCGCCGTTCGATAAGTCTATTTACTGATGTTATCAAAATCCTGATTTTCGGGAAACAACTTTGTAATGAATTTTTATTTACCTTCATTCGCTGTTATTATATTCAGGACTCCAATAAATAAAAATTCTCTAATTCCGGTTAACATCGTAGCAACTTTGCCGAAGTATTAGAACTTCCGATGGAAAACTTTCCGGAATTTACTTTCCCACTCAGAACATATCAATCCGCCCTCGTGCTTATCTCTACATCAAGGTATTCAACAATCGGCAAAGCAGAATCGAAAACTTTGTTTCTTCGAAAACAGCACGTAACCTTTGGATTACTTCTTTCCGAAATAATTTCATTAACCCTGCGAGATCGAATGAGAACTTGGCCAGTTACTCGGAGCGGCACATCTGAGCGTGGAAAGCAGCTTCCTGTACATTTTGCGAATCCTTAAAACCGGCTACGTGTTGGTAATGGAAAACATATTTTTACATGACAGGCATAAAGCGCTTTAATCAAAATTTATTCCAACTTTATAGTCCGGATGTATAAAACTTGAAATATATGCAACAGTGTAATTTCTAACTGGGAATCTCGTAAACTTTTAAATTGTTTCCGTGCACATATCGCTTTGTGTTTGACTTCGCTGAATATGATTTCCATATTAAATAATGCGCTCTAGCTCGTGCATCACTTTGCAGATACACGCCTACGTACTATTTCAGTAACACCTGTAATTAACTAAAGTAGGAGAAATTAATTTTAGTGTCAACGTAGGCTATGCAAATACTAATGTGCTGGCACTCTGAACGTGGAGCGAACGAGCTAACAATAACTGAATACAGGCAAACGAAATTATGACAACTCGCTTCGGTCCTATATTGAATTTCGTGTTTTCGAAATGTTTCTCCATAAAAAAGTATTTATACATTCACAAGCTTTATCAAGGATCGATGTCATTGTTACAATTTTAGGGATAATAAAATGTATTGTACGTTCAATTTTTAAAAGGAAGTTTTGATGCTGCATTAATTCGTTTGTCAATACACTTCGCCTATCCTCTTATACATGTTCGTTTTAGTGTTTATGTTTCTCACATGGTACACTACTCTCCCCTATGTAAATGATTGCGTCCTTGTTATGCATTTACAAGGTATTTATCTTTGATTATTTCCTTCAGATCCATAATAATGCGTAATCACTATGGTTTCTGTCAGTTTAATGACGACAAAAATTCAAACGTCAGAATTTAACCGCTGTTAAATTGCGTCAAAATTTAATCGCTTGTGCATAATTTTAACATGATTATTAAAGGTGCTTTACCAACTGGATTTTATCTATTTATTCAGGAAATAATCACGCCGAACATCCCGAGTGCATGTAAACTAGCCTGAATAACTTACTTAACATATTTCTTAGCAAAACATTTCGACAGAAAACGTCAAAATTTAACCGGCTATTTTAATGCATTTGGGATATTACTGTTGAATAAAGTCAAATTTAATTAATCAGCACTGGGTTGCTTCTAACACATATGTAGCAGGCAACGGACTATGGTCAGCAACGGCTCGTTTTTAATTCGAACGTTTGGTTTAATGGGGTTTAACGAAGACAACATTATGCAACTAAAAACACAACATGTGTAGAAAAACAAATATTTTCAAAAGACTTCACGTCAATTAATTATCGCGAAAATATTTCGCTAGAATGGCAATATCCCTACATTAACAATTATAAATTATGGCAAAATGTATTCAAGGTACTTGAGCTCAACTGTACGATGTTAAAAAGCTGACGGCATCTACTAGTTGACGATAAACAAATCCATTGAAGCAGTTCTTTCTGAATCGACCAAACCAGCACTAGCCATTGAAAACAGATCAGAATATCTCTTATTGCTTTTACAATTTCGATCTACAGAAGTAAAGTAGTGTGGGGGTCGCGTATTTTCAGACACTTTGGTTTTATCCATTTTAATTAGGAAAGACGTTTATTTTATTTCAGGCATTTTATTTAGGAGACGTTTATTTTATTTCAGGCATTTTATTTAGGAGACATTTATTTTATTTCAGGCATTTTATTTAGGAAAGACATTTATTTTATTCCAGGCATTTTTTAGTTCTAGGATAATAATAATCCGTAGTTTATAGATATCTTTTATGTATAAAATTAGTTGAAATTATATGACATAACGGAAGCTTTCGTTTTGTTTTGCAAGTTGTAACACAATTCCTTCACAGCTGTTGATCGCGCCCCGGGCCCATAATCGAAAATTCCTATATTAGATTTATGACCCGGGGTTCGAGGCAAACTTAAGGGTCAAAAAGCTTAGAAACCGCCGACTAAATTAGTTCGTGAAATTTATGAGTCTACGTTTTCGGTCAAAGGAAACACAGGTCAAGGGGGTCGTGAGAAGCATTTAAAACCACAACAGAAAGGATTAAGGGCCGTCGAGAGTTTTGGAAGGAAAATAACCAATTAAAATCGCGTCTTATAGCCACGAAATCCAGAATTTACTACTCATTAGCGGAGCGCCCAGGACAACGGATGGAGGGGCCGCGGAAGATTGCATAAAACACTCAGCACAGAAGGAAAGGGTAGCAGAAGAAGCACGAAGCCTGGGGCCGATGCTAGTTCGACTAGTAACACAAAACATCACGACAACTCCGCACTTAATTAACACCTTACTCTATTTGGTGTAGCGCCACTGGTATCGCGAAGTCCAGCTCGGACTTTCGTTAATCGGTGAACGTTAGACACCAACTCTTGTCTTTACTTCTCTCGTTGGCACGCAAACTGGCACGGCAAGGCCTCCTCTTTGGTCTTGTTTGTAGGTGAGCGTTGCTTAACAACTCTTTGCCTTTACTTCTCTCGTTAGCACACCAGCTGGCACAGCAGGGCCTCTCCTTTGGGCCTTGTTTGCAGGTGGGCGTTGTTTAACAACTCTTTGCCTTCACTTCTCTCGTTGGCACGCGAACTGGCACTTCAAGGCCTCCTCTTTGGTCTTGTTTGTAAGTGAACGTTGCGTAACAACTCCTTGTCTCTCTACCACCACACTAACACCACCAGGCACTTCGTAACAAGTTTACGGCCGGCAAACGGCACATTGGCGTTAGGCAAATAATTGTAAGCGCAGTGTACTGTTTACTTTGTCCTAATAAATAACCATCGCTTGACATGTTGTTGTTTTCTTTGGTGTAAAAGCTGGAGGTCGCCAGCCCCTATACGAACGAAGTGAAAACAGTAAATACGGAAGCCTAGTTAAAGTAACTGTAACTGTCGTCGAAGCACCCGCCGAAAACAGTAAAAAATCACACAACGTAGGCCTATAAACAAGCAACAGGTAACAAGGGTGTGCACCGTTACAGTAGTTTCTAGATCATGTCACTTTAGTACGGACACATCTAAACATATACATGGTGTTTCAAAAATTTAGTTTTAAACTTAAAGAGATTATAAGTGACGTTGGAATATACAAATATTGCAATCCCTTCCCACCGACTTTGTAACAGTTTTAAATTGACTTAACGACACTCACAACTGTGTGAGCACCAAATGACTCGACAAGTCCGGGAAAAAGGCACGCTCGCCCTGGAAATCGTAATGCTCAGGCTAAAGGCTTCGGCTCAAATACGCTCAGGGAGGGTCGGGGTCCTAATATGAGACACCACAGAGCAAGCGTGTTGAGGTATATGTATATAGGGTGTTACGAAAATTATAGGGTGCCACAAGATCCAAATCAGGGAAGTACCCGTGCTCAGCCGAATCTTGAAAGCTAAACTGGGCCAAACGTGCTCAAATAGTAACTCTAGAAACAGCAGCGTAGCGACAAACGCGCCGACCTACCTGCAACGCTTATTTGCCACGTCCGCGCATCGCCTCACACCGATCTTGACACAGTGACTGAGTCACTCTGTAACCAAACATGCACAACACAAGGGAAAATCATAAGTCATTAATAGTCAATTCAGGTATTGGGCCACTTCACATGACCTATAATGTAACAGCGGTACCGACGTGGTCGGTATGTACATCAATTTGACACAATAAAGGGAATCAATACTTAACGGAATAAACCCAGCTGTCACAGTCACCCGATCGTTAGTAAAACGCGTAAAATTATCCACAGCCTACAGATTAGGCATAGTTCCATTCATTTATCGATTCATCATTTATAGCCTCTTTTACCTGTCAGTGTCATAAGCCATTTTTAAATAAATATTTTAAAACTTGCATAGAAGATAGAAAATTAGTATTTTTAAGTATTGAATTTAAATTGAACAATTCGTCACACAATAATTTACTGTCACTGTCATTTTCACCTTCCTCTTTGAAAAATGCTATTAAAACTCTTACACTGTTTTTGCATATCTTACAGGAAAAACAATTTATTGCTATGAGCTTCATAATTCTTCAAACTTGGGTGCTATTTCTAATTCTTCGCATATTTCTCGAGCTTTCATAACTGCTTTTGTGCATTTCGACTCATGGTAATTATAAAAGACTCCTTGAATGTTTGAAAATAGGAAACCGCTCTCTCACTCTCTCTCTCTCTCTCTCTCCCTCTCTCTCTCTCTGGGTAGGTCTATGTTCTTACTTTGCATACTCTTACTGATCAAATTAACTTGAAAAAGCTACCGTTAAAGTCACTAAATATTCATAATGACCCATTTTTGTCTCTCTTTTGTCTTCTGTTGATTCTTTTGCATCATTAGATATCTGCTGTAAAGAAGAAAATATCTTGCAAAAAAATTATAACTGACGGTTTTTAAACTATCAATTCTGTTCTCACAGGGTGTTACGAAAATTTCCTTAACTGGTCCTTAACATTGGTCTTCTTCAAAAGTCTTCCTTAATCCCCCTAACTATACCAATAATCAAATTAAAGCTTTCTTATTACTATCAAATAATGATGATATTAGCCGCCCCTAATTTATTTTTTAAAAATTTACATTGGATCTCGGATGGGTTTTAGCATATTTAAAAATACTTTTAACTTGGAAATTTAAGAAAAAAATCTGTTAAAATTTTGTTAACATGTTACCAACTTTCACGACCACCCTACATAGTGTAATTTTATCCTTCAAGACAAACTATTTTTTGTTCGTGCTTTAAATCCATTTTTGCGTCTGGAAAGAAGGAAGTGCCTTAGATCATCCACAATGGAGAAACTGTGAAGTGTGAACGAACGCGTATTCTTAACTTTGTTCGTTTAATGTAAAAGTCAATTCCTTTAACGATATGTGTTATTATTCCAATAAAGTTACATTCTGTATGGGTCCCATAACAGGAAGCTACAGATTTATTAAATTCGTTCAGTTCTGTGTGTGAAAAGATCAAGCTTTTAGATATATTTCAATTTAAAATAAATGCTTAGCGAAAAATTATTTTTGACCACATCTGCTCAGTGTGAAAATAGTGTTTACTTGTTTAGCGAGATATTTCATTAATCTCGTCCTGTTATTTTTTGTTTGTTCCTCAAATCCATTTATTCGCCTACAAAGAACAAATGCTTTAGATCGTACTCAATCGGAAACAATACTTGACTTCAGTATCTTAGTGTGAAGATATAGTCAACTCTATATTCTATCGTTGCGACGTAGGTAGTTATATTCTGCTGAGACCCCATAACCATAACTTACAGTTTTACAACGTCTACACAAATCGGTTGCTGAAAAGAGCAGCCCCATAGCTAAGATTCAATGAAGAATACTGTCCCTCATATGTTAGGTGGGCAAATAGAGTTCACTTGTTCACCGAGATCGTTTATTCGTTCCACCAGTTTTTTGTTGGTCTCTCAAATCCAATTTTTCGTTTGTACAAAAATAAGTACCTTAAATCATCCTCAATGGAGAAACTATTTTTAACTTTGTTCGGTTAATGTAAATATCAACTCTTTTAACAATATGTTCTATTATTCCAATGAAGTTACATTCGATTGGGGTCTCATAATAAGAAGTTACAGGTTTAGAAAATTCGTTCAGTTTGTTACGATCCATTTGCGCCGCCTTCCAATTTCGGTTGTCCGTGAGCACGTCGTTTGTATAACCCGCGCTTCGCCACGCCCATTTGGCTTCGCAAAGATAATTTTCAAGTACTTGAATTTGAGACGCGTCCTTTTCGATCTCGCTTGCGAAATGAAGAACATGCCGCTAACAGTTAGAATTTCGGTGGTTTAATTTTGGGCTGCCGTTAGTTCGATGGTGTGTATGTGGGCCTACAGTTTTGAAGTGGATTTATCCCCCATTATCGACGTGAGGGAAGCTTGACTCCCACGCCGTTGTCGGAATTTTTCATGCTGCCACGTGTTTCGCAAATTCGCCTGGAATTTCGTCCGCGGTGAGTAAAGAGCTTGCCTCGAAATATTCTGTCGGTCTTATATGCTATTGTGGATTCCTTTCCCTTTTTATAGCACCTAGTGCCGGAGGGCCAATTTGAGGTTTTGACTACAGCTGGTCTTATTTGCATGTGGATGTTCCATGCCCTGGGAATTTTTCTGGATCTTCAGACCCTCTTGACCCCTGCTGCAGACGCCGTTTGAGCGCAGTAGAGGATCCGAGGCTTACCTTCAGGTCTATTTTGTCCCAGTATCGCCCGGTAAACTCCCCTCTGAACCACCAGCTTCTGGCCGCCCGAAATTGGGACCAAACGACTCCGAAAATTTTGATATCATTCGGCCGTGAGTTCACAGCCGCATCCGAGTTTGCGTTTCCTCCGAAATCAAGCACTCGCCGGATTCGCCGTTGTAATCTTTGCCTGCCCCTGAATCTAATTTTAATATGTGAAATAAGGTGATTGCCTTATTGATGTATTACAAACTGTGAGTATTAGTTTTAATTCCTGTCTGAGGCACCTCATGCTATTACTGCTAAATTAGCCAAACATAACTAGTGTAGCAAGTAATATTGTGGCCACCTGCCATTCTGATGGTGGACCGATAATTTTGTGATATTTACATGTACTGTGATCCTGAACTTATAAAAATTACATTGTGGTTATGTCAATTATGGAGGTTTAATTTAGGTACTGCTGTCTATTTTATTTGAAGATCCTCTTTCAGGAATTGTGTTTGTGCTTAATCATTGTGGGTTTACGCATTCTCGTTGAACACCTGGATGCATTCGCCATATGTAATACAAAAAATTAGTTGGCACACTGGGCATTTATTTCTCTTATTTCGTTTTACCGACTGTTCTGTTAAAAACCTGCACGTCTCCATCCGACTGAGCTGACGGCCGGCTATTGCACCCGAGTGTACAAAGTAATTTTCTGAAAGAATGACCAACGAATTAAAGTAGCTAACAAGTTCTGTGTGTGAAAAGATCAGGCACTTAGATAAATTTCAATTAAAAAAGATAATAATATGTGACCCCAGCTGCTCAGTGTGAAAATATAGTTTACTCGTGATATTTCAATAATATCATCCTATTATTTTTTGCTTATTCCTCAAATCTAATTTTGGATTGCAAAGAAGAAATGCCTTAGATCATAGTCGATGGGGAAACAATGAACGAAAGATTACACTTGACTTCATTAGTCATTAGTCAATTTGTATTCTGCTGAGACCGCATAGCAGTGACTTGCTGTTTTACAATGTTCGCACAAATATGTTGAAAGAGCAACCCCATAGCTAAGATTCAATGAAGAAGCACTTAAAAATGAATGAGACTTGCCCTGATTTGTTCAGTGGAAAAGTAGAGTTCGTTCGTTTAACGAGCTCGTTTATTCGTCCTAGCAAATTTTTTTGTTGATCTCTTAAATCCATTTTTTTGCTTGTAGAAAATGAAATACCTAGATAATGCTCAGTGGAGAACAAATAAACCAATAATTATTCTTGGCCTCTTTCGTTTATTGCGAAAATATAGTCAACTGTAGAAACAAGATATTCTACCGCTCCAACCAAGTTATACCGTTGAGAGCTTATAACAAGGAGTTATAATCCTACAACAGTCAGTCAAAGCTGCTCGCGAAAAGAGTCGTGCCTTATATAAATTTTAATACAAAAATGTATTACGAAAAAATATATTTGACCCCATCTGCGGAGTGTGAAAATAGATTTCATTCTTTTAACGAGATCTTTTCTTCCTACTACATTATTCTTACATGGCCACTCAAATCCATTTTCTCCGCTTGTAAAGAAAGAAATGCTTTAAATAATTGCGACCAAGTATATTCTGCTGAAACATCATAACCAGAAGTTACAGATTTACAACATTCATCCAAATCTTTGTGAAAAGGGAGATTCCATAACCAAGTTTGTATGAAGAAGACATTGATATTTGACTTCATTTGCTTAGTGGGAAAATAGAGTTCACTTGTTTAACTACCCACAATATCTCTTTGTTGGTTTATGAAATCCAGCGTCTCCGCAAGTAAAAAAGAAATGTTTTAGATCAGGGGTCGGCAACCTTTTTCGGACGGCGGGCCATTTTCAAAATAATTTTTTTTATGCGGGCCGCACATTCAAATGTAACTTAAATAGTGCTTTTATATCATATACGAGTATAAATATTATTAAAAATAAATATAGAAAAAAATTATTTTTTAGTGACATGCTATATAATAACAATAATGTTAGAGAACAAAAATTTTACAATTCTTAAAAGGGAAAAAAAATGAAAATACAATTCCAATTAAATATGTATAAATATAAAATATATAAATATAAAAAATATAAAATATTGTAGTGAAACGTCATACGGCTGTCAACATGAACGCACATATGAACATACAGTAGCAAACTGGCGAAATGAAAGAATTAGTGATGGGCCTATCCGGAATGAATAATCGGAAAGTTTCCGATTGTTCAAAAAATCGGAAGGTTCCTATTATTTCGGAACTTTTCGGAATTCGATTATTTTACTGTTCGGTGCACAAAATTCGGAACTTTCGGAATTCGATTATTTTACTATTCGGTACACAAAATGAGAAAACGAAATGCCAATTTGAACTGAACGGAATACGGAATGTTGTATTGACTCACTTGACTGCTATATGCTGGTTGGCGAATGTCGACGGGTCGCGCCGTGTGCGCACGTGTATGATACGTGAATGGCACTAATGGCAGTGGTATTTCGTAGATTAATTATTAGATAGTACACCTACAGACTTCAAATTCAAGTATTGGTTTATACTATCTATTATGTACTTTATGTGCTATTAAACTTTAAAATATCACTACCATTTTCCGAAAGTCTACTTACGTAACTACTGTAATAATTTGAAAAAATATTTTATTTCTTCATATCCCACTGTGCGACTCAAACTCATAAATTGTTTTTTAGGATACTGCATTGCTAACTAGCGTCTACATAGTTACAAACGAGTCCGGTAGATAAAATTTACCGGCCTAGACCAGTAGTAATAGAACTACTACTGGTCTAGGCCGGTAAATTTTATCTACCGGACTCGTTTGTAACAATGTAAACGCTAGTTACCAATGCAGTATCCTAAAAAATCTTATACGATACACGATCGGTAGAATTCTTATGGCCTTGCCAAACATATAGGTCTCGCCCTACGGTTCGACCTGTAAAGTATTGGCGCGGCCATAAAAATGTTGCTACCGGTCTAATAACGTAAATAGTTATTACTGACCGTCCTACAAACCCAAACAATAGATGCCAACGCAGATAAGGGCTTACGGCGCGACGGCGAGTGCTCTCATCGTAAATTTGCACGCACTTCATCTTCCTTCCGCTTGTTGTTATTTCGCTCGTTTTCCCTTGCTTGCATTTACGGAATGTAAAATAATCGGATGATATTCCGATTTTATAAACATTTCGAAATGGAACATTCCGATTATTGAAATCATCCGATTATGCCCATCACTAGAAAGAATGCTACACTTGCTAAGCGAGACGTCGTATTCGCTGGGGAGTGGGGATTAAACTTGCGCAGTAAAACAGGTTTCCCACTATGCTTCTGTTTGTCGCGCATTTTTGTCACCGGCCACATTTCGGCACGCTTACGCTCTAAGTTTGTTGATTTTTCCTAAAGTTATATTGGTGCTTTGGCGGGCCGCGCAAAAAGTTGCAAAGGGCCGCAGGTTGCCGACCCCTGTCTTAGATAATTCTCAATGGGAAACAAATAAACGAATTCCTGACCTGTTATTTGAAAATATGATGAACCTTCTTAACGATATATTCTATCGTTGCGATCGACTTATTTTGCTGCCGAGGCCTCATAACAAGGAGTTACAGATTTACAACATCCACTCAGATCGGTTCGTGAAAAGAGTTGCCTCATAGCTAAGTTTCAATGAAGAAACTCTTAATAGTAAATAATATTTAACCTCATTTGCTCAGTGTGAAAATGTAGTTCACTCGCTTAACGAGATTTCTTATTCGTATTACCAAACAATTTTAGGTTAGCCCCTCATACATTTTGCATTTCTAAATCGATAATTCTCAATGGGAAACGAATAAACGATTAATTGTTCTTGACTGTTCTATTGTGCACAATCTTTTTAAGAGAAATTATATCGTTGCGAATAAACGACATTCTACGGAAGCCTCATAACAAAAAACTTCAGTTTACCATATTCATAGAGATCCTTTCGTGAAAAGAACGTCCCCGTTTTAATGAAGAAACGCTTAATAGAAAATTATATTTTACTTAATTTGCTTAATTTGAAGATAGAGTTCAATCGTTCAATGAGATTTTTTGTAGGACCAACCAAATTATTTTTGTTGCCATCTCAAATCCATTTTCCGATCGTACAAAAAATCCTTAAATAGTATATAACGAAGAATTATGAATCTTTTTCTTTTATTGCGAAAATTTACTACTTAAAGGAGCTATTCAACTGTTATCTTTTAACAGGATATTCGACCTTTGCGAGCAAATTATATTATCTTGATACCTCATAACCTCGCCCAGATCTGTACGTGAAAAGGGCGAACTTATAGGTAAGTTTCAATAAAGAAACAGTTAATGCAGAATGGTATTTACGGTTATACCAGTATGAAGATAGAGTTTACTTGTGTAATGATATCTTCTATTTATACCACAAAATTTATTTTTCTTTTGTTTCTCAAATTAATTTTTCCGCTTGTAAAGAAAGAAATGCAATAGATCATTCTCAGTGAAAAATCCATGAATGAATACCTATCGTTAAGTGCATTATTTTAGTGTGTATAATACCGGGTGAACATAAATGGTTGTGATTTTGGTTCTTATGTTGGCACTGTTACTGTAAGTCTATGTCAAATTCGAGGTTAGGTTTTGCGTCAGTCTGTGTCGAAACTGACGGGAAACCTAACCTGCTAACCTCGTATTTGACGTAGACTTAGGGTGCCACCAACATAAACAGTGTCAACGTAAGAATAAAGTCACAACCATTTATGGTCACCTGGTAGATATAGTTGATCCCTTTAACGAGTTATTATACCGTTCCAACCAAGTTATATTCGGTTTGGTTCTTATACCAAGAAGCTGCAATTTTAGAGAGTTCCTTCAGTTCTGTTTGTGGAAACAGCAATAAAAAACAGTTGTCCAATAACGATATATGATATCACTTAGTGAGAGTGAAAATAGTTTTCTCGCCCTCACTAAATTATATGTGCTACCACCTCAAACACGTCTTTACGGACGACGGTAAACGAAGAATTATTTTTAACCTCATTCAGTTAGTGTGGCAATATAGTAAACTCTTGTAATCAAATGATTTTTTTCGTTCCAACCGAATCATATTCCTTTGGGGTCTCATAACAAGAAATTAGAATTAAAAAAAATACTAGTTTTATCTGTACAGAACAAAGCCTCACAGATAATTTTCAATAAAGAGACAAATGATGACATTTGATCTTAATTGATTATTATAATATGTAAGCTACTGTTTTACAAAACTAGTATTTCGTATATAAACGGCAGTCTCTTCGATCATTCTTAATTGAGAAATGGTAGACCAAATATTATTTGTGGTCTGATGATCTTAGTGAGATATACGAGTATAATCCGTTGAATGAAATATTTCATTTTACTTACTGCCTCTCCTTACGTTGTCAGTATGTTTACTGCTTTACCATTTCATTCAAATAACGTCGATCATTGACTTCTGTGTTCTGCCCCAGTGAAAAGCTAAGTTCTTTGTTCATTTTTAGTTTTAATTGTTAACTGTTGATAACGAGGGCAGATTGTCCGTCGAAAAGTTCGATATTTAATATAATTAATTTTTCAGAGTGGCGAACTAGCCAAAAAAACATGAATTTTATTACGCTATAAAAAGGTTTTAGAGATTCGAAAATACGTTCGTACATAGGTACATAGACTAAAATGAATTTTCGCTCAGTCGTTTCGAAAGCCCGTTCGGTCAACAATAATATTAATATTTGAATCTTAGGTTATTGGATGTTTACGATAACTAGTTCCAAAACTATTTAACAACTCAAATTTTGGTTACACCTCTGTGCTGCTCCTTCATAGGTGTCCAAGCCCTCGCTGTAGTCTCATGCCTCGTCATCAGCCTTCTGTGTTCGCACCCGACGGTTACCGCTCTTTACCTCATTTGCCAGCGCTTCCACTGATCTTGATGGCTTGTATTGCAAAGAAAGTCACACATTTTTTCTTTGGTTGAACATCGCCAGAAAAGTCCATTCAGAATTAAACTACTGGGAGTTTCCACAAGCTGTTTTTGAGAAACAGAGCTATTCTTGTAGGCAGCGATAAAATGCCCCGATATAGGGGTTCCAAGTGGTATAGCTTGAACAAGCGTCCACTTTCGATCAGCAGAGTTAAGCAGGTCAGCTGGTTAAGCTGGTCAGAACTTGGATGGGAGTTCCACGGCTCTATCTCTGGGCGCCTCGTGGTACTGCTATCACGGAAAAAAGTTGGTCTCGGCGGTCATACAACATCATGACAGTCGTTAGTGGGGTTGGAAGTCCTCATAACTGCACAGCGACGCCTATAATTGGCCTAACGGCTGTTGACTGAGTGCGAATTAAATAATTAAATAAATAAATAAATAAATAAATAAATAAATAAATAAATAAATAAATAAATAATGGCAGCAAATTAACATAATTGAATCGCTTTAGTGTAAACGCCTTGGATATGTAAACAAAACTGTTATGACCAATTTGCTGTTGTCAACAAAGTGCAGTCATAGTCTAAAGAAATAAGAAAACTTGAAGTTGATTGGCTTGATGTCTTCTTAGTGGAATTTGCGTAACTGAAATTAGTAATTAGCTTACTGAAGCTACACAAAATCAGTGGTTGAAGTAATTCACATTTCAGTTATTGGTTTCGGATGCTACGTTAAAGAGAAATTATTCGTTCCCTGGCAGTGGATTCTTCTGGCAGCTTTTACGGCGTCATGTTTAAAAACAGAGCTAATTTGCTCCCAATAAGGCAATTAAATAACGTGCGCTTTATCGCTTTCTGAAGTTCGACACAACCCTACGCTCGTAAAGTTCTAGATGTGCATAAAACTTGTAGCGGGGCTTGAGCCTCGCCTTACAAGATTTTACTGCACGTATTTAATTACTGCAAGTTTAGATATATTTTTAGCCTGAATTCGGCGGGAATCAATCCCCATCTTCATTACAAGTGTAGCAATTATTAAAACGGGCAACTAATCAAATTTGCATGTTTCAATTTTTGAAATAATACGTGAGCGCCATTTAAAATTTACAGGCGACAATGTAATTATCGATGCAAATTGAAATCTAGCACACAGGCCAGCCGCAGCGGGATTATTCCGCAATCGGCTCGCAATCAACTTTATACGCACTATTTTATTTAATCGAGCTCCATTTCAGCGAGTTTAACGCACGGACCCAAATCGATGCCGTAGCGTAAACATACATATTAACGGACCCGAAAGTTTTAATATAGTAAGCGAAGAATCTCGTCGTATGCGGATATCGCGAACATTTTCGGACTTTCCCGGACAACAAGGGGGATTTTAGATTAGCCGGGAAGTTTCGGCGTTTCGGGGTGTTTTTAAGAAAGTTTTTATAGGAGGTCTCGGCAACTATTGCAGCACCTTTTAACTTTTGGAATGACTTAAAAGCTTTCAAATAAGGCAAAAGCAGCGCCGTGTGAAGACATTCAACATTTGCTAGTAAGCGATGACATCGTCAGCCATTGCTTTAAACTTTGAAAAGTTGTGAAACCACTTTTAATAATAAGATGAAAATAAAATCGGCTTCGGCGTTTTCAAGAAAACTTATATGGAACTTTGTGGAACGCCGAATTTAAATCCATTTAATTGTACAATCCACTGTGTACAATGCACTATTTAGCTGTCTGAGATGTTGGGAAAATAGTAAGTGCCTATAGCGATATAGTATAGGACAGCAAATGAGATATGCAGAACAGTGCTATATTGATCATACTAACAGCAATGACCCAGATTTCATTGATTTTAAAGCCTCTTTGATTAACATTCAATATCAAAGAAGTCTAAAGAATTTAATTTGATAAAAAAAGTTATCGACAAACTTATGATTCTGCAACTGAGGAGGAGATTGATATAGTCTCTTTTCTTTTTGTTATATACTCAAATTTAATGTTTTTTTCTAAATATAATTCACTTTCTCATCGTTCGAATACACCAAAGAAGCACTTTTTTCCTGTGTATTAAGAAAATAATATTACAGATCAAAGAAAATAAAATTCGAACAAAAAGACACCTTCCAGTTAATTAGCTTTGAAATTAGATCACTTTGAACCAATTAAGCTAAAATAAAAGCAATGGGTTGAAAATCACACTTTTTCTGTGCAGTCTCCCTAAGGGATATAAAAGTCTCCGAAATACGCAGATGCGAAGTAAAAAAAATAAAAGCAGATGCTACAATAGGAATTTGTATATGAATTCTTAAATAATATTCAATGATGCTTTAGAGGAATTGTCTTGTGGTGTAGCAAAGTTTTGCCAGCCAGATTTTGAACAAGATGGGGTAGGTTGTCCGAAGACGGGGAAAACCTGAATACTTGGTGCAAATCTCTAAACCACATTACATGTCTCACTGTAAAAGGTAGCACCCTACAATTTTGTATATTTTAATGTATTTGTAGTGAATTTATATTTTTCTGTAATTGTTGTGTATATGAAGTTTTATGTTTTTATTACTTGTAAATGTGACGTTGTCTATGTCAGTATATGTTATATGTTAGCAAAAATTAATCAAAATAAACTGAATAGTAAGCGACTAGTTGTACAATTTCCTTGCAATACTCTTGAATGGCACGTGTCTTCCAACTAAAAATTCGCATTTACGAGGTTTGTTACATTACTAACAATAATTCTCGCGATATAGCTCTATGCATTCGAATTCTTGTATACTACAATTGTATAATAGCCGTCAGCAAGCACCCAAATAGCCCAGAGTAAATAGCCCAATTTCAGTTAATATTCGTTAAAACCAAGTATAAAGCTAAAAATTGGTAAACGTGTAAATTTGAGTACGCTGATTCTGAATATCTAATATTGTGGGATTTGCGGGTTAGGCCGATTTGCAAACAGGCAAGAGGCGCCCCACAGTGGGTCCATACTCCAAAACGCTGCCAAAACTCAGATAAAGTTAGACTCAAGTAAAAATAGGTTGCTGATAGCAAATATGAAATCAAAATTACCGTAAATAAAATGGTAGCCACTATAAAAAATTATCAGGTTTTAATAAAAATTGGAGTTTTTGAAGCAACTGATAAAATTTTTTTAAACTAAAATGACGCATCTTCTACTTATTGCTGCTTTTTATCACAAGACTTGAAATGTAGTTTTGTTCTACCTCGTCGCAGGCAATGTGTTTAGTTTTACCTACATTTTCCCTAAATCTTATTTGAAGTACCTCTACATTTCGTGTCTTTCTTCTCTACTTTCACTGAATGAATACCTTTTTCAGTGAATTAGACAAATGCAGTAAATTTCCGTTAATTAAAACACTTCAAGATGAGGGTTCTATAATCCAGTTAAGTGGAAGCTAACTCGGTGTGTTCAACAACATACTTTTAATTACAAAGTTAATAATGTATAAAATAAATAGAAATATACCTCTAATATGAAAAGCAAAGCAATATCTATGAAGTGTATTCCGGTTAAGCGGAAAGCTTCAAACCATTAGTGAGATGCAAAACACACTGTTTCAGTGTAGAAGTATCCATAAGAATAAATTATAAAGTATATACTATACATCATCATCATCATCATCACGTAGCCTCTCTCGTCCACTGCAGGACATAGGCCTCCCTTAACGTTTGCCATGTAGCTCGGTTTTGTGCCTCTTTTATCCAGCTGCTGGACACTCGCTTAAGATCATCCGCCCATCGCGTTGCAGGAGGTCCTCTGTTTCTGTAAGCGTCTTGTCTTGGTCGCCATTCAATAATCTTCGTCTACCTGTCGTCCCTCATCTTTGCCACGTGGCCCGCCCAACTCCACTTGAGATTCACATAGAGAGACTGTAATCAGAACAGAAATACATTGACTATGCATTGGGTTCCGGTTGATTGAGACACTTCAAGGCCAGATTACTGTATCCCGATTAAGGGGACGTTAAGTTAGAGAGCTAAAACGCACGTTACTTCTTACAAAACTAATAAAGTAAAAAATAGATATAAACTCTAATCAGAAGAGGAAAGCATACCTTATGCAGTGGATTAAGGTTAACTGCGATGATAAGATTGCTGCAACACTATTATGCGAACTTAACTCAGTGATCTAGTAAACACGCTATTTATACTAAAATTAATGACGTATAACTAGAGAAATGAAATTAGGAAAACAACATAAAAACAAAAAGGCGGTAGTGCTATAGTGAAATTAGATCACCCGAGTCCAATTTTAACAACTTGGCTTGAAGCAGCGATATTTTCTGTATAAAATTGAAGAAATATTCATAGAGAAACTGAAACCATGACAAAAAATTAATTAGGAGTACTAATGGATTCCAGTTAATTTAATCAAAGAGGTTCTAAATCACGTTATTCTAATTACGCGGTTGCAGCAATTAAAAATTTATTTAGTCAGCTAAAAAACCAAGGTATTTTAAATATTTCAGAACAGAGTTAATTTACAACATTTTTGTTTATAATGCTGAAAGCAAAAGTAATAAAGCACAATATGAAAAGAATGTGGCATTTATTAAAATATAACTATGGAATGTACTAAAAACCAACGTAGAAACATATTTTTAAAAGTAATTAAAGTTCAAAGCAAAGCTGTTGCTATCTTGAGTGTGGGTCGCATTCCATTCTCTTCCAATTATCTGCGTTAGATTCCTCTTGTAATTTTCAAATTCCACTTACAACTAGATCGAACTTTGCTTCTGCCTACTTTCCGAAATCGAATCTATTTATACTTCATCGTATTAGTAATATCTTGTTTTCTCTATATCGATATTTTTTTATTTGTGATTCGCTGGGAAAACAAATTTTAATGGGCTTGTTTCCTCCCCAACGATTTAGCACCAAATTGTAATGGAACGATTTTTTCAGTCCATTGTCTTTCATTTTCCCTCCTTTCTTGCCACCTATCTCAATAGCAATACGATCTCTTTTATTGTCCCTAGCTCAGCTCATAGATAGGGAAAGCCCTTGATGCAATGAACCCAGAACTTGACGTGGAATCGTGTCAAGCTGTAAGTGTGATATCCAAAACCGAATAAAAATTACAATGCAAACAGCTGTGTATGTCACGCCTGTGTGCTAACAATAATATTAAACTACACGAATATGTTTATATCGCTGCAGTAACATTAACCCTTAAGGCTCTACAATGTGTTTAAAGTACTGTAATTTGTTTTTACTCGAGTGCAGTTTTAAAATGTATATTATCAAAGCAGTTTGCAGATTGTTAATTTGCAGCTGATAACATAATTATTTACTGTATGTCCGCTTGCACTCGCTTGTAAATGATAGAATTTAAGCGAGAATAAGAGTAAGAATATCTAACTCTGGTTGATGTACATGCTCAACCGAAACCCCAAAAAGGAGAAAAACGAATTTTGCCCCTAGCAATGTAAGAGCAACTATATATTAAGTGCAAGAGAAATGGCTATTCTCAACACATAAAGACTATGTGCACAGATTATTTTATGCTGGAAACATTTCATCGCGCTTTAACATTAAAAGAGCCTTCAAGGCTCTGAGCCAGCTTAAGACACTGAAAAGAGGTGGGAACACCTAAGGCTAAATCACATATAGATAGCTGCTTCTGCGACGCTTTTATACTGGTAGCCTGCTACGCAATTTTTCTGAATCATTTGTGGCGCATTAAACAAGAAAAAGTCACACGTGCATGCTGTATTCAGTAATCCATTACATAGGCTCTGATGACTGCTCGTGAATAACAGAATACGGCAGGAATCAACCACCTCAAGTAATGCTTAGCGACTTTCAGCTACGTAACAAGCTAGATCTTGTCCTTCCAAACCTACCCGGCGATGCTTTTACTACTGCATGACTTGACGTCGTGGACGCTTCCGTTACCGGTTTACTGACCTCTAAACCGCCAAACAACGTTGCTAGAAATTCGAAACCCTGTATGAAGTTAAATGGCCAGTGTTAAGTTGCTTCTGTACTCTGAATTTGTCAGGAAATATAAAAACACTCTGTTTTAGTTGCCGGTGGGTCACACCTTCAAGCGCATTCAACATTAACGAGGTATTCGCGTACTGAAACTTTTACTTACTTTATTAAACCTAATTGTTGTCAGCTCTAACGACCAATAGCGAAGGTACATGTACAAATGGGTTGTATATTAGAATGTTGGTAATATTGGTGCTACAATATATATGGAACATTTACTCAAGCATTAATATTTCGGGTAGTCCAATTGGTGCGTTTTCATTATACGTGCACTGATATCGGCGGTGCCACTAATAGCTACCATGCTTTTATACTGAAAATACAATTAATTTAAACAATGTCTAAAGTTGAACATTAAGGCACGCTTCAATTTGGTCATAAACTGATGAGTTAATGGTTTCTGTTTGAAGTTGATTATCTCAGAAATAGTACCCAAACGAACGGGATTGTCAGAATAATGACAACAATAAAGATATCAAAATAAGGGTAATCGACATTTCCATTAGGCAAAAATAGTATTTAAAATAGTAGTGGCTCGCTAGAACACGTAATTAGATGAGTCGAAAATCTTTGTCTAAAAAGTGTACTTTAATTCTTTTACAAACCTCTTCCTGCTAAAAAGTATTATTAGTAAAGTTATATCTTTCATGTATGTAAACGTTTTACACAATATACGTACGCAGTGTCTCGCATATATATTTTGAGGGTTTCGTTTCAAATATGTTTTTAATTAAATATGGGGAAAACTGGCATAAAAGCTTAAACTGTTCTTAAAAAGAATAATAGCGGTTCTTAGCATTCGTAGATTTCTCGTTTTACGACTTCCTGACAAATAGAAACTAAATTTAGACGTAGTTTTGAAACAACTCTTCTACTGCACTTTATTTTACGAACTGGTAAAGCAGAAGTCCTTCAAAATAATAACGTCCGTAGGGTCGTCTACGTAAATTAATCCTCGCAGCGAGAAAAAGCCGGCGCTTTGCAGGATTACTACGATCAGAAGAACTTTGTCAAACAGGCGCCGAATAAGAAAAACCATTTATGCTTGATGGCGGTAATAAAAATCATTAGAGGGAACTTCAATGGAAGCCCCACGTCGACGTTGCCATTCCCGGATCGGAAATGACGGGAACTTGTAGGGACTCCACCTACACAATCTTCGCCGCAGCATTTTCCGATAGCCACATATCAGAGGCATTCCAGTCATAAGACAGAAATCAGAGTAGATTACTGTTGGGGATGAGCTGTGGCCCAAAACATCAGATGAAGGATGTTAGGATCCGGATCGATGCGATACAAGGTGAGAGGGCGCCCACCCCCGGAGGTGAATGGGGTTACTTGATCTTGCAACCAGCGTTGTGTAGGTAGCGGCAACACATTTCCAGTTTATGAAGAAAAAATAAAAGGAATAGTCATACTTTTCCGAGATATGGACAACCACAGAACTACAGTAAGTAAACGGGTGTCATTTGACAACTGAAAATAGAATTCTGCAATACGATATTGAAACTTGACTTTGAAATTATTTCCGTAATTAAGGTTATGTTAGTATTAATTGAATGGTCGGTGGAGCAATATCTAAGAGCACTGGGCTCATATTCGAAAGGTCTCCCGGTGGAAACTTAGCGGTGTAAAGAAATCCATTAATCGTCAGATGACAATAAGCTATTATATCTGGGAAGTGGTAGGTTGTAGATTAGTAACAAGGCACATACTCCACACACATTTACATTAGAAAATCTGGGTAGGGCAATGGGAAACTACTGCAGCGAACACATTTTCGAAAGTGTACGACGCCATTCAAAATGTCCCCTTTAGCACTCACGTCAACATCCGGTATCGGATATAAGACTCTCAGAAAAAAAGAACTATGAGTTAATGAATCATACTGTAACATATACGTCTCAATGAGACTCAATTTAAAAACACAAAAATCGTACCTTTTAAATAGCAATGCTGTTCTTCTCACCTGTATAACGGAAGTTGTAGAATCCAGCCACCGTAGGGACGAATCGCACGCTCCTGGTTATTATGTGTATCTGTTTGCCGAATACACAAGCCAAAAAGAATGCGGTAATTTCTTGCGCCGAGAAATAAATTCCGGGACGATGGCGCTCTTGTTTACAGAACCAAACGTTTCTGTCGATTCGCTCCCTTATTCTAGTCGCCGAAACCGAGCCCTTACACTTTAATCAAAAACTGGCTGCCAGGGCAAAATTTATTCGAATTCGATTCATATTAGCGATACAAATCCGGTAGGACCGATGTTAACGAATTAATAAGCAGCGTTAAAGCCGTTTGCATGACAAATGCCGCCCTAACCGTGGGCAAGCTCAGGCTTTTAAAGTTTTTAGCCAAATTGGATTTCGATCTCTTCTCATTTATCTAATTAGGTCAAGTTGGTGCTTCTGCGGAAAGCAACCGCTGAAATACAAATTGTGCTTAGTGCGAGGGCCTCACTTTCTAGCACTCTTCGCTTCTTAGTAAAACTGGCGCTTCGTTATGCAAATGGATGTGCATTCTCTATATGGCAGTATTGGAATTACTTAGATATACTCTCTTATTTATGGGATTTATGCACTATATCGATTTGCAAGACTCCAGAATGAACTTCGTACTTGTTTTTATCTTCGTTTCGACCTATGCCGTGAGCGATTTCTTTTAAATTGTTGCAAATCAACTATTACAACTTCTAACCACTTTGTACCTACTTAACTGTTTTATAAAAAACGGTCGATTACAACCGCCTATTTTAGTTAGAAGGTTTTAGTGACTAGTCGTCACACGGGACCTTACTCGCTCTTATGATTACAGATGTCACACACCGGGAAATTGCTCTGGTGTGTAGGTTAAACTAAGTGATGCAGTTAGGTATACCGAATTAACCCAGGACCAATGAACACACAAAAACAGGTCTGCAAAGAATTACTCAGCCTCTGCTCCTGTTGCAATGGGCGCAATCACCTACCTTGAGTGATGAGTGTCGAATGCCCTTTGCATAATACCAGCGCTTGAGCTCCCGCAGCTCGGCCCGGCGTTGCTTCTAGTATTGCGCCCACTTCCTTATTTGGTTTCCTAACCACCAAATCGGCAAACTACAATATCTGCTGGTCTTCGGCACCGATCTATAACTAAGCAGCTCTAATTACAACGCTTCTATTATCTTGTAGTTTTTTTAAATCGCTTTTGGCTGACGTGCTCATTTTCAGAAATTAACTTACACAGTGTTCTCTTGTGCCCGCGAACGTAAAGTACCTTCACATGGCCAGCGCCGCTCTGTTTTAAAAGTCGCTTTAGGCACGTTTACGCGACAGACACACACACATATTGGCGCAGTAACAATAAAGCAAATTGGCGCGCTTTTAAAATTTATCTGGAACGCTTGAAACTAATAACAAACATATAACAGCAAACAACAATTAACACACATAGACAACTCGGCTGCATATTGCTATACTATTCTAAATACGTTCAACTAAGCCACGTCAAGCCATTGAAACTCCTTCGCTGAACATACATATAGTGGGGATTAATGGGCATCGTTTACCAAGTCCAGGAACGAGCCCAAATGAGTATGGGACACCGTATTATCCTGGAAGTGGTAGTACTCACCAAATACGCCAAGAACTGTATACCAACACTGGACAGAGTTATGCCGGATGGCATTGAACCAAGAGATTTGGAATAACTATCCAGGGTGTTCTTCAATTCGATCAAGAAATCTTTCGGAGTTATAGAGGACGTTGAAATATGACAATTTTGCATATAAACTTTTCTCTTAAATCCTTACCCGCCGAGTTCAATCCCCCAAAAGGGGGTGGTTATATTAGAACTTTCTAATGGACAAGAATTTGAATATAGAAAAATATGCCCTAAATCAGCCTGATTTATGCAGAAGCCTTTTTACCTGTTTTACTTTTCTAGTCAAACTCACACATTTTGTGCACACAAATAAAATACTTTATTCTGCACGGCACAGTTACCCAAAAAAATGCGGAAAAATGTGTTTCTATTAAAAAAAATCTGGTGTGATACAAGCAAGCACTTCCTTTTACAGTGATCTTATAATTATTCAAAAAATTGATTTTGAATTTTTAAGCATTTGTCAAAATTTTTCAAAAAACGCAAATTCTACAGAAACCGTGCAAAATAGAGCGTTAGTTCAAGAGAAAAATTTTCACATATAATCTCATAAGAGCATTAATTCTTTCCGGAAATTTTTTTGAGTGCGTTCCAACAACGTCGTATTAATTTGCCCGAGCGGGACGCGAGGGCAAATTAGGACGTTGTTGAATGCACGAAAAATAATTTCCGGTTATGAATTAATGCTCGAATGCAGATTCGGTAAGAAAATCGTAACGACACAAACCCTAAAAAGAAGTAATATCTACCTACAAAAAATTTCCAAGAAATTTTGTTGTTGTCTTGGATACGGCTCGTGAACTAATTTTTCTATTGGTCATTAATGAGTGTCGTACGATTTTCTCTAAAATTTTAAGCTGAATTAAAAAATGTAATAATATACCGGGTGTTCTATTTAAAATAGGAGTTAATAAAAAAATAGAAAAAAACAAAATAAACCCATTTTAGAAGTATGCAACTGGAAAATCACCTATCTCACGTCAATACACATTAAAAATGTAATAAAAATGTAATGTTTGAAAAAATTTTTACAGCCGTTTTTGAAAAAAAAATTTTAGAGGCCCCATTCCCATTTATGCAAGGGGCACAAAGGGATCTAAATGATTAGAAACCGCACTAGATTATAACCTTTGAATCTTTTCGAGGCCCCCGAAATTCGGCGGCCCGGGCCTGCAGCCCCCTTAGCCCCCCTCTTAATCCGGCTCTGAGACAGACAGGCAGACCAATGAACAAAAACATGTTTTTTGGGTCCAGGGGCTTTAAAACGTGAAGATATGTTGAAAACTCAATTTCGAATTTTTGGGGTGAATCCAATACTTCATTTATTGTAAAAGGAAGTAAAAATTAAATATCTTTTTTCCCAAACACTTTATCGTAATCATTCTGAAAAACATTGCGTATTCGGAAACCACACAATTTAATACTTTCGATGTGATTTAAATTTTTCGAGCATCGCTTGGGACGATTGGAATAAATAGGAACAGTTATGGTACACTTAAATTAAAGAACAAAAATGCTATTTATTGAAAAAGGGATTTAAATCCTTCTGCATTTCAACATAAAAAGCAAAGTTCTTTTTCTTAAGTTTAAATTAATTAATTAATTATTGAAAACAGATTCCAATTTGTCTTCCGAAACATACGGATTCTAGTATTTTACATTTTGTAAAGTGGCGAAATACTCAAAAAGCAGTATATACTCGTATTCACATTTTTAAACTGATTTCATAATTATATCGTTTTACACATTTAAATCTGCCCGGAGGCAGTATTATAATTATTGACTTTTACTTAGTGCTCTTCTGTTTCATATATTGCTTTAACACACCTTGTAAGTAATTTTTGCTTTTTTTTATTCTATGCACTAAGTTATATATTTTTAATCTGCATATTGCTATGGTTTGTTCTAATAATTATTAATTTACTTTTGCGGTGTTTATCAAATTTAATTTAATTTTAGACTGATTAAAAATTTTATGCTGTTTTGTATATATTTTTACTTGATCCAAAATAAATGGTAGTATGCCCTTTAAGTATTTTATTTATCTGCAATTTATTATCAAAACGCTAGCTCAGTAGGACAATTAACTCTATTCCCAGGGTTGAATTCCTAATAGATTGTAATTTTCACGTGATCTGGTGCTCCACTGTACACCTGAATTAGTTCCAATACACAGTAGTTATTATACGCAATATGTCAAAACCTACAAAACGGTTCCTATCGTGCAGTCAGCGTTGTTGACTTTAAAATAATCAAAATTGTGCACATTTGCAGAGGTATTTATTCAAATCGTAGCGCTTTGGCGGTTATTATTATCATTTTTTTCAGGCATTAATTTGTTACATGACATCAGAAGGGACCCCGAATAAATCTCGCAATTGTTTTTACCTTCGCCTAACCTCAAATTTGGGTAAATGCTTATAATTTGAATTGCGCCTTCGCTGGATGCTAGGATATGCTTGAATCTTGATAAGCAAGGTCTGGTCTCGTATGCAAACAAATTTCCCGATCCTAACACTGATTCTTTTAGGTTAAAACAGTATTTTAAAATTTGGTGTGTTCTTCGCAATGTTCGGAAAGGGGCGCCCCAACTGGTATGTTCCTCTGGAACGGTTTCCGTGTTTTTGCTGTTGGTCGGTCTCTTGCACTCCTGCCTGATGCGTCGCAGTAGAAATCCCTGGCTTTGGATCCTATTTTTGGCCGGAATTCAACATCGGAATGTGGATGGCTACCGGCAACCTCGTAGGTGCCCTCAGTGGAAATTTAATTTTATTGTTGGGGAAATCGCCACAAACGTTCCCACCTAAACTTCTACACTTGCTTAACACAATGATATACTTTTTAGCTCGAAATATGTTAATTTATTACATGAAAACTTTAATTGAAGTGGAGCACGAAACTACATGTCAAGCTTAATTTAATTATTCATTTGTTCTCCTTTATTTCTGTTCTTAAAAACAAAATCTAATCTATTACTATGGTTACCAAGGCACCGTAAATTGGTTTTGATCAAATTAAATACATTATGGAAATTAATTTGATTACAAATTATATTTACAAACTTCTTATAACTAAAATACTGTCCGTTTCTTAATTTTAAAAGGTCTCTGCGCCACAAACACGTTTTGTTAGTTACTCTGCTCTATTTCACTTGCGTTAATGATTATTTTATAGAGTTCATTTTTTAATAATTGCTTTTCCACCTCCATCTGTCTGCTTTTCACTTGCTTTTTTATGTCTTGCTGCCTGACTTCTTATTTGCTCTTTGCAACGTATTATTATTTTCTTCTGGTTTCGTATACCTTTTTTATATTGCTCACAATTTCCCGGCTTAGCTATATTGAAATCTACGCTTCATTGGCATGCATTTCTCAAACCTTTTTGTGACTATTCATTTTTTTTGGCTCGGCCATTCATTCTGCACAAACCTAATATTTAATTAATTTGAACGTCAACTTCAACCCTGTGAAAAACAAGCTTTACCCTTTGCTTCCTTTACTCAATTCAATTAGTAATACTGGTATCTCTTTTCCAATACATTTACTGATTGAAATTTAAGGTTAGTATTGCAGTTACATAAAACACCCCAACTCTGTGCTTACTGACTTATTTCTTAAGTTGTACTACAAGCAGAATCGGGTCGTGGGCCTACAACCATCCGAATATATCCCCAATTATTAGTGAAAATGTCGCTGGAAAGACAACATAATGCCCAAAACAAAACCAGATAGAAACCGTATATTGAAGCCCTATGCTATGACGTGGGAGTTTGATGACATATAGGTATACTCTATACTAAAAGATATGCCACATTTGGGCAGTGAAATTATCTGAATATCGATAACAGCGATGGGATACGCTGACTACAGTGCTATTCTATCAAACACAACGGTTACGTGTAAATTATACTTTAGTTAAGATTAAGTTATTTATTCAGGAATTGTCTTGAGTTTCCAGCCATTCGTTAGTTTGTATTCAGTTACCTATCCTCTTGGCTAATTTTCGTGTGTAGTGTGAATCTTTCCGATCAATTGCTTAAACGTGGATTTGAAATCTGACGTTATCGTGAAAAGTTTGTTCCAGCTCGTAAGTATTGTGTTCGCAGTTACTGAAACTCATCTGGCTATGACAATCCGAGTTTTGCTTCTGCCAGTTGCTTAACTACTTGGTAATATTTTAGGTCTTCTCTTACCCCGTTCAGCATTTTCCTTTTTTGAGCTCAGTTGCCACAACGTAAAACCCCTGAAAGAGAGATTTGTAAGCGGTTTTGGGCGTCTTGCCAGTTACGCTGGCATACCCCTCTCCGAAGTTTTCGACACTTTTCCTTCTTACAGCTTTACATCACGATTTGGAGAAAAGTCCGCAGAACTCAACCATGCCGTTTGAGCAGTTCACTTAGGTGCCCTCTTGGTAAAGTGACTGTTTCAGTTTCGACTGATTGGTCGTATTTAGTGCCTTCTACAACCGGAGTTCGGTTTTGTGTTTGCCAACGCTTACTACAGTAATTGAAGTGTACAATAATTCCAATGCATTGCAGAAATTGTGGTTATTGCGGAAACTTTGGATTTTAACGTAATCGAAATCCAAATACCAATTTTTAGCTCCCTTGCTTGTTTTCGCCCGTTTTTATTAGAGGTTGGGAGACAACGTACAACGATTTGCCCTTTACTAAGTTTATTAGGATTTAAATTTACCAATAGAACTGTGTGGTGTGTACATATATAAACAAATTCGCATTTACTATAATAAAATTTATATATAAATTTTAAAATTAAATCAACATCACGTTCACAACAATTACGATGACGCAAAAACTTAGATTAAAATGACATTGTTGCCAACACATTAAAATATATAGAACCATAGCATTATATCGTTTACAATTTAGATTTTTCTTGTGAGCTTTGGAGCCGAATGTATGTATAGTATAAATAAACATTAGATTGCAGCAATTACTAATTTTTATTTATTATTTTATGGGTAATGTTACGTGGTTTAGGGATTTACATCGACAGCTGTAGATCTTCTGGTTTGGATTGTCTCGAAGCAGTGGTGCTTCCGGACCACCCTGCTCAGGAACAAGCTGGCAATTTTGCTACAACAGAAGAAAATTCCTGAATCACAGCGATTTGTTTCTATAAAACATCATTGAGTACTATTCAGTATTTATTTAATTTACAGAAATTTCTCATGTAACATGCTTCAACTACTACTAAATAACATCAATGAACTAGGGAGCATACTACGATTGAAGTCAGTAAACTCAAATATATTGGAAGTATCATTAAAGAATCCATACATCCCGGCAATGGCATAAAATGTCGAATAGGGTTAGCTTGTCCAACTTTCAGTAAAATGCAACTGTTACTATTTAACGGTATATATTATATGGGCAGTGATAATGTATGGTATATAGGGTTTTCGTAAATCGCTAGCCCGCCCATAATGTCGTTAATAATAGAGATATAGAAAACCCATTTTCTGTTTTAATAATTAGTATGCAGCGTAGAAATCGTCGTAAATAAATTTCAATCAGGGTCTCCTATTCTTGCATAGCGATACACAACTTTTTTTAAATGCAACACCCCATATATTTTTTATAAATGGAAACCAGCGGTAAAAATGATTTATGGTAGCATACTTAATTTAAGATTGTAACATATCATTTTTTTATTAAAAAATTTAAATACAAATGCCACTTGACTCTAGAAGTTTTTCATGGCTGAATTATCCCACCAAACGTACTAATACAATGGAAACCATGTTATTTTAATGGAAGAATTTTATTTATGAACTATATTTTACTTATTTTTAATTTTTTAAAACTACTGTGTAAATGAAATAACGACTGTGGTACTTCATTGGAAATCTGTTTTATTGTAGTTTATAACTGCTTAATTAAACTAATATTGTTCCATTAAAAAAGTAGTTTTTAATTGTTTTAGTACGTTCGGTTTTGCATATCTTGTTCAATTGTTAGTGATCTTGCGTAAGTCATTTCCTACTTTAGGTAAATAAAAAAGAATGACAAAAAAAATTAATAAGTTCCAAAATGCTTGTATAAGCATACTATCATCAGGCATATTTATTGCTGATTTGAAATATCTAAAAATATATGAGATGTCCCATTTAGAAAACCAAAGTGTATCACTACGTAAAAATAGGAGGCCATGACTTAAATCGCATTACGTCCATTTGTAGGCTGTATACTGGTTCCTCGCTTTTTTTACTACATCTGGATAGTATTATTCCTAAAATAGTATGCAAATTGTTGCTGAAATCAATCTAGTCATGGGAGGATACGACACAATTTCTGTGTAATTATTCATTTCTGGCCACCGTAGAACTCCGGTAGGTTTCTGTAGTTCTGTTCTGGACATCATATTCGATTTTGTGTAATTTCAGGCGTCTTAGTACCTCGCTGTGCATATCTCACCTCCTGGACTCTGATGTCACCTTGTGGAAAACTTAGACTACCAACTTCCAGGCAGTTCTGTGTCTTTCGATTATTGTAGCTGCCTCCGAAATTGGCCCGTATGGTATTTTTCTCTTACGAATTGCAAAGCGACAACATATTGGAGAAGAGCCTGCCTCACCCTACTTTGCAGACCAAACCTGTCTAGACGGCTTCCCAGCAGAAACTCCAATATCGAAAGCTCGCGTAGCTTCTTCAAGGACCTACCCTCGCTTGTTCTGGCCGATGGTAAAGAGAATTCAGGGAAACTGTCGCCACAATGTATTCACTTTGAGCTGTGAGAATTAGCGTGCTTCTCCTATCATACATCAGAGTGGCAGCATTGTCTACGGTTTTTGGCTGCAGTCGAGTAGCGACCGTTTTGGTTTACAACTAGCGTTTATGCGAGAGAAGACTAGGGCGACTAGAGAACCATTTGTAATCGCTTAAACACACAACAAGTGTTCATTATACCTCGAGCGTATAGGCATATCCGTGCAGGTTTTCGCGTTCTAAAATAGTTGCATTAGTAAATTAGGAACTATTCCATGGCCATACTAGATGAAAATAATTATTGATCATACTATATAAGAACTTACCACAAGAAGTAGATACCTATTTCTCGCAAGCAACTCTTTTTCCAACCGTTTTAAAAGCCTTTACTTTTACAGTACTGAAATTTGTTATGGAGTTGACGTTTCTCTTACAGATACAAAAATGTCTATGTTGCTAGGCATTACTTTCAGTGGATATGTGTAAAAGTACTTTTCTTGACAGCTTGATCCGAAAGTGACATTTTGTTTTGCTTATTAGGGGATTTACTTTGAGCGAAAATAGTCGTTTGGCGCCATGGTTGGTTTCCAATGGCAGCGGGAATGTAATTAATAACCAACCAAGTAGCATCCTGCTTTTGATATCTAAATATCTTCGAATGTAGCGAAATACAAGAGATAGGCTTATCATAAAGGGTAAGTGTAAATATATATATATATATATATATATATATATATATATATATATATATGTGTAACTCTGGAGTAAACTGCCTTTCCCTTCCTTGGATCATTACATTATTAAGCTACATCCGCCGGAGAGAATAATACAGTTTCCTCACTGGCAATACAACTAGCTATTAGTTCTTAGGAACTAAAGGTAAGTTCAATTTGGTCGCCTATGGTTGTCCGAACACTTTTTAAATGAGAAACGTCAAAAGGAAAGAAAACCAGAGTTTATTTTTATTTGTACAGATATGTCAACAAGATGTTGCAATCATTTAAAATTTTGATAATTTTTACTTTTCTTGGTTGCAGAAAAAACTGTTACTATTTAGCGTGAAACGGGAATCACTTATGTTCACGGCCCGATTTTCAAACATTACTCACCTTCACGACAGTACCCGCTGTTTCCCGAATGTTTTCACCCCACGCGCCAATCCCTATGCCCGTGTACAGTATTGCGAGGAAAATCGTACAGCTTGTGCCCTTTATATAATTTATTCAAATTATCTGTCACAAATAGCACTGTGAACATATAGGAACAATGTTAGTTTCATAACATTTAAACTTAACAATAAAACCTCGAAACTTTCACTAAGTACGTTGCTAACAAAATAAAAACTTAATAGCTATTTATGCAACAAGTGCTAAAAGTTGATGTTTATGGACGAGACATGAAAATTATGAAACGAAGCTGAAGGCTTAGTTTCATAACATGTCGAGTGCAATAACACTTTCAGCACGAGTTTGCATACAATATTTTTTCTACGACCTTAAATCTTCTGTTATTAATCCATAAATGTCGATTTAACAAAGGTTTGCATTTATGACAGTTATAATTTAGGTCATAATAAAGAGATGGCCTTGACGCGCAGGTGAATGTTTGTGGAGCTAGTACTGTCAAAGTCACTTATCAAAGGTAATTATAATAGTACACATCTGACTTTATCCATTAATTAACGCTTTAATTATTTAAAAAACACTTTACTTCTAACGCAAGAAGTAACTAGAATAGCTTTACAACCTCACTTCCAGTTCGAAATTAATTGTAGTTTTATAACCTCACTTCACATTATAACACATGTGCTAAAAGTAAACAGCTGATCTTATTTTAAACACGCTAAATTATAAAACGTCACCTTTAGTGAAAAAAGCTAGCGCTAAAAGGCCTACTTTTAGTGGTGGTCGCAGAAAAAATTTAGAAGACACAACTACACATGGATTAAAATATACATAACTGTGAACTTATCCATTTCAGGATCTGTATTCTAATTCATATGAGTGTGGCAGATTCGGCTTTGCCCTCTCCCTATATTTATTGCAAATAAACAACGTCTCACTTTCTGGCGTTTTCTTTTATTTATTAGTTTATAAATCTGCTACAAGTTTTAAGGATTTACACCAACACCTTTAGGTTTTCTGGTTTGAATCGTCTCGAACCAGTGGCGCTTCCGGTCAACCCACCCTAGAGTCCATGTATATGCGAGAGTTGGGACATGTGGGCGATTTATTTTGGATCCACAAACCATAGAGTACCTGATTTTTGCCGATTTTAAACTTTATGCATACTTCTTTCAAATAAAGCAAATGAAGTACCGTTTTGCTAAATCAGATAGTCCTTGATTTGTGGATTCAATGGCTCACCTCTTAATACATACAGTATATCTAACCAACCCCAACCTTGCTCAGGAACTAGCTGGTATCTGTGCTACAGCACGAAACAATTCTTGGACCATCGACACGGCGGCTAAGGGTCCATTTGGTAATTGTGAGCAAGACTTCTGAAAAACATCATATTTTGCAATTATCTACACAAGTAACCAGTTTCTACGTCTGTTTAGGAAATACGTCTAGTTACATAACTTATTTCAGCTAGGTAATAAAGCACATTTCAGGAATAATGTGGATTTCATTTATGTGGGGCCTAACAGTCCCTGCGCCCAAAGGTTGGCGCCTAAACGTATACTCGTCTAAAGCGTTCGCGCCTAAACGTGGGTGCCTAAAGATGCGCGTCTAGGAATCGCGTCTAAATGTCCTAGATCAACCGTCTTGTGATTTAGTAAGGCAATGCCGATTATTATTATTTCTTTTTTGTGAACAGAAATTTTCCGTGTAGCGAGATGGCTAGCCTGATAGCCCCCATTTACCTATGTTGTTTGGCGATGATAGCAAAGTTCGACGATGGAATTTGACCGATCAGATTATTAATTTTTGTAACAATCATTGCCTTCGACAAAGGCTTATCGATAACATTATTAGCGAAACTAATTAATGTAGCGTTAATCGCAATGGCTGATTCACCATTAAGAATACTTTCCCTAGACGGATTACGTTCGGGATCAGTCAAATTAAATTGTTATTAACGGGGATGTTCGTGCACTTAACGCTTTGGATTACCAATTCTTCCATCTGCGTCCATTATACATTCACGAGCCCAGCATTAATTCTAATTTTTTCGTCAAAGCGTCGCAACTTAACCAGTACCATAAGTTTGGGTATCTGTAATTCTGGTATTGCGCTGATGTCGTCCGTAAGTTGTACAAAAAAAGGATTAAAGAATTCATAGAAGAAGCTATTGAAGCGGTTACACAAAAACAAATGAGCATAAAATGTAGCGTTCAAGACTTTGGTTTTTGGAGATCTAATTTGCAAAAGGTTCTTGAGAAAATTGATACAACCACCTCAGCACTTGACACTTGCCTCTTAGGCAATTATAAACGCTATTAAACATTCATTCAATAATGGAATGGCTATTTCAGCATAAACCACAAACAGGAACTTAAACATCCTATCCTACATTACAAGAAGAACTATAAAAATCAAATGTCGCTATTCCTGTTTCTAATTCGCCAGGCCCCCAATCAGACGGTTAAAAAAAATCCCAAACTTTTTATTTTTTCGTTTCAAACAATAAATGCTTCATATAAGCATATTTTTAAAAACTTCTGAAAGTTTGATATTCCAAGCCTTCTGCACTAATTGTTAAAGCAAATAAGACATTATAAAAAATAAAATAGTTCGGCCTAATTTTTGAATGCATTCTTGTGGTCGTCAAGTGTACGATATATCGGTAATATCTTAGCATTGTTGTAATTGCGTTAAATATAACCCTTAGTATGTTATTCTTAAGAAACAAAAGGGATTTTGTCCAAATTCGGAGTAGTTCATCTAATCTTTTAGGACTTCTGACAACTTTTATGACAGAATCGTCACTATGGATTAAGTTTGGGCCAGCACCAAAGAAGCCAACACAGGCTATTAGCATTTTAAATTTCTGCCTCCAAAGAAGTTCAGAACGAAACCGCGGGCAGTCAAGGCGATATCGACTTTCTTGACCATCAGCGATCTTCTGATTAAATTTCGAAGCCAAATCAAGATCAAACGCCTTGGACGGCTTCGAAAAGGAGTGCTCCTAAGCACAAAAATGGGTTGACATCCGTTCACACGATTTCGCACACTTGGATTTTCTTATTTCCGGAAAATAGTCTACTTCATAAAACAAATAATCAAAATTTACAACCTATATGCAAAACTTTTCCTTCACGCTGTACTACATCCGCATAATTTCACATAATTTCCACGTTACATATTCAAAGATTGCTTTTAGTACGTAGTCTGAAAATAATAACTAACTAGTTAGTGAAGTAGTTGCCCATGCATCGCTTGCTTGTTTAAATGCCTCTTTCTCGCAACATGTGTTTTAGAAATGTACACAATCGCTTGCTTCTCACAAAAATAGTCCTGTTTAAGCAAGTAGTCGCTTGCTCAAGCAGCCCTTGCACATGTCGGTGCATTTAGAAAAGTCATCGCAGGCTAATAATTCTACGCGGATTTAGTGAATGCCAAAACAGAAGGAAAACCATTATCCACTGTTATAGTGTTGAATGAAATTAATAGGAAAGCACACACACCGGCTCTACTTAACATTTTCTGAAAACCATTTATTTTTTGTTTGAGTTTAAAAGAATTGTTGACCCTTGCTATACCGGCTCTGACCTAAAGAGCACACGATGTAAACTGTGAGGTTTGCTTGTTGGTTTGGCTGTTGAATTGATTATGAAAAGGCATTTGATACATTTCGATGCTAAAAATTACGGACGACTTTACGCCATTCTAATATCGACAAAAAGATGTGAATATGGACCAAAGGGCACGCTTATGTATAGAATGAGTGCTGAGAAGAATATTTCCTCAGAGGGCGAGAGTACACTTAGGCTGCATATTATCGCCACTTGTATTTAACATCTTAGCGTAACACATCTTCAGAAAAGCTCTAGTGGAGAAATGTGTCATAATTAATTACGTTGGCGCATTGGGTACCAGACTTGTGGCTTGCGCTCGAAGTGAATGATACAGGTACAACATGAAACCATAAAAAGGCCCACGATACAGTAGTGCTTAGACCTCAACAAAAATCTCAAGCATATTTAGTAAGTAATATATTGTTATTGACTATGTTACAATGGTCTATATTGAGATGGTATGAGGCCCACAACTTGGCTCCGTTTGCAGTGCAAGGTAATTGGCCGATTCAATAAGCACAGAGTTGGGATGTTTTATTTAATCGCAAATTTTAAAACTAAAAAATAATGAGATGCGAGAAAGATTAAATTAGTTGGAGAAAGGTACGCAAATGCAAAGCAAATTTCAAAGGGTTTAGATTGGCTTGTGACTAAATTAATATAATTCGAGTAAGGTTTGTGAACATGTAAAGCCAGACCAATTTATAAAATGTTGGCTGCATTATAAGAGTACTGTAGTTTGTTAAGTCAAAAGCAAAAGACAGTGAAATTAGTAAGCAAACCATAAAGGTATTAAGCATGATAATATAATAGAAATATTGCAAAAAAGCAATTCTAAAAGGCGACAGAAGAGAAAAGATAATGACGCGAACATGGTAAACTCAAAAATCAGTGTATTTAAAAATAAAGTGTAATAGTGCAAAGCATAGCAATGACAAAATAAAAATAAAAACATTTGTGTGCGCTACCCAACGATTTAGTAATAAGATTAAAGACAATAATTTAATTTTAAGAAAATTGTAAATATCATTTAAGTACTCAAATTACTTCCATTTGTAACCTTTATTTACGAAAATTTATTTCCTTTGACATAAGATAATCATAGTAACCTAGCAACCTGATGCTGTTTTGTTGCAAAAAACAAGGAGAACAATTGAATTAATTTTTACGAGAAGTTTGTTAGATCTGTGCTCCACTTTTAAATGCATTCTATACCATTAAACGAGCATATTACAAAGAAAAAAGAATTGCCTTTTATTGCTCCCATCTTAGAGTACATGTGACAGTGTTTGTGAAGGTTTCTGCAGCACTAAAATATAAAATTTTCCAATCGCTTCTCCGAGGACATCGGCTGCCGTTCAGCTGGGGTTTCCGATAATCGTTCCCGACAAAAGTAGGAATCCAGAGCCAGAGGCCTGCACTGCATTACGTCGGGGAGGACTGCAAGAACGTCACGGACAGCATCTACAGCGAGGGGACCATCTCTAACAGAGGATCCGAGCAGCATTCACAACGGGCAGCTTAGAAGTTTGCAAACCAGGTAGGATAAAGCCTGCAACTTTAAGTGTAGAGTGTCGGAAACGCATTGAAATCCGAGGTCAAACCTTTCCAAAGTGGATTAGCATTTTCCCGAGGCCCCATTTGCTTCGGATTTTCCAAAAATCGAGTAGCGTCGGTGGATTGTGCGAATTCGGCTGAGAACCCCAGCGAACAAAAACAAGTGCACGTTTTGGAGTGCCTTATACATCACGAAACAAGCAAGGCGAGATGTTCCTACGTCATCACTGAAACAAAACAGTGCTTACTGTTGCAAACGCGAAAATTTGAATAATTACCTGACGCCTTTCTCAGAGTAATTTCACTTTTAAAACATTCAAATACGCTGTCATTACTAGCGGCATTTTGTGTCATTTGTCAAATCATTTTTTGAACTACTAAGAACAGCGCATTCGAACTACCGAGTTTACAAATAAAATAAAGTTCGTTTATGCTCCCAACCCAATGAGATTTGAGTTTTATGCTTGCCTTGTAGTTAGCCAAATCAGTTTTGCAGATTAGACAAAATATACAAGAGGGGCATGCAACCATTTATTTGTGTAATCATTTATTACATTTCGCTTTTCACCAGCCACAATTTAACAACATTTATTGGCCCGCAACGTGGAGCTTATAGACCCATTTCATAATAATATATATATATAAAACTGGTTTTACGTTATAACAATAATCATTATACTTTAGCTATTACATCTTACTTTTTACTATACTTTAGTTTATTTTCAATCAATTCTCTTTTAAAATTAAATTTTTAGTAACTTATTTGCCTTTTTATAATTACGGATTATCAATATTATTAAATCGCTAACTCCGGTAAAAACATTTCTACTCTTAACTGAAACACAGGTCCGATTCGGACGTAATCTTTCATGACAAGTCGTACGTCTGTCAGCTGTCACTTTGAATTATGCAAATGCAAAATCAATTACAAATACTTTCTCGTTGCATTACTTGCCATTCAAAAATATCAAATAGTAAGTACTTCCCTCTTTAAAATTACCTCACTTCACCCTTTCTTTCAGTTTTTCTAAGTAAATACCTGAATTCTGTCACCTGTTCATGGACCTAGATACTCTACTTTACCAAGTCAACCGCATCCAGCAATCTCACAAAGATCTCCCAACGTCCAAACAAATTCTAGTACGAACTCCGCCAAAACCCCTGGATCCGCAAAGACATCCTGGGCAAAATACGACAAGACACGTACAAACTTTCTCCAATAGTACTGTTAGCAGGAAACGCCTTCCACGTCTTCATAACAAAATCCTCAAGCAACCGACGACCTAATATCACGAACGTCGACTAGATGCAAGTTACAAGATGTCACTTCAATGACAAGCTTGTCGAATTAGAACTCCATTAGATGAAAACCTCCTATCCACCCCATGAAAGGCTCACTGTGCTAACAATATCGATGTATACCAGTTCCAGTAAAACCATTCCCTGTTATCCAATTCATATGATGTAAACAATAAACTCAGTTCGGAATCCCATTTCCGAAATTTGCTTTTGTAGATTATAACTGTATTACTTAGGTATTTTCACTACATCCATTTTCTTCATCCATATCGTCCGCATATATTTTAGTCTTTTAACATGTTTTTTATTTTCACCACGCCAATTTTAGTTAATTCACAACCCTTTTATATATTAAACAGCTTTTAAACTTTTATAAAGAGTTTATTTTCGTAATTTAACCGCTTACAAATGTATTATATGTTTTTGTACCAAATAATTTTTACATACTTATAAAATAAAAAATATCTCTTTAGTGATTTAGTTTATTATATTTGTCTAACACCCACTATGTTGAATAGTATTTCTCGAATAAGTATTTGCCATTAATTCTCCACTTCATTCCAGATAATAATTACATTATGTTACAATCTTACTGTTTCTTATATAGCTTCAATTGAATTGTAAATTTTATTTCCTTTCAATGCCAAATACATTTTAATAATTTTGGTGTCCTTTTCATACGTAAATTCATCTTTGTAATTTTAATACTGTATTCGTTTAAGCTTATTAATCTGATATTAAACCCTTATACTAAAGACCATTACAATATACAGTAAGCTATTATTTTACAATATCTATGCTGCAGATAAAAGTCATACATCTATTTGCTTTCTCCAAACTTCTCTATCGTACTACGCATCTCGGTTATTTACATTTCTCCTAGAGTATTTTCGTTAATAGCAATGATCCGACTTTGAAGGTGTCCAAACCGTTTCAAACTTTTTCATTCTACTCTGCTGATTACGTTATCAATTGCACCATTCGTCTTCCAATCTATTCGCTAGGAATTCGACGTAGTCTTGCTTATTGGACACTACGGCGCAGCAGCAAATTGTTTCTGCTGAAAATGTTATTTCCATTGCTTCTTTAACTGACTATACTTCGAAGCCATATTACACACCACTAAGGTCTGGCCTACGGTCGTTCCTTAGTCCTATTGGAAATACTCTTCGCCGGCTATGCACTATTTAAACAGGTTATTATTTTTCTACTGTATTGGGCGCTCTTTCCTTCGCTATCGCCCCTAATTCTTCCTGGTCCTGGTCTATTAGGTTTTGCGAAAACTTCACCCTGGCTATTTGATTAATTATTTCGCTTAAATATTTTGTGCCGCAAATAACTACACGATATTCTCCTTAGCATAGAATTTCGGCTTAGACCGCGTAGTATTTGTATATGAACACACAGCATTTTCTGGCTTAATGTGCCTTGCACCTTGTGAAGTCGAGCAAAAACCCGCGCGATGGCCATGCTCTTTGGTGGCCCGTGTTGTTTGAGTATCTTGAGAACGAGGATACTTAGTCAGATTTGGCCGTTTTGCTGTTTGTGCATCCATATTCACTAACGTTTCGCAAGACCTTGCAGCTTGCATCATCAGAGTGAAAGTCGCACCGGCCCATTTGAATATGTTAAATTAAGCGTACTAAGTGTACTATTTTCCAAATTAATTATTTATATTATAAGCCCGGCTATATTCTCGAATTATGTTCATGTTTTACTACCAACCGGGAACGCATACGTTGAATTATTCGTCCGTGTGAAGGGGCTATCTGTAGTTGAGGCGTCCCCAGCTGGGCCTACGTTTAGGTCTAAATTCTAGGTATATTGTGTACGCTGACCACGTCGGCATTGCTGTACGTTATGACCATGAACTTGGTCCAATAGATCTGTTGACTTATGATTTTTCCCTTGTACTTGTGCATGCTTATTTACAGGGTAACTCAGTCACTGTATCAAGATTGATGAAAGGTGACGCCTGGGAGCGGTTTATAAGTGTTGCAGGCAGGTCGACGCGCTCGTCGCTACACTGTTGAAAGGCCGGAGTTTATACTTGAGTATCCTACCCCGTTTGGCCTTCAAGGTTCGGTTAAGCGTGGCTTTCCCCGATTGAATCTTGTGGCGCCCATTTATTTTGTAATACCCTATACATACCGTCACGCTTGCCCTGTGGTGTATCGTTTCTAGGACCACGCCCATCTCCCTGATCGTATCAAGCCGTGGCCTTTAGCCTGTTTTGTAAGATTTCCAGGGTAAATGGTGACAATTCCGGACTTGTCAAAACAAAGTGGCACTCCCCCAACCTAGAGTGTCCCTAGAATCATTTGATACCGTAACAATGTTACTCTTTCACCTTCTTCTCTATGATGAATCTCTTCATCATTTTTGTTCTACCTGCCGCCTGAGCAAAGTACTGAAGGTGTAAAGGAGGCTGTTTCTTGAGACTATGGGTATGTGCGTGCGTTACCGCTTGGTTAAGGAACTTTTTTTAAATTCACTTTTAATGCCATTACCGATATGAATATCAAAAACGAAAAACTATTTCTGGAAAAAATTGTAATTGTACTGAACTAGAATTGGATTATAACGTGTTACATGTTGAAAGTGATCTATAAAGTTTAGGTAATTAATTGCACAATACCAAGATATGACCAACAATATCATTAAACAATAAGTCGACTACTTAACAGATAACAACGTCAATATTCAAAGTCTTGGTGTTGGTGGGTATGGCGGTACAGCTGAAAATACTGGATCTAAAGGAGGTGTTATGAGATTGTTAGAAGAAAATCCTAATAAACCATTGCAGTAAATGTATTTATTTATTTAATTGATTTAGGTGGCGACCAACAGTACATTATGTACTAAGATTACGTCACAGCGTATGATTTATTTGTTTGATGGAAACGAACTGCAATTGCGCCATTTGTTTTATTATCTACCCATATATGGCAGAACAACGAGGCCAAAATATTTTCGCACAGCACTGAAATTTTGCATAGTCAATAACCACCTCTAAAAGCAACTTTCTAATGCTATTAGAATATACACACTGAATTTTTTTTTACATTTTATCCTACTACCCAGTACTTATTGAAAGAAATAATTATACTGCCTTTCATGTATACTTTTTGACGTGTACCTTATTTCTTTAGCAAAGTGCCTGAGTTAGTTGCTACTTAGCGCCCATATATATTATTTACAGTTTTAAAATTAGAATGTCTCGTTTAAATTGCAACCAGCTCCGGCTGAGAAGTACGCTGCCATTGCTATTCTTACTTAGCTCTTAGAGTAACGCACCAAACTGCACAGAATCAACGTTTCCTCAACAAAAAAATGTGTTCGCTCAACGTTATGATCGTGAACACTAAATCAGTATCGTATATTAACTTAGGCAACAACTTTTAAGTGGAATTCAAAACTAATTAGTAGGTTAAGCAGGCAGCAAAACTCAACCACTTGGAACTGCTGGATCTCTGTTATTTTAAAATTCTCCGAACGTGGAACGCCAGTGTCTAGTGGTTTTGATGTAGCATGCTTGGAAGTTTCAGCGAGTCTTATCGCTGGACCACGGCGACGCCATGTAGAACTAGGGCAGTAAAGTAAAACAAATTTGACCTTGCGTTAGCCACAAGCTACAAGTCTAACAGCGGCACCGTGATCCCAGATACTTCTAGAGGCAGGTCCATCAGGCAACTGTAGAGATAAATAACGGATTGATCACTGAAGAAGCACTAAGCCAAGCAAACCGAAATACTTGCAGGTGACAATTGGCTAATAGAGAAATGAGAGCTAACCACGGAAAATCTGCATGTCGCACAGACAGAATGGGAACTTACTGTAAGATCAACGTAAATACGCCATCTTAGTGGAATATTAACAAAGGATAGCGAAGATTTAGGATAAAAGAGTCTTTCTTCCTCTTAAGCCCTTGGCTGCAAGCCGCTTTCTAAAAATGCCGGCAGTTATTTGTCCGGATTCGCGACAAAATCTACTATCAAATTAGACCAGCATTCGTCAACAACCTACGAGGTACTAAATTAAAATTTGAAAATCTTCTCAAAAAAATGAAAATAAAAACACAGGTGCTTAAAGTAGCCTATTTCAGCATATTTATATTTGGAGAAAAATTTACCAAAAATACGATTTTAGGAAAGTGTTAATGAAAAACATAAATTTGAGTCGTCGCACTACTTCGCATCCATCAACTTGTGGGAAGTTGTTCTCTGTCTTGTTTATTCTCATCAACTTTATCTTTCTCTGTTTCTATTAAGTGTCAAACGATGTTTTTCACTATTCGTGATTTCTTTTATTTTATGCCTGCTTTGTTCGTTAATGAGGGTGTCATATGCATATGACTCTTCTTACCGTGATGGAGAAGCCTCACTGCCAATCATGACGTGTTTGTTGTAGCTATTCACCAGTATGAGAAATTTGCATGCATTTTGAAATCGGGTGAGTATACGTTTGGTGTATTCTCGTATGGACTCAACATTTCAAGGAAGATCTTTTTTCAAAAGTGGGAAACTTCGATTTCCCCAATTATTTTGCCCCCCTCCTTTCCCGTGGTTTTTAGAGTTTTAGCTGTCACGTCTTCTGCTCCCGATAACATATTGTTATCCCCTGTAGTAATCACTCGTTGTTGCCCGTTCTTAATTATTTTGGTGCAAAGTTTGAACTTAACAAACAATTCATCAGTATTATGCTAGTTCCAACAAGTACATTTCTCACAGCTTGATTAATGTAGGTTCATAAGAGAGAACACAAAGAGAAGCATAGACAATTCAAAGTATTTTCAGAGGTTATTGGAACATTACTACTACCTTTAATCTTAAAATCTGAAAAGTGTGTTCCAGAAGCTCACCACGCACGCTGTCTCCGTGTAGATATTTTATTGTGCACTCCGTCAGCCACCGAAGGCCCTATAAGTTTTTTAAGGGCGCGCCTGCGACAGATGTCGTAATTTACCGAGTGGCTGTTAACGGTGCAATTACTTGTTTAGTCGCACCTCTGTTGCTTCGTAGCTCGCGCTTGCATTTATCAAGGCAGGTTAGTCCTCGGATCAATCCTCCTCAGCTCCTGCCACCGCAAGGATTTCCTTGTAGTTTCGGCGCGCACCAGCGCTTGCCGGTGTTCCTCGATCTTGACAAGGGTTGCGTCGCGGTTTTTGGTTTTTGACACTGTTCGGCTAAGTTTCATACTTCCAAACTTCACCGCGTTTATAGAGAGCTATCGATTTTAAATTTGGCCGACAGATTGACGGCCCGAAACGGGCCGCAGGTACGCGGAAATTCGGTGATTCATGGCGGCGAATTATGCGCTGACGCACCGGAGCTATTTTTCAGCGTGGTTATTGGGAATACGTCGGTCGAGCCAGAAATTTCATACAAATTGCAAATTAGTGAGGGGTGCACTGAATGGTGTAGTTTCTTCACAGACAATAATTTATGCTACTGTACTACAATACACATAAAATTGAGAAGATGCTTTGAACTATACCATATACAAGGTGTATATAAATTGGCGAAAGAACTACACGTGGCAATATTGATCATAAGATTCTGAGTCGAAAATCTTAATACAAAAATGTTGGACAATTCTATCTCTGTCCTCAGGAATCATTTTAAAGGAACGCACATTTGACAACATTGGATCCGCACAAGTGGTTTTTATATTATTACTATTATTATTACAACAAACGCAGAGCAGAGGACAGGCCCTGTGAAGCTCTGATTGTAAACAATGCTCACAACTTGTAACGCGAGGTAACCGATGATATCCGTTACATCGCAATACTTGACACTTGTCAGGCTTTGACGCTATCAACATAATGTTGCCACATGTATTTTTTTTTAATAATAAGTTAACGAAGAAATGTTCAAAACACATTTTTGGAGCTTAAAAACAACATCTACCAAAAAATTATTTTTACAATGTTATTGTTCTTTATTCTAATGCCGATCTCTCTATGTCCGCAGATAATGAATTAAAGCACTTATTAGAAGATTGCATTTTCAAACTCTCGAGATCCGGGCAACACTCAGAAAGCATGGTATTCGTATTAAAATGACCAACATTGCCACTTATAGTTCTTTCTCCAATTTATACACGCTCTATATAACTCTCTTTCCACTCGCAATAAACACAACTACATTGAATAAGCATTGCATCTATGTAGTTGTACTGAAGCAACATTACAGGCTGAATAAAGCAACGGTCAAATCATGTATACTTCTATTAGACTGTCAACTCATAGAAGAAACTGGAATACTTATAAACATACGTTACATTCGTTGGATCAAACAAACACCAGCATAGTCCTGTATACGGGCGGGAAAGTTGATTTGCAACAAGAGGAATTAAAAATGTATTCGCATAGTACTCAACAATTCTTTATGAAGACAAGACACTGTGATCCAGTGTTGTGCAGTGTAGCAAAATCTTACCAGCTAGTTGCTAAGCCTGCAATGCTTACTGGTATATTTTTTCAATAGTAGCATTAATTAATTTTTGCCCAAATAAGTGGGTAACTCTTATTGGATCCAGGTTCGATTTAAATTCACTTTGACTGATTCGAATAATACCAAATAACAAAGATTACATTTATACATCACTAGTTACAGTTCGCGTATTAAGGATAAAAATAAATCAGTATGTACATTATTTAGAATTATAGGTACAAAATTAATATTTAATTATATTCCCCTTACTGTTAGACCACCCAACTGACAGGAGAGGGCTTGGCTCAAAACTGGTCGGTGGTCACTGGCATTCCTAAGGTATTTCGGCTGACGTTGGCAGTACTTGATTTACCTTCTCTTGCTTCCCACGTGTGCGACTGAAAAACTTGGCTTGGTGATAACAGTAGGAGGTGAAAGGTTATCTTTGTTTGATAATTGATGGACAGCGCGTGCCAAGGTCGTGTAAACACAACACTCAAGGTAGTATAATTTTTTATTTGGTAAAATTGCATATTATTCCGGGAAGTTCAGTTCCGTCTAAGTAAACGCTGTTCCTTGCAGCGCCGATTTTCAGGCACCGGCTTAGCAACAGCTAAGAAACTACGTGGTTTTGGGAACTTTAAATTGGCTGGGGTAACGTGCCCTAATCTCCAGTTGTACGTTGTTTATGAAGGTTTTGTGAATATGAATTGGCTAGTCTTGGCGCGTCTTGATCTCCGGGTATGCGTCGTTTTAGATCAAGAAGTTATGAAGGTTTCGTAAATATGAACTGGCTAGGTTAAAAAACAGCCCCTGTATTTTATAGTCATCGCTTCAAACGCTTTTATCTATTTCTTTGAACAGTTCTCTTTATCCGCTGTTCTTAGATTTCCGTATTATCTTTCTGTAATTTCTGTCTTCTCGTTCTCTTTCGCTCTTCGACTCTTTAGTAGCATTATATTTTCTCTTCTAACACTGTTGTGCCGTTTCCTGGCCCGATTTATTTCTTCTGTCCACCAGTATACCGGCCTTCTTTTGCCTCCTAGTATTTTAGCTGCCATGGTCTTTTGGCAGCTTAGCTGTGGATTTCTCTTCTCCGTTGGAGACAATTTGTTCATTTTTCTAGTTTTTCCATTTCTGCTATTTTTATTCGCCTCTTGTAGTTTCAATGCGACGTCGAATGTTATATTTTGTTGTGAATTGAAGTTTTTTTCTTCATGCATGCTCCTGGTCTATATCTTGCTAAGGATGCTTTCCGAGCACATCGTTACACCAATGAAGGATTTCTGTTCATTCCTAAAGAAGGTTAAGGAGTTTTCTATATGTCCCATAACCGGATCGTTTGGAATTGGCCATTCAGTTCCTTGGGGAGTTCAAGTTATATATCTATTGTGTTTCATCAGGCTTTCTTTTGTTTTTCATAGTTGTTGCTGAAATTCTGCTATTTGCCATATTGGGAGAGATATCGATAATAATCGCTTTGCTGTGTCTTTGCCCAGATATTTTCTTTATCGTTTCCTGGCAGAATCTTTTATATATTCTTGTTTGTTACCCAGCCTTTTGTTTGGTCCGCTTATCATGAGAATATCAATATTTCGTGGCTTTTTCATGTAAAAAAGTAGTTGACGTATAAGAGTTTCCCCTCCATTATCTTGCTTCGCATCTCCTCCAATAGCCATTTATAGTTTGGGCATTTGATTCCATAAACTCGATAACCTTCTTTGTCTCACGCTTGACATCTCGGTTTATTAGAGCAGGTTTTTGCAACCTATCCCGGCCTCCAACATTTATAGTATTTAGCATCGACAATCCCTACACTTTTTTTAATTGTTCGGAAATCTAACCTAACTTAACCAACTTCTGCTTCACCTAACTTAAGGTAACCTTTTCTACCATGCAGGAAAGAAAATCTTCGAAAGACAAAACCCTTCCATCAGCTCACACCTTAATCGTTGTAAGCATTACCTTGTCTTGACCTGCATATTCTCTCTCCCCTTTTTATTCAATTTCTTCTTTTTTGCTTTTCTCATTTCTTTGTTAGTCCGCTTCTCTTTATGCGCCATTATTGTGTTGATATCATTAAATATGGAGTTTAAATTTTCTTGGCTTGCCAGTATAATTTCAATATTTTCCGAACTGACTTCGAGTTCTAGTGTAACTTCTTGTTCTGTTGTTTTCCATTTCGGAAACCGGAATAGAGTATATTCAGAAACGTCAACCCCGGTCCGACGTAGGTAGTTTATGAAACATGCATGGGCTGTAAGGGGCTCAGATAGATGGTAGTCACTCTCCTCCTGCTCTCTTATGATTTAATTTTATATGTTTGGCTGTAGTTTGTGGGTCCAGTGGCTTGCTTTTCACTTCTTGCGTCCTCAAAATTTCCACACTGCTATTCTGTTGGGTATTGCATTCTTGAACTTTTATTTTCTCTACCTTTAATATTTTTTCTATCGATGTACAGCCCTTCTTTGTTCTTTTCAGGTATCTTTGTTCTTCTTCATCTCAGACAAGATTGACTCACCTCACATTCTGAAGTACTGGCAACTCTTCACACGATTTGGAGAGTGAAGCCATCACTAGCAACCCTCTGCTTTGATGTTCCTTTTTCGATCCATTAACTGCATTTATCTCTTTATGTCCACGATTAGCGTAATAATAATCTCGGTGGTGTTCTGTTGATGCTGTCAACTCTAAGAAAAGGGTTTACATCTTCTTCTTTTTCTCGTTTCTTCTCTTTGCTTCCAGTATCTTTCTCATGTGAATTGGCCAGGTAGCCTACGAAGTTCACTAAACTAATACTATTGTGGTTGGTGGCTGACGGTCGGTTTGAGCTTCTGTTTATAACCGTGGCACTGGGAATTCGAGCCCAAGCAGCGTAAACTCATTTTGTTTTCTTAATGTATCAATGTTATTGCCAGAGCCGAAGTTAGCATCCTTTCTATTCTTACACATTTAGTCGAAAACCAAAAGCATGTTCGCTTTATAGCCGTCATACAATATTACAAAACTCACCAAAAAGAAAGAAAAATTCCTAATAGCAGAGTAGCCGGAAATTAACAAGAGTTAGGACAAGTAAACCCCGACAAAGCATATTATAAAGAATGGGAATCGCCTTAGACAAGATAAAAGTAGTGGTCTCCCGGCTAGGGTAAATGAAAACCTGTATGATTCCATTGGTCTGCGAAAGAGTTCACTCTTCCCCTTCAAGAAGCTAGAGAGCTTTTCCTTATCCGCCACTTGGAGACGCGTCTGATGGCGGTTACACATATAAACCTCACATAACCTAACTTAACCTAATCTAACCTAACATTATCTGACATAACCCAACAAAAATATTTTGTTCAATTCTACTGTTGAAACATGTTACTTCTCTGTTGGATACAAAACGAGAAAGCATTTGTTTTGCAAACTCACGTTGTTTATGACAATGTAGGCGAAAGCAATGAGGTAAAAACTTTTCCCCACTCCCAAAATATGTCAAGTTCGAGATTTCCAAGTTAAGATTTGTTTCATTCTGTGTCAAAAGAACAAACATAATATAATCTACGAACCTCGAACTTGACATAGACTGACAACACACTTAAGTACTGCTAAACGTATAACACGAACACATTTTCTTTCGAATACATTTTTTTATGTAAATCACGAAAATTATAAGATTTTAATATTTATTCAAAAATTCAGTGACAGGATTGAACAAAACGCTATACAGCACTATTGCGAAACCAAATCACTCACTAACTTGTCCTTCCACACTCGCTTTCGCCTCGTATAGGATCGACAAACGCGTGAGTGAACATTTTGGTTTCTCCACTAGTCCAATAATATACTATTACTTAGACATTTGACATTGGACAATTACAGGATACGTCTTAGGGGTGCAGGAATTAACACAAGATAATGTAATAATAGACTTGGTTCCGTTGGAGCAGAGGTTTGGGGAATACAGAAACAGATGTCAAAACCGTATTGTTAATTGACTAGAAAAGTTTTTATTTATATACATAAAACTATGACGTAAATTACAAGGTTCAGTTTATTTGTCCCAGTTCAGCTCGCATTTGCACTTGCGTGTTTAATTTCATAACAAATGGTGATAGCAAGTCTGCATAATTGCAGTTTGTTCACCGGGTCATTCGACCAATGCTGACAGCAACCCTGACAGCTTTGTTTTACATTTCCGCATGTAAGTCAGCTTACGAAATGTATGCATTTTTAATTTTAAAAGTTAAAATTATGTTTTGGTTCCTAAACACTAAGCTATGGGTGAGTGATCCATTTTATTTCTTTATTATATTACAAATAATAATAAATTAAAGTAAAGAATTAATAAAAACATAAATAATTACAATATATTTAAAGTTTATAAGTTTTCCGTGCCTATCTAAGTGTATCTCGTCTGTAACTAGTGGCAGGCCCTCAAATACACTTTAATAGCGTACAATTTTTGGATTATAATAAAGGAAGTGTGAAGAGTGCCAACACAGTCTCTGCAGCAAATGTTGCTAAGCAATGAATTTTTAGCTTTTTACTACTGGTATTTCACACAAATATACAGGTAAAATAAAGATCCCTTGGAAATGTTAAAAGTTAAACTAAAACAAAACGTAAAATGGCAAATTCTAGAAATACTTTCTCCCCTTTCCTTCTCATAACAATTTCGTTTATTTCTTTAAAAAAAAAACTTCAGAAATTACAAATGTACCAATTACCGTTGAAGCTTGGGGGCATTGGCTAGAAGGTTCTATAACAATATTTTAAAATAGCAGCAGAAGTCGAGATATCAAGAAAATAAATTGTGGCTTTTTAAGGAAAGATATGACAGTACTTGTTAAAACATCCATTAGTTAAACTTTTAAATATTCTTTCGCGTGCTTGGAAAGCAAAAGTTTAAAACTTGTATAGTATTGTGGAAGGTGTTAATATTATGATATAAACTCATTTCCTATTTTATTTGCTAATCTTTTACTTTTCAACAAGATTCATATTAATAACTGCCGTATTGCTTTGTTCGCAGAAATAAAGTCTATAATTTGTGGAAAGGTATGATTGAATCGATATAAGAAACCCGCTGAAAAGAACCTGTACAAGAGATACTTGAAAGGTAAAGTAATTCTATCAGAAATATTCATGAATGGCTTCAGAGATTTACCAATTTTGAAACCTGACGAGTGGAATTAATTAAAATATTTTCGAAAACATTTTGCCTCTATAAGAAGCCATAAAACAGCCGGCTCGAGAGTTATTTTACGAAAATGGAGTGCGAAGCAAGCAGCAGCGGCGATAATGACGTGACGATGAGCCCGAAGAATATTATTCTAAAATTTTAAGAAAACCATAAGTAGTGACATCTGGATACATAATTATTTGAAACGCAGCGCTGAGTGCCACGTTTAATTAAAACCGCAAAATGAAACAGAACTTAGTTGGCTGTGCGGTTTTCTAATTTACTGTGTATAAAGGGCGGAATTAAATCTCGCGGCTCGGCAACAGTTAGAGGTAGCCGAGAAAAGAACTAACCTTTCGGCGGTTTGCAAGGCCCGCTCAATTCGATGCAAGGCAAATGGAAAGTAAGACGGGACGAGCGCGAGAGACAAGGAGCGTGTGAGTGAAGCAATCACGCTTTCGGCTAGAAACATAAACGTTCCATTGCTGCTACAATGGCACGATAAGGGCACGTTGAATATATACGGACTTTTCAAAAATGCACGTCTTTTTAATTCGCGTCCTTGTTTACTGGCGCCGCGACGCGGATGCGACGGAGACGCCGCGCTGCGAGCGCTATTTTGCGAATCTTAGGGGCCCCAGATGTTCCCAAATGGTTCGCTCGGGGCGAGCTGCTCGATTCCATGCGTGACACGGCGTTTAAATGACACTTTTCTTACCTTCGGAACTTTTAGTAGCTTTTTACTTAATCATTTGCTCCATGACTATATCGCATTATTGTCTCGCGCGAGATGTTACGTGCGCCGACTAAGATCGCCGCTTTAATTACATGGCAATGAAGTGATACTCTTCTCCACTTTCAGATCTACGTGGCCTGACTCGAGACGTAAAGTCAACACTTTTATTGATATTCAGGGCTCATACTTTTATGGTCCTTCAAATCATCTTTGGTGTCGCGTTTTGACAAAGTTGTTGATGGCCCGAGCAATTGTCGCACCTGCAGCAGGAGGCGAATTCAATCATTTTTTCACATGAACGGGAAATTGCTCAGCAGCTGTAAAGCTTTCTTCTAGGAATATATCACTGGTTAAATTAATCAAACTTATCTTCAAAATATTCCCACTTTATGTATTGTTGCTTGGGTGTGTAAGTGGAGAAGTATACCCGTTAATGAATCATTCGAAAACTAGAAAAGAACAAGTTCATGATTCAAGCAAATCAACGCGACCAGTGTAACTTCTCGATTTGTATACTGTTCAACTAAAATTCAACGCAAAGTCTGGGTGACTACAGTTTCTCTGTTAATTAAAAACATGAATTTTATTGCGTACCACGCCTAGCACCAACAATGACAAGAGCCTCTGAGACGTCTCTTGATGGGTAACGATCTATTTATATGTTATTTAAGTTATACAATTGCTAGTACCATGAGCTAAATTGCAATCATTATTTTTGTTTTCATTATGTATTGTAATGTAAATGTGTCCACTGTCTAAAATTGTATGTTTTCAACCTGTTGTTGGACCTGGCCTGTTGTACTGCCGCCAATCACAAGATAAAATCAGCATCTGATTAATTTTAAAGTAAGTGAGCTGCAAGAATAACAGATAAAGTTGAACTCTCCTCTCTGGCTCTGTTATTATATGGTAACTGGATATGGTTAGAATAGATCTGGTAAACGTCTAAATAAGGTATACAGTTTGTCACACTCGTTATGCCAATAAAAGGGTTCAAATTTCTGATGAAGCGTTTGAGATTGAAAGATTAAGACAGTCGCATAAAAGAAGGATGAGCGATACTCTTGCTACGATTTCTCGAACTTGTTAACATGTATGTACAAAACTGCAAACGAAATTATTATCTTGCCCAAAACGTAAGAATTGATGACAAACTAGAAGATTTTGGTGGCAATTGCTGCTCCAGGCAATATATTCCATCTAAGCCAGCTAAGCACGGAATCAAAGTATACGCACTATGAAAAGGGACATTTGGATCCCTCTCCGGCAATGTTTGATTATACAGTCTAAGCCAACTTATCTTTTTATATGTATTTTCTTATGTGTTATACTTAAGCATATTGTATTCAAATATGATAAAGGTTTTAAAGACGGTCTTGTATAATGAACGTATTGGGTGGTGGAATTCGCGAGTGCAGCAGAGAAAGTACGCGGTACGCAGGATGTGCACTCCTTTAACTAAAAAAAAACGGCAGTCACAAGCAGCCTCTGTCAAGAGCTGCATGTGTTTACGACCCTAAAGTATAGTATACGAATTCACACAAAGCGATCTAAGTTGAACGAAAGAGTAAGTAGCCTGCATTCAATAAATGCTGTATAAGTTAAAAGTGTATCGAATAAGCTTGTACGAATTCCGTGAACGCAATATATCTAGTGTACACTGGAAGGAATGTCATGGTCTACACTTGATTCACAGATGTTGATGTATCCCATTTGAAAGAAAATAAATTGTCTGGTGTGAGCACCATAAAAAATAGAAAAGACAGCTTCCTATTGAATTTATAGCTACGTAAAAGAGGACAGAAATGAGTTTGTTTGGTTTTTCAAACAATGCCACCCTACAGTCATATCTGCCAAAACAATGCAAGGATATCACCCTGATTTCAACTTTGTCTTATGATGACGCTATTAATGAAAATACTGGAGATCAACGTAAACCCGAAATAGTAACTTTCTACAACAAACTAAATTGGGGGTTGTTGTCGTGGACAAAATATGTGCTTCCTACAATATTGCTAGGAATATCAAGCGGTGGCCCATGATCATATTCCGTTTGATGTTCAATGTTGCTGACATCAATTTTCAAGTGTAAATAGACAAAAATAATATTTGAAGCTTAAAATTAAATGTAAGTGTCAAATATGAAGTCACAGTTACCTGCATCTTAGAACAATTTTCACTGGTTTCTTCTATTCTTTTCTTACTACCCTGTGTATTACCAAATAAGCTACTTCAAAGTTAAATTGTTAGCGGATCCGATAAAGGTGTACTGTTGAACTTGAGTTTTCCTCACTTAGTAACCAGAATATTAATTGATTCCAAACTAGTGCTAAACATTTTTGTTTTTATGCCAAAAACAGGTATTTTCAAAAAAATGTAACAACAAATGATATATAACAGGTGGCGCAAAAGTAATCACCCTATCGGAACATGCTCTCATTTTTGCAAATGGCATCTTATGTCATCGCGACTTTGACATTCGTGAAGCAAACAGAAGCAGAATACACATAGACAAACCATGGATCGCTATACTCCTCAAAAACGCGAAATAATTTGTGTCAATGTTTTTGACAAATAATCGGACAGTGCTTTTGGCTTCACGTGAAATTTGTTATCGATTCCCTGGTCGTGTGGCATCAAATGTGCAAACACTGTGGCATTTAGCCACTCGCCTCGAGGAGACTGGCTCAATACGGGACAGTTTCAGACGTGGCCGGCCCCGGAGTAGCCGTTCAGTCGAGAATATCGCTGCTGTGGCTGCAGATGTCCAAGAGGACCCTCAAACATCCACCAGACGACGGGCCACGCACTTGGGCATCGGTAGACGGTCTTTACAGCGAATTTTTTTGAAAAAATTAAAAATGTTCTCTTATAAGTGCAACCGAACACACACAATGAGCGACAGTGGATATTCTGAAGCAAGCTTTTCTCGACCGGTTCATCTATCGTTTTGGAGATCTGCACTGGCCCGCAAGATCTCCCGATTTGACCATTCCAGACTTCTTTCTTTGGGGTTTTCTGAAGTCACGGGTCTATACGTACAAGCCACAGACCTTGGTGGCCTTAAAAGAAAACATCTGACTAGAAGTGGAGAATCAACCGTCAGAAGTTTTGAGAAAAGTCAAGAAAAATGCTGTGAAACGAGCCCGAATTTTCATCAATTTGGCGGTGTCCACTTGACCGATATTGTCTTCGAGACTTAATGGAAAAAAATTAAACGTCTAAATAAACATAATCAACAAACAGAACCAATTCTTTTCATTTACAAACAAAGTTACTGCCTTAGGAAATCGAGTGAGGACTTTTGCGCCACCTTGTATATCCATAAGAATTCAGAGCAATTATAATTTTTTTGAAGAATGTTATAACAAATATTTCCAATTAACATATAAAGAAAAATAGGGGTTCTATATTCCTGAACAATTCTCATATCTTTGAACCCGTATACGAATGTGTTATTTTTAGGTAACTGAACAATCTAACTTTAGCTAAACATTAATTTTTAAATTTTCTAAATGTTTTTCAAAATTTCACATATCAAGACTTAATATTAAAATTATTGTTTTTTAGGTAAAGACCTTAAAGATTTACAATTAGAAAAAATAATATAAAATGTTAATTACTTCTTTAGATTTTTTTATTATTTACCGAAAAGTAGTATGTTGGCATAATTTTTACGTTTTTTATGCAAGACGCTTTTTAGGAGAAACATTTTGCAATTATAATTAATATCTATTTAAATGGATTTTCAAAAACTCTAATCCACCCCTGTTAATGAGTTATTGTCACAAAAATCCTGTAAATGTTTTTTTACAGTTGTCTAAATGAGGAGATCTTTTAGAACATGTAATTGGATAAAGAAAAATTTCCTCATTTAGACAACTATAAAAGAACATTTACAGGGTTTTTGTAACAGTAATTTATTAACAGGGCTAGATTTGAGTTTCTAGAATCCATTTAAATAGATATTAATTGAAATTTAAAAATATTTCTCCTAAAAAGCGCCTTGCATAAAAAATCTAAAGAAGTAATTAACATTTTATATTATTTTTTCCAATTATAAATCTTTTAAGTCTTCCCATAAAAAGAATAATAGCACTTTTCGGATTTTGACAATTTCGAAAGACTACATTTTTTACATAAGTAAAAATCGCTCGGTATATATGATAGTGGCTAAATAAGTTTTTAGACCAGCACAAATTTTTGACGTAAGAAGTTTTATTGAAAACTCAAAAATAAAAATCTTTCCCATATTATTCCGAGCTTTTGGCGGACACTGTATATCACTGGTATAAAAAAATGCTCTTTCTCATAATGTCACAGCGAACTATGAGTTCCATATACAAGAATACAACGTTGTGATAACCCGAAATTATAAACTTTTTTTGAAAAACTAACTACGTCAGTTGAATATTATTAAAACTATTAAACGTTGAACAATCAAAATTGTTTGTATAACTCGAAAACGAAAGACGATAGCCAATTTTGGTTGTGACCATTAAGTCTTTCTCGAAAAAATACATCGAGGATGGGGGTCCATCGAGATACACTATGAAAACATCGAAATTTGCCCACCCTGTACAGTAGAAAGAAAAAAACTGACAAATTACTTCCATAGAACCTGTACTGGAGCGCTGTGCTTTGGACATGCTAATTTAATGTGCCAACGATCTTTTGAAACCATTGAACATATTCAAGACAATAGTGCATATTAAAATTTTCTCCCACGCCCACATACGAAAGTCGGTCGTTATCATAACGAACGTGTTTGTTTGCTAAATATGCCATTTTAACCTAACAATTGCTGAAAATATGTCATTTTAACCTAAAATCTATTGAAAACATGTCAGTTTAACGTAAAAATTACTTGCAGTCTGCTGACATTGTCAGTTATCAAAATAAGGTTTTCATTCATAAAATTGCAATAATGTGTATTTTTTGTGGTCGTGGGGAAAGTAGTGTATATAACTCGCTCGAAAGTGTATCGTACGCTCATATTTTAGGTCACTCGGCTACGCTACGCATCGTCTCGTTTCTCAAATATACTCGCACTATATACGCCACTTTCGCAGCTTATTATGTAGTATGTTATTATTGTAAGATTCGTTTTTGTGTTATACGCTTTTAATAAAATCTAAAACTATTTTTTGCTTGTCTCTGTGTTTGCTACCATAGAATTGTAATTGGTCTGTGGGATATATTACGTCCGATCTTGATTTACAGATAGGTGCCTCCGACAGAGGGTGAACATGGTACAGTTTGAATGCCGGCAACTTAAATCACAATCGACGCGTGACTTCCAGTGCGCGACGGTATGCGGTAAGCGCAAATGCTCAGGGATGAGTGAGTTCGCTTGCAAGTAAACACAACCATCCGTACATGGATCCCGTCCAAGAGATGATCCAGACAGAGAGTGTAAGAAGACGTTGTCAACTATGTCAAGGCACTTGAGTCCATCGATCAGCCGTCAGCCCAGCAACTTGCAGCCAGAGCATACTCCCAGCCTGCAATCGTCTGTTAGTCTCGTTTGATTCGGCTGAGTCGCAACCAGTCCGTAACTTCTAAGAGCAGAGCTTCGCCTGAAAAAACAACCTGCACTTTAAAACCAATGCCCTTCCTGATAACCCGACTCTTCCTTTTCTCCGATCCATTTAATCCGTAATCAGATTTACTACATCTAGATCTGCAGAATCCCGCCTCGTCGAGCGGTTTCAACGCTGTAGAGGTCGATTCTTATCCAAATGCGCAGAACCTCTCCTTCGCCGAGCCTATCGCTGACAAAAAATGACCTTTAATACCGCTTAACCACCCTGGAGCTGCATTACCGTTCTCGACGCCAAGTAAACATCTAGCAGTCCGTCCTGTCCCTAGGCTAGGGCCGCATAACGAGTTACAACGTCCGACGTAAGGAGCTCTTGTTTAACGGAAAAAGGGCATTTGATTACAATCGCCGCTAAGAGTCCGACTTACGTGGTAAGGGGTCCTCTCAGCAAACGGATAGCTCTTGCAACGCTTCCAAACAATATTGTATCACTTAGCAGAACCCCGGGGATTCTATCGGCAGACTCCCCGCAAAATCTGCCAAAAATACATAGCGCGCCGATTAGCACAAATTGGCAAGCCACAACCCATACCACTGGCACTACACCCCCGACGCCAAAAAAAGACACCGGCGAGTTTATTACTTTTAAAATAACTTCACCGACTAGAAAGAATTTGTCAAAAATCGCAGCCATTTTAATCTTTTTAGTTTCAGTTGCTGCCGCCATGAAGTACGGGCCCCCTTTGGATGCCCACCGACCAGACCACCGCACCGGCTGCACTGGCGTGCACACTGGTTGCCGCTACCTGAAGGCGGTTGACCGTCGCAGCGGCCAATACTAATCTTTAGGTCTCACGCCTCTTTAACCCCAGTATTGGAAACAACTTAATATGCATAGTATCAAGAAGGAATTTTCATAATCTAACCAACTTCTTTATTTATGAATCTTCCGTTGGCTTCAATGGACGGCAACCTTTCTAGATCCCGCTTCTGATGTCCACGAAGTCGTACCTTTGTATTTAAATTCTTTTGAGCTCACTTCTGCGTTGGAGAAGAGTTGTGCATCTGAATCAGGTTAAAATTTCTCGTTGCATAGGTGTTCGCTTTGTACTCGCTTGTGCTCTTAACAAACAAGCTGTGGCTTAACGTTGTAGGTACAAAGTAAATGCCTTTATTTGTATTAATACAAATAGTTTGCTTATTTCACATGATTATGGTTGTTGTGTTCATTAGTAACAAAAATTTATATAAATTGAGCTGACATTCGGGTCATACACGAGGAAAGAGCGTAACTAATAGGTTACAATTTTCTGTACATAAGTATTCGGTTATAAAAAGGTAGTGTACTTTTTACGAAACTAGCACATATCTGAATTGAGTTACGTCAGGTTATTTTAAATTGCTTACATCATTACGTTACTTTACATTAATCGATTGCACGTGATTTGGACTTACTTGTAACAACGTATTAATAAAATTTGATAGAAACATAATATCAGTGTATTAAATACAGAAAAACTAAAAGAAAGGAGCTTTTCTGTTTCACATATTAGTAATATTATCTAGACCAGCGTTTCTCAAACTGGGGTCCGCGGACCCCCGGGGGTCCGCAAACGCAATCTAAGGGGTCCGCGAGTTAAGCCCAAATAGATCTATTATAGATCAATAGGTATTCCTATATGTATAATATGGATTTATATAAAACTGACACAGATTTAAAGATTAACTTTTTTGTGCAATTATTTTTGAATCATTTCAGGCATGTTTTTCCAGCCGGTAAAGTTCGACAAACCTCCCCAAATAACTGCACGTGCGCTTAATCGATAACTAAAACATCAGTGGTTAAAATTTGGTTCAATGTTAAAACGTGACGGACTTTTGGTTACGACTGCGATTTGATTACGCGTTATCACAAAAAGCTTTGACGCATCTAATGCCAGTTTGTACGACATATTTATGTGAACGAGCGTCCTCTACACTTGTATAAGTTACATAAAATCAAAATTCGGAAATTGCTTAAAAAATGTAGAACCACAACTACGATTAAAACTTTCTACTTTTGAGCCAAACGTTTTTAATCTTATTTATGTAAAACAAACCATCCTTCGCAATAACAATAGTTATTATTATGTATGATTAACAATTCACATTATATCAATATTATTATTATTGTACGCCTGTATTGATACTACAGATTCTATTAGTTTTGTAAGTGTTCTTGTGTTTTTACTATCCCGACTTTAATAATAAAAATATCGAGCTCTCAAATATTATTTCATTTTAGTACCTATACCTACTGTAGCAGCAAAGTAAACTGTTTTCAAGGTCACAGTTGAATATAAGTTATACACTATCTAAGGTCGATAAAATTGTATGGGGGTCCTCGAATTTTTGTAAGCAAATAAGGGGTCCGCCGATGTCTACAGTTTGAGAAACACTGATCTAGACTATTTGGGTATAACATCACCATTTCGTGCTACCACATGTACTATAATTTTTCATAAAGTTACTTGTGTTGCCAGAGATCAACACTTGTTGTATTTTAATAAAGCAAGACCACGTTTGCATAAGGATGTCAAATTCGAGAAAAATAATTGCGAAGAATATGAATATGAGTACATTTGCTACATTATATGAAAGATATTGCTTTGGAAATCAAGCAAATAAAAAGTTTTGGAGCATTTTAATATTAATTTAGAATTTGCTTATTCCCAAATAAATCTTTGCCGACGTAGAGAGCTATTTTTAAAATGGAATTCCATTACGTCACATATCTACAACTCAATTTGGAATGTAGATATATCGTTAAAGACGATAATACAAAAATAAAAATCAAACAGAGGAGCACATTTAAAATTATATTTAAAATAAAATAATGTATTTTTCAATTGTTTTGATGGTAAAATATTACAATGCTTATTCTATAACATATTTTCTTAGCTGCAAAAATATTTAACATGTGTAGCTTTATCATTCTCATTTTGCAGTAGTTACTAATTTTGGTAATAATGCTGTACTACTAAGCAGCTGTAGAATAGCATGTGGACGAATTTTTATATATGCATCGAATGTTTTCATAAGTTCCTCATTTCTATAAATGTTGAGTTACTGCAGGGAATTTTGCATACTTACTGACATTTGCTTTTTCATATTAAATATTGAGATAATTTCATTAACCAAAAGCATAATTGCTGAATTATTGTATTTGTCCAATTGCTTCAATCAATTAAGGATCTAGAAAAAGGGCTATCATTTAAACTGCGAACAAAACATTTGTAATGCTAATGGTATTAACATCAGCGGTTTGACTAACATTAAACTCAATGTAATTTTTCGATATAACATTCCTTGTAGTATGAAAACTATTTTCTTATAATTTATAAATATACGTCAGAAGCTTCACTTTGGAAATCAACTCTTATTTTGTGTATTTTTGTATCTTATAAAACGGGCCTCCGTATTCCTCGCCTTTAAAGATATGGCCAGGTGGTATTTATATGATTTGTATTGTTAATTAGATGTACTTACTGTATTCGGGCATAATAAACTATGCGCTATAAACGCAACGTCAAAAACTGGTCATGGACAAGGTCATTTTCAACTTAAGAAAATTTGGCGGACAAGAAAACAGTCTCGGGATTACCTTAGCTAGGGGATGAAGTACCAGCAACTCCTGAATGCATTATGCAAAATCACCTCAGAAGAAATACATTGAAATGGCGGAAGATCTTGCAGTTAGTAATTTGCTACGCGTACGTTTCGTGTGCATGAAATCAGCGTTTACAAGCTGAGTAAACGCCACATATCACACGAAGTGAGAACACAAATTTGTTCTACAATCGAAGGTCTATTGAGAAATAATGACGTCAACGGTCGTTGAGATGTCCGAGAGAGAGAACTTCCGCGCAGCATTGAGTGTGATAATTTTCCAGTCATCAAACCTTCCAAGATTGGATGAGGCTCTTCGAGAGCGAGCCAGTTTGTGAATCAGCAGTCCGCATACTTTCAGAATCCACAGGTAACATGATCTTACAGCAAATAAGATTGGCGTTCAACTGTGAGAAGTTTCTGAAATGAATGATCCCAATGCGAATTAGGCCTGTTTTAATGAATGCAACATGAACATCAACGACTTCAACCGGAATCGTCTTTAGACATTTTTGACGTTCGCGCTGGATATTTTAACGTTCTGTTTTACACTATTCTATATATGTATTAAACGTACACGCGAATGGCTCTAAGCTATATCGAACGAAAGTTGTTCTGGGATTAAATCTTCTTCTTCTTTGATTTTAAATTGTTTCAAAGTGAATAGATTTGTAAAAGCAAATTGACTTTTTTTGTATGTTTGGTGGAGTTAGGTTCAGGCTGAAAAGAACACATTCTTGGACCAGATTCTTGTTTTTGGAAAACAATGATCGGTCCAACCACGATTGGGTAATATTAAGGGTTTGATATACACTGAGCTACCTGAACAAAATATAGCGTGTAACGGTGGATGCGAAACACAGAATTTTCATAGGTATGTTACACTTGAAACGCCAAAGTTATTTAAAAAAAAACGTGAAAGAAACGATAATTGTTTTTTGTACGATTAACTTGATAAGAGGCTTCCACGAATGGGGCCCCCAGTTAATCCGCTGCGAATTCCGGTTCAATGGGATTGCCGGGAACTGCCACTTAATAACCCTTGACTTGGGTTCAGTTAGTTGTTGGAGTGAAACAAGACTTAACAAACACGAGTATATTGAATAACAACGATTACAAACGTCACTGATAGACCGATGGTTTTTTACAAAAGCTTCAACTGTTGTGACACGCTTGGATTGGCCACGCGAAAATAGCGAATTGCGCGTAACCGTAACACAAAACAACATGGAAACGTCTTTACCAGGGAGTTAGAACGACCGCAACCCAGCTCAAAGCATAGCTGAACTTGCTTCCTCGAAGTTCTGTATCTAACTAACGATGAATTTACAACGAGCCGAACTCGCAAACTCATCAAGGAGGGGAAAGCTCAAACACTATTGGCTGAGGCGATCCTGCGTTGCCAATCGGAGCGTCGCACGTAGGAATAAATACTTATTCTTAGAATCTTAATGCTAAGTCCTCTCAATGAGGCAATTGAACGAAATCCATAAACCCATGATTCCCAAATATGCTAACTCGGCTTAAGTTCTAGTAGAAAATGTATCCATCCGCTTAAAAGCCATTAAGGGAAGCTTACAAATTCCTTTCCAACATTAACAGAGGCAAACAAATACGGCAAGATGCAAATTTGACTTTACCACGACCTTTGAATGAGATAGAACAGTTATGACTTGAATTACATGATTAATTATAATCAAAAAGGTTTTGATGCACGCATCTGTGTGAATCAAACAATAATTTTAAAGAAATTATTGTTGAAGTTGAGGAAAAGCCCTATAGTCATCAGGTATCAATCACTGAGATAAGTTTTTACACAATAGCTACTACATGGAATTAGAGTGCTTACCTGTAATAACATTATCAAAGGAATTTGAATGTCTATTTTAATTTCAAAAATTTTGCATAGGTAAGGTTCCGCTTGACACAGAAATATTTTACACGAAATATTGTTGAATGTATTAATATTCTTCTTTGCCTTTGCATAATTTTGTAGCAGCTTCTGTTTTGGTTTGCGACTGGTAAAAAGGGTCTATGACACTAATTATTAAAAATATTAACATATATGCAATCTACAATTAATGCAGATGTTTATAACAACATAAAGCGATATTAGCAACCCTCTATAAAATGTCAGCGACCAAGATTAGATATATTTTCCCTTGTTATAAAACACATGACTTAACAATTCCAAACGTATTTTTGAAGAACTTTCTTTTTGCTGCTATTATAGTCAAACAACTCCCTTGTGGGAACCTGTCATAACTACAGGACGCGTCCTGAGGTGTAAGATTGGAAAACCACCACCTGATATGGTAGGTACGGTGGAAACAAAATACGCTTTGTAAACCAACAGACTGGAATCTACGTAGTTCCTAGTTACAGCAGTAGGTGAGGGATGGATGAATACCAACGACATTACTGTATGTGGGGCTAAGTTTGGATGTGCGGTAAAACCGCATGCATTGGCACACAAGGTCTTAGTAAAGTAGACTACCACTAAGTCACCAAGACGCACGGGAGGTGAAATGACTCAATAGGCAAAATCTCTCAACAAACAATACAAAGTCGACTTCAAAACCAAAAATATCCCAGATAGGTAGGGTTAGAAGCTTAAAATCCTACATCTATTACTCTTTCAACTTCATGGATTCTCGGATTGGCAAAAACTCGAGCAAACTCAGAATAAGGCAAATTAAGTACAAATAGAACCTGAGAACAGATATGTTCTTGAGAACCGACCACAGACGAAAATTATACGGACTAAAGGAAGAGTTGAAGCAATTAAATAGGAACATACCGTATTTTAAAGGAAATGAAAACAATTATAGAGGTACAGAATTCATAATAAATAAACTGAGACAGGAAACTTAAAATACGAAAGTTAAGATGGTAAATTATGGGTATGGTATCCGCAATAAAAAAAAGCAACACTCATATACTACCTGCAAAAATAACTTGCCATGAATACCTCCTCCAGCTGGAAACGGAAACGGTGCCGATAAAAAGAGGTGTTAGGTAGGGCATGTTAGTTAAATTATGTATTCTGACGTTAGAAGACCACATCAAATATCTATTGTGAAAGAAACTTAACCACCTAAAACTTGTTGATTTTGATTTCAGAAAAATATAAGGAAGCGCAACAAATGGTAGTGAAACTTACAAAAGTCTCAGAAAAGATAGGTTTAAAAATTAATATTAGTAAAAGAAGGACAACGACTAATGCAAACGGAACGTAACATCGAATGGTTTAGTTATAGGAAGGGTAACAGATTACATCTAGCTTGAACCTTGGATAAATTAATAGGGAATGGCGAGCAATGGAGAGATATATTGTTAGCATCCAAACCAATTCGTTGGCTTATTCTCTCAAACAAACAAACTTTATGACTACTTGGATACAGTTGCCGGCCGGCTAGTCAGGAAAACGGCGTGTAATGCTTTAAAACTAACAAATCATTAAAAGCGAAAAGAGCGCCAACTAATCTTTACCAATTAACGCCAAATGTATCCAGGCATTCTACTGAGAATTCGCAAACTCAAGTAGCATATAATTTCTTAAAATCACGCACACATAGCAATAATAAATAATATCACCAAAATGCCGATATCACAGTGTAATTGTTTCTAATTCGGTAGAATTTAGTACAAATATCAGATAATTAATAGTACAGATTGCGACTAGTTATTAGTACGAATTTCAAGTAATTTTTGGTTAATTTGCCGTTAACTAATTGCACAAAGTTGAAATAATTATTGGCCAATTTAAGGTGCACCTCAATAACATTTAGCTTATGAGGTCAAAGGCTACACAACAGTTCTAACAAACTCACAAACATAATCCAAAACAGTTTAAAATTAAGGCGGTCGCAATTAACCTAGACGCCGCGGTTGGGGAATCAATTATTCAGGTACATAGTTCGTGAAGCGAACTGTAAAATAGCAGCCGACGTCCAAATTATTAGCAATAGGCTGATAGTCTAACACTGGTTCACTAATCGCATCGTGTACAGTTTCACTTAGACGAAAGAAAGACAAAACCTGATCTTAGCTTTTTGTGAACCTCTTTTGTACACTATTTGATTATTCAAATAAGCTGAGGTCCACACCTCCGAAGTTTGGAATGCAGGTGTTCACATCTCGAACCAGGCAAATGGCGACGGTTCGGTCGCTGGGATGGCGTTTCACTGTCAATTCTAAACCTTTGCGTTTCAGGAGCTCCGGACTGGTTGCCCAGATGAATTTGGGCAATGTGCCGTTGAATGGCAAGTGAAGCGCATATAAAATCCGTTAACTAGGCATGAGAAACGATTCCTCCACAGAACTGGCCGACTACAACAATCCGCAACTTCTGCGGGGACCACGAACCAAAACAACCATATTCTGTAAGCCCGTAAAGCCGCAGGGTAATTTCAAAAACGCTACAACCAAGTCACCATCACGGCGTTCCAGAAAAGACAGCCCTGTTCAAACAAAAGCCAACATTCGAGTCGTTTGACCACCCAGATAAGAATGAAGTAAGTGCGCGAAAATACGACAACCTGCACCACATACATTAAAAATATAGACGGCGCACATACCGAGCTGTGAAGGTAGTAGAAGAGCCATCTAAACCTAACAACATGGTAAATATCAGGTGAAAGACCGAAAGACGAATATTGGGGTTAAACAAAAACCAAACTAAAAAACGTTGTTGATTATGGCGCAAAACTAAAATGGAGCTTCGCTGGACACAACGCCAGACAAAAGGCCATAGAACATAGAATTTGGTGATCCAGAAGTGAAGATAATGTCTGAGGAACATACATAGAATTAGGCCATAAATGAAATGGAATAACGACATTATCAGAGTGGCAAGTGTTGAAAGAGGCTATGACCAAATTTGGAAGATTTAAGGGTAAGAAATAAAAAAAGTAAGACGATGTGATAAAATTGCAATGTATCAAAAACTCGTTAGCGATTTTGTTTAAACCCGAATTAGCAGATTGTTTGCCGCTAAAAGTAACCAACATCTTTATCAGAATGATCATTGAGTTAGATCTAGATCTAGAAAAAGCATTTCTCAAACAGCTTTCAAAAGTCCATAGAACAAAACCGTATTACCAACTCCGTGATGCTTTATATCCTATAGCTATCTCAAGCAGTTTTAGATTTAATCTGAAAAAAGTACCTGGACTTAAAATTCTAACTAAAAATTTGTAAATAGTTGTTGCTTTCAAAAAATTGATGCATATATTGTTGAATACAGTATTTAAAGCGCCTCTCAATTCAATTGAATATTTTAAAAATCATATTGATATAAATGTTAGGTACCCTTTTAACACTCAGATTTCAGATATCTTCCTCCATTCGTCTGCAATGCATTTGAAGAAAAAGATCGATAGAAAGAGCTTGATCGTTAGCTACTTATTAGATAATGCAGCATAAATAGGAAAAATAAAAAATGGTTAGGAATTCTAGAGTCATTCTGGCAGCTTCTTTCATCAAAACAAGATGTCCTTCACCTTTAATTAAAAGTGTATTTGTTTAATTACATTAACTACTGTATTGTTAATGTTTAACCTCAATCAATAATGATTGTTTAATACTTCACTTTTATCCATTTTGCCGCCGTATACTTGCAATGTGGATTTAATTAGTCACTTGCAAATTTTGTTATTAATTATTATAAATTTTCATGGAAGCCATTTTGTTATAACACATGTTAATAATTTCTGATGAAGCCATCTAAAGTGGCGAAACGTTAAATATTTTATCAACTTTTACATGTATGACGTTTGGACCTTAAGGAACAACATATTTTTTATACTACAATAAACTTTTTGGCTATCTATCTCCCACAACTTTGTTATTTTTCATTTGCATTCGTACATACTTCTAAGCAGTTTATATGATGTAGAATAAAGGATTGGTTACGCTATAAGGTCAAATAAAACTTATCACATCCATCTTACAAGATGGTTAAGTCATACCTAATTACAGGAGAAACTCATTCTTTATTAGTGCAAATTCAATCAGCTGTCTCATAAAATAATCTCCTAGATCCAATAAAGCACTTGCGTCAAGACGAGGTTTAACTTTGTTACGGTCTTAAACTGACTTTACGACACCGCACCGGCTCATACAATAACGAAACGGCCGGCGCGTGCCGTAAGGGACGAAATCGAGACGAAAGTTCTCCTAGGCCGCTACCCAGCCGCAACAAGTTAGGCCGAGCTAGACTTTCAGTGGAGATGGGCGGGTCCTTTAACGAGATTATCTGAGGGTAACGGCCAGAGGGTCGGTAACTAACGGTAAAATAATGAGGGCGCCACCAAGCCTGTCTTAACCCGAATAACCGGGCCTGGGCGGTTAAACGGGAGCGAAGTATTCAAGATACTCCGTCGATAAGAATTCTCATAAGCTGCAAGCTCAAATAACAATTTCGTGATCGCAAATACTGGAATGGTAATATTGGGACTCTTTGGGCCGAGACTGCGCAACCACTGGACCTACCTGCACGCTCTGATCTCTCACGTCTCGCCGTACACCAATCTTTACACTGTAAAAGGCGCTATCTGAAACAAAGCATGCACAGGTCGAATAGGAATAATACGTCCCTTAATTAAATATGCGTCTATTGGTCGATAACTACATCTGGGCAGCAAATCGTGCCGCCAAGCTTATGTTATTTCTTACGTTAATCACCAGCTGATGGACGCGCTATGCTAGTAAACAACACACTATGGGTGGCCGGCCGCAGTAGGCTCGACACTTTACATATTAGAGTACAGTTTAGAAATACGCACTCCGGAAAAGGGCGCGTTAGTTCGCGATAACAGACGCCGACCTGCAAAGGCAACGGGAGCAGTGTAGCTAGCAGCAAAGCACAACGCCGCACAAATGCGCGACGATTTAATTGAAGGCCTAACTCGTTAGGCAGCGGGGCAGCGTGACTGCAATATTTGACCAGGAAGAGGGGCTAACATAGCCTCACAAAAGCATGCGAATTTGGAATAGTTGCCAGCCCCTGCTACGTCGCCCACGCAGTCGTTGGCTGCGGTTAACACCTGATAAGCAAAGCACAAAGCCCTCGCAAACATGAACAAAGAACTCGAACAGATTAGGGCGCGCCAGGCTCAGCACGGCGAGGCGTTGATTCCATTTATGTATTAATCGGTACAATATAGCGAAGCTCGCGCACCTAACGTTACTGAATTAAAAGTTAGCACAAACGTAGCACCAAAACATAGGCGCAGAGTTCTTTAGCTATTTAGGCGATGAAACGCGAAACTCGCGCACATGAACTTACTAGTAGGCTACCAAAGTAGCGTCTTGGAGCATGGTGGCCTCAAGCCGGCATTAAAAGCCGCGACAAGCAGGCAAGGGGGCATGCATCCGCCCATACAAAGTTGAGTACAAAAGCACCGCCGCTCGCACAAGCGACAGTTAATATGTTTAAATGGTTGTAATTACAAATACCTTAGTCCGTAGACGGTCTATGAGAGTTGCGTGCAGTCAGTTGGTAGAAGGCGGCAGTCTGTGGCAGCTCAATCGCCAAAACACGGCATTAGGGGTAAACGGACTGGAATCCGCCAGGATGGCGGCGTTAGGACGCTCTCCTGAGAGCACACTTACGGCGGCAAAGAGGCCTACTTCGTCCGGCCTAGAAAGATCCTCGAAAACAGCGAGTTGCAAAGGGAAATCCCCCTTTCTCACAAACGCAGAACTGGCCCCGTGAAGCCCTTCACACACCTACGCTTTGGCGTAAAGACTTGCCACTCGCACAATCACACGCGACCTCTTAAAGGCGAAACAGTTTACGGCATATTCGCTGTAACAGCACGGGAAATATGAAGGCTTTCACAGCAACGGTAATTTACACAACATTCACTGAAACAGCACGAGACGGGAAAAACAGGCTGGCGTCCCCGCCAATGGCGGGAACGCCGCGAAACGGCACACTCTGCGACTTCTTCGATCAACGGCCCTCGGCTGAATACCCCGCAGGGAGCGTTACGACGCTTGAAGTGGCGTGAGCCAAAACGGCGTTACCACGTGACCCTCGACAGCCAATGGCGATGCGCCCAATGAAACAAATAAGTTCCGGTAACGAAGACAGCACGCCTCAACGGCGTGATTTCTAGAAGGTTCGGAATTCTTGCGAGCGATAACACCCGGCTGCCAAAGTACCAGCAAAGGGGTGCTCCAACTGACGAGAAATACTGCGTTTGGGGCCAAATATGTGCAAAATCGTTATTATGGAATTAGGCGATGGAGCCAAATAAGTAACTAAAAGGGTTTAGCATACGGGCACGCTGCCCTAAAGCCTAGGTGGCTAATTAAAATACCAAAATGACCTGACAACTTGTCAAAACCAGAATTACCTGCATTTTGTTAATTTAAACCTGCGTAACCTAACCTAGCCCAATCTAACCTAACCTAAACTAAACTAAACTAACCTAATCCAGTCTAACTTAACCTAACATAACCAGCTGTTACTAGTTAGTATTAATGTTCATTGGCAAGTAATTCTGGTGTCTAGTTAAAACGCTTTGTGAGAACTAGTTTTCACTAGTAAATTCGGGTTTTGACCAAGTTCGGGTTTTGACTAAAATCGAGTTTTAACGGTAACACATATACGATATTGTTTAAAGATTTTTTATTGTTATGTATTTATAGGATATTACACATTATATAAAATGAGCACATCGATACGTAGGCACAAAGAATACAATCAACTATGGATGAATAAAATTACTGATTAAATGGATGTAATCTTCCATCGACTTTAAGATTCTCCATGGTTGCAATAAACAATTAAGCTGTGCTTTGGAACAGATCTAATCAGAGAGTCACATATTTATTTTGGATAAACAAATAACGTGAAAAAAGAAAAATAATGATTAGTGCTTTGTACAGATTTTAAACCTAAATACTATAGTAAGTAATATTGCTGAAACACAGGCCGACTTCGCTAAGAATTTCTTTCAAGTACGACGCGCCTTATCCCTTTCTCGCGATTGGTTCATTGCTTGATTGCGCTTCTGTAAGGTAAGTTGAGTTTTATCTATTATAGTACAAGTATGAACCCAAAAGTGGGTGAACTCTACAAATTCTGTCCTATTGGCAATTTATTCATCGCTACTTAGCTAGAACTCGGAATAATAATGTGAAAATTCGGCTTTTTGTAAGTTAGGCGGCAATCACACTGAGCCACCATCACCCACAACCATCAACCGCCATAAATTAAGAAAATGCGATGCGGGCCCATTACAGTAAACGATGATCACCTCCAACCACTATATAATTAATTTTTGCGTGTATTTTTTACACTTGCCCTGCGCAGATTTACCAACATTTTTACATGTTAAAACCACTAGCAATAAATGACGTTATGTACATAGATGTTAGATATTAAGAAATTACCTTGTGAGAGAGGTCTGACGAATTTGTTTTATTGCAGGAAAATGAGGCACTGCATTTAGCTTCACAAATAGAAATCGTACAGTAAATTTATATTCTGATAACATTCATAAGATACATTTAAAGAGGGCAAAAAAGTAAAATCTCCAGTAGGTGTTTGTCTGTAAAGAAATTTTACAGGTAAAATCAATATTGAGCTTAAGGTGTTACTATGCTTCTACTGGGGCACTTCCTAAAAGTTGTTTCACAACATGCAACTTACTTATTAGAGCACATACTAACGCGACGACAATTTACGCATGCAAAGTCTACAGCTCTCGCGGTAAATCATATATGCTATAAAAACACATTCAACTCTACTTGCGGGCTCGCAAAATCATATTAGACGGCCAAGTTAAAATGGGTAGCATGAGGTTTGGCTACAAGCAGTCAGTGTTAGTCAATACATGTTGTAGGTGAAAGAAACTCTACCAAGGCTTTCTCGAGAAAAATGGACAACGGCGTAAATCCACACGCTATAAAAAAGGAAAATTTCTCCAGGGCTGCTGCGCGGAGAACGTTGCTTTACAGAAAGTGTTGCGACTCGGTAGACAGTGGAACCACACGTGAATTTCTTTAAATCGGAAGCGGACGGTGGAGGTAACATTCCGTGGCACTCTAACAAAACTAGAGTCGGAACTTCAGATAGCTACGCTGCCCTTTAGTATATGGAAATTGCATCAGTAGAGGGTTTTTAGAAGAGCTACATTCACAGAACGCTAACGCTCGCGACGCAAACCCTTTGCTCGACTATCCCTGTCGAAATAAAGCTCTACTCCCCGCTTAATGTTGGCACGAGAGCTCAACCAAAACCTCAACTCATTCTTCTTCTCTTTTGTGCGCGCCAAATACAGCCCTAACACAACTACACAGGCCAGTACCATCTGCTAATAAAACCATCACTCTCAACCGTGAAATAGTATCTTCTTATTGATGCTTGTGGCAAATATAATAAAACAAGGAGACTTTTAATACGTTTAATAGATAGCGATATTTATTTCACACATATTTACAGATGTAGTAGCGAAACGTGACTAGCGCAGTCGTTAGCTACCTCCCTTGAGGAGCCTCCGTTCGCAACCCCTCCTAAACCGAGTAGGACATGCGCAATTTACATAAAAGTTTCCACAATGCTTGGCTTATACCTACATGCTATTGGGAGTTGCATATAATCCTAGAATGAGTACTCTGAATTTCGAAACATAATTCTTCGAATTCGTTTGAAACACAATATAGACATTTACTAGAGAGCGTATAAAATATTCAACAATAACCACAGTTGCTATCAAGTAACATTCAGGTAATAGACAAATACACACACAATTAAAACGGACGATAAACAAGGTGACTAAGCATCCTCTACGAAACTAACCTCTCCACGTTAACAGTGTGAATAACTTCACTCCAGTTCTATGTGTGGTTACTAATGCTATGCTATGAAAATAAATATATTTAGAGAAACGATGTGTTTTCTTTAAATATTTACTAAAATTGATATGTGTTACTTCCTAATTCGAAAATCTAGACTCCAAAATTTTTCAGATAGCACAAACAAAAAATCCGCGGCGTTAAGCACAAAGGAAGCCTTCCCTAATAGTAAAAAATGGGACCGTTTACGCTAAAAGCAAGTCAAGTAAGTGTTTACAGGAAACAATTTTTCGCGACTCATACGCGGCGCGAACGCGGCTTTCAGAAATCTCTCGAGAAAATGAAATAAACAACGGCGGTTAGCGCTGTATCATTTTGCCATATATCATGTTCATCTCTAATTAGAATTCATTGCTGGCGGATGCGTTGTGACGAGGCTGCGCACTGTCTTCGCACAGAACCCCATTATGATAAATGACTGAAGGTTTAATTGATATTTATGGCCGAAACCACTGGGTATTGGTTTTTATTGGCGAGGAATTTCGCGCTACCTTGCCCTTAAGGAAACTAGATCCTACGACTTACGTTGTTCAGGTGGCGACAACGACATCAGTACAGTAATATCATTTGGTCTCGTTTAATTTATAGTGCCCAACCTGAAGGAACAGGCGTAAATAACAAACCGATACGTCCAATTGAAGTGGCAAGGTGCCGAAATGGATGATAAACTGTAAAACTGTTACCTGACACGGCTTTGGTATCATACCCACATATTCTATAGTTCATCTCGTGCGCGCTTTTGGAGAAGTCCAATAGTTTCCCGCAATTGTCTTAAAAAATGTAGGAATTACGTGTCGCAACCTGTACAATATCAGTTGTCAAAGATCTAGTAACCTTTCTGGCCTTGGCTCAATTTCGTTCCTGCTGCCGCTGGCGGCCGAGGGGATTATCAGATGTATAATGGCATTAGCGACCGCGGACATCAATGAATTTATTAATTAATTCGGTTGATGCGATTCGACATAAAGTGGAATCGAATCGAGGCGAAGCGATATTACATTATCGGAATTATGGACTGGGACTGTGGCGAACTGGCACCCATTCGCGAGTGCCCAAAAGGGCATCTCTTTATTATATGAATTTTAACGATGCCGTGTAGTGCTCGGAGATGCTGTTTTAGGGGTTATTTTTCCAACTAATTGCCTTCCATTATGCGGTTTAAATTGGTTTTTTTGTTAAATTCTGCGCGAGACCTCGCGATGGGAACAAAACCGAGATACAAAGGATTGTTTGCTTGGCAGCCTACAAACATTAACGTGCACTTTCATAAGGGGGCTCTTCGATATGGAGATGACTCGGTTCTTGTTAAGGTAGTGCAATAAAATTTTGGTCTATAGAAGGCGTAATTTATTGTTCTGTTAGTAAATTTAAAAAAAACATTTAAGCAATACTACCATTACTACTATTCTTACATTTTATTGACTGCAAACTACCACTTTTGACAAATTCATGACAATATTTTAGCAAATTTTTGAAGAGTGTGTTGTAATTTTTGAAGGTATTTGCAACAAATATCGGTAATTGTGAAATAAGTGTTTTGCAAAACTACAGCAACATATTAATAATGGTGCAGTAACTCTTTTAATTACAGACGTAGTCAATTTTCGACGGATTCTAAATAAATCTTTATATGTCACATGTGACCCGGTGCAAATTAGGCTGGCTTGGGCCCTGAAGTAATTTTTTTTATAGAAATACAGTAACATCATTTAGGCGGAATATCTAAGCAGAAAAAGATTTTTCAAAGGCTGGGTCACTAAAGACCCAGTTTCGGCTGTTTTAATGACTTTGATGTAAATTTTCAATAAGTGAAAATTAATTTTCAGTAAATTTGTTACACATTTTTGCATAATTTTGGAAATTGCTTTCTTGGCGGTTTTTCGTGGCTTATTAATTATGCACGGAAGCCTCTTCGCGTAGTGTGCGGGTTTATAACGTATTAATTAATTAATTTGGATACGAGTTTATGCTTACCATAATTTACCGATTTCTGCTTCTTTTAATCGTTTCTGTGTGCCACTAAATAGGTAGGTTTTATTCTTACCATAAAATACCTGAATGCTATTGGAATATTGACTCATTTAAATTATTTTCTTCTAATTTTTACTGTTATGTGCCTTTATGGGCTTAATAGTATTAGGCAATAATAACAATTATAGGATTAAGCAACTTTTGCCTGATTTTTTATTTTTGAATCATTCATGTACTTTAGAATTCACATTTCCACCTGAACACGTTTTCTGACTTGAACTGCCGCAAACCAGTGGTGCACCCGGATACACACCTTGGCTAGGAGTCAGGTGTCACATTTGCTACACACTTCGGCAATTCCGAACTGCTGCATATGCTTTTAGATGTAGCTTATTGTTATCATTAAAAAAATGCATCCTGAATCCCAGGTGTAGCAAAGTTTGAAACATTTTTGACAAAACAATCCCAATTTTCAGTGCGTTAGCAAACGTTTAATAAGGACTAAGTTAACCTTCAACCAAACTAGAGGTAATTTTAACCAATTTTGATCTGAATTATTTCAAAATTATGGTCAAGTTTCCACCGGTTTTTCTAACAATTCGAATTCGTAATTTTGTTTGTTGGAAACCTCGACGATGTTTAAATATCAGTTTGGAAAATCATTGGTAACTTTTTTAGTGTAGTTTAGTTTAGGTTTCAGTACTTTATAGTTGGTATAGGTGTGTATTTCTCGTAAATTGTAAATAATATTAGGCAATTTTATTTTATGTGAAGTTTTAGTGAACTTTCGACAATTGTTGTTTGTTAAATGAACTTGTAAAATAAATTATTGAAATTTTATTAGAAAGTTTACAGTTAAGGTTTCAATATTTTTTAGTATCCGTACTGTAAGTTTTCGAGATATCTTCTACAATTTTTAATGAAATTTACATCAAATTATTGGAGCATTTTTAAATAACGTTTGAATAAAGTATCACTTATAATACCATGAGTAGTCAAAGTTATGTCGACTATTTTTGTGGTGGTGTCACGAATGTCCATTGCGCTTTGGTACGATTAGGACGAGTGCGCTAGCACGAGTCCTAATCCCAAGCGCAATGGACATGAGTAGTGACACCACCGCAAAAATAATCTGCTTAACTTTGACTAAGAATGGTATTCGAGGGACTATTTACTGAACCAAACTACCTTTTTCAAGTTAGTTTTCAGTAAATCTAGCAACAAACTACGCAATTTCTATAGTAACAGAACACTAATGTCGACTTTTTCTAATAAAAATCGCATTTGTTAAAAATAGTCACTTGAATACCTTCTAGGAAGATATATCCGCTGATATTTTTTTGATTGGTAAAGAAACGTCAGAATTCTGGATTTTCATTGGTCACTTTTTGACAGATGACAGGTGAATTGAATAGTCAAGTATATTTTTCACATGTTTTCAATGAATCTTTAGTATTTTTTGCAGGTCTGCATTAATTTTTCAGAAAATTTGTAGTAATGACATAGCAAATTTGTAAAGATCTTTCACCAAGTTTATTAAAAACCTTAATAAGGTTTTAGTAAAACTTTTACTCTCGTACGTTCTTTGCTGATCGCTGGAAAATGTTCGCCTATTTGATCCCTATATTTATCTGCACCCTTATCACTCCCAGTTTCGACCGTTCGAGGTGAACGCAGTCATTTTAACTTGCTTGCTGAACTGTTTTAACTTTCGGGGTATTTTCAGCGCGTCTGATCTCGTATCTAGCTGTTCTGATCCCGTAGCCAGCTACTTTGGACTGGTACCTAAGTGTTCTACTCCTGTATAAGTAAAAGTGCCGTTCTCATCCCGCTTAGATGCTCCCGTATGCTGCAAGGTAAACTGGTTTTCCAGTCCGATGTCTTTTTTGATGCCTGGATTGTTAACCTCAGCTCCCGACAGGCCCCTCCTATTATGCGGCCTTGACCTGCTGTAGACGTTTAATCCTGCCGAGACCAGGAGTCTTTATTCGTCTGGAAGTACACCTATTTGGTCGTACAAGTAACTACAAAAATATTGTGTATTGCTCTGAGTTGTGCTACCGTTCCTCATTAGAATTCTTAGAATTGTCTCAAGGCTTAGCTTGCTCTTTGTATCGATATTACATTGCTGAGCGGCGTATCAGCGTCTTCTATTGAAGTGCTTCAGGTTTCCTCGAGCCTCACCTTTGCTTATGTACATTTAAAACTATATATTTATTTGATTTGTTGGTTTGCGTTTCTGCTGGCTACTTTAAGCTGGAAAATCTGCGGTAGTAGATATAGCAGTTTCATATTTGGGTGCATCGAGCTTAATCAACGTTTTACTGATGTTAAAGTTAACGGTATTTTATAGATATAATCTATTCCATCTTTAAAAAAACGATGGTTGGCCATGACAATCTGACAGATATCACTCTGTATATGAACTGACAAAACTGCAGTAAAGTTAGGTTAGGAATTTTGAAGGTTCAGAATGCCCGATGTTGCCATAATGTGCTACATTATTTTTAGTAATTATAGAATAGATAACGGATCTTCTTACCTATAAATAAATGATGCACTTTTTAAGAAAATTCTTTTATGGCATAGGAATTCAGTGTACTCACGTTGAAAATGCTCATCAATCTACTAATAATTTGATCATTGCTTAGATCGGTTTTATCTCATCTGAAATGTGTGTAGCACTTTAACACACTGCTTTCGTCGCCGAAGACACAACATTGGGCATGCTGTTTATTAAATTTTTCACAATAATCACTTACACTATCACTTCATTTTTCAGAGATTAGGAAAGTGTCATAATGCCATTTATTGACATATTTTCTTATCCTTTTGGTTTGGTAGCATTGGCAACACGGCATTTCAAATTTAGTTAGAAAAAGTTTGCCACCACAAAGAAATTAAATATAACTACTGCTTTCCTTAGTACTGCCAATTTAGGAAAAGAAAAGCATGGCAACCTATCGTTTTTTTAAAGATGGAATAGATTATAGTATGTTAACCATTATACCTTTTATTTAAATATGTGTGTCATAATTACTGATTTTTATTACCTGCATTTCAGATTATTTTGACTTTGAATAAACGTTGAGTTTAAGCGATCTCATCTGTATGTGTAACGCCCCTTAGTCGTCCTTCAAATGTGCCCATGTAGTCACGATGGTTTGATTTTGGCATAAATTTGATATCGAGTATACGCTTATTCCCATTCTCTGCACACGATCTACCCACCTAACACTTTAGACTTTTATAATTCCAGGTTGGCCATATATTGCCCTTAGTTGTTGGTTAATTTGTTTTTCTCATGGTCTCTATAATTGTTTTCTCCAATCAATTCTCAATAAAACTTGTCTTTCGCACACTCATAGTACTTTCATATTTACCTCAGTCATTGTCCATGCTCCACCCACTTAAGTAGCTGGTGGTTTTGTTATAGTCTTATATAATTGCAGCTTTAGTTTTATCGACACTGATTTACGTTTTAGCACTTGAATTAGAGCAAATAAACGCCTGTTCTCTGACATTCTTCCTGCCACCATTTCTTCCTTAATTTTATTGCTACTACTTTGCCTTGATAAGTAATGTTACAATTTCTTCGTATCTTTGCGTCCTTGTGTTTTACTTGCATCTCTAATAATCTATTCGCTTCAAAATCTTATGTGTCTCAGACCATGTACTTTGTTATACCTTCATTTATAAATAGTCCTATATTTTTGTCTATTTGTAATTTCTTCTTGCTTCTGAATAATGGCACTTCTTTCACTTAAAATTTTCTTGTTATGTAGCGTTCTATTGTTACCCTATTTTCTGTTTTCTCTAATGCTATCCGTACAGTTTATTGTTTTGTCCTTAAATACTAGCTCGTTCAGCACTTTTACACTTCCCACACAAACATAAACCTATTTGAAGTTCCTAAAAAAATAAGTGCCTCCTCTTTTCGTGCTCAGTGTTGTAGTAAAACTTTAACTTAATTTTAGTCACCTTAGGTATAACAACTGCTTGTTAATAAGATACACAAATGTCATGTCTTATATGTACTATGTATTGTAAACCGTTCTTTTCCCAGAAGCATTAAAGAATTTCACCAAATAATCATATTTTCGTGATCCTCAATACTCAGGACTCATTACTTGTATCTTTCTTAGCGTGGATACCTGAACCACTACCGATATATCCATTCGAAATCCAGCTTGGTATCCTTCTAGAACTGTTTTTAACTTTTTCTAGCTGTTGTTAATGCATGGAGCTAACATTTTATATGCTGGATTAAATGCCCATGTAGAATTAAAATTTAAATATTGGTGCTTTTTGTGGATAGGGCAGATTGCTGCTTTCTTCTATAAAATTGGCATTTCTCTTCCAGTTAAATTTGGGTTGTAAGTTTGTGCATCTTGTTGCATAATTGTTGTTCTCATATTTGACCACCTAGACAGGAATGCGATTGCTTTTCGGACTTTTATTGTGCCTATGCTTTCAACTTCATCGACAGTGCGTGTCTCCTGTTCATCTGAATGCTAATTCGGTTGTACTACTTCATATCTGTTAATATCTTGGTTTTATTTTTTTTTGTTAGTATTAAGGGGGTGTTCAAGATACTGACACCTCAATATTTTCATAAATCGGTGTCCGTGCTTGATATTCCTTTCTTAATTTCTTGGTAAAAATTTCGCACTTTTTTGTATCAATAGTCGGCTTCTAATTTCTCTATCATATTTTTCCTTGATTTCAATTTTGGTTCGATTTTGTTGAACCAATATCTAGGGAGTTTAAAAAAGGGGTAAAAGTGCTTCGACTAAAATTTTAGGTTGGAAGTTTAACCTTCAATTTGTGAATAATAGTTGTCACTATTGCAGGGTTCTGCTTATTACTAACCGAGTGAAAAACAAAACACCTTTTGACGTTTAACCATGGTTCGTTGCTCAACTAAATGTAACATATTATGCAAGGCATGCGCCAGGAAAGTTTTCAAAGCACTCTTGGCCCCTCTTTTAGACACTCGTTAGTTTTAGCAAGTTTGTACAATTTATATTTTGGTCCCGAGTGGTGTAGCTTGAACAAGCGTCCACGTTCGATCAGCAGAGTTAAGCAACGCTGTCTCTGGTCAGAACTTGGATGGGAGTTCCACGGCTGCATCTCTCTGCGCCTCGTGGTACGGCTATCACGGAAAAAAGTTGGTCCCGGCGGTCATACAACATCATGACAGTCGTTAGTGGGGTTGGAAGTCCTCATAACTGCACAGCGACGCCTATAATTGGCCTAACGGCTGTTGGCTGAGTGCGAATTAAATAAAAATATTAGTCTTAGCAACTTGACAACGTATAATAGTTTTGCAGAGTCTCAGTAAATCCTCTCCCAAGCCTGAAATGAAATTTCAATGATTTAAAAAAAATTGCAAAAAAACTTTGCCAATCTTTAATTCTTCAGCAATAAGGTTGCGTTATAATTTTCATACTACCGTTGAATAAAGATTTGAATAAAATATTAATATTTCTTTAGCCACCTCGGTGGTTGAGTGGGCTTGTTGTCTGCTTAGCAACCAGGTGGACATGGGTTCAAATCTGGCCGTAGCCGAGAATTTTCTCGGAGCGGCAGTGGATTTGAACTCATTAGTTAAGTTCGATGCAAGTTGTTGTGTGTGTGGTATGTTTGCATGCGGGAGAGCGTAGTGTAAGTCGCGTGCGGCGCATTACTTCCGTTGCACTTCCCGCGAGGTATGAATGGTCCTCGACACCGAAAGGTAAAAGTGGCTATAGATTATGAATGAATTAATATTTCTTTAACAAGCTGCCGGTAAATGCTCAACGATTTAGAAAAAAATATAAAATTTCAGGGAAAGCAACCGATTATCAGCAAATCTGCAGGAAATTTTTGGCAAATTAGTAGCCAACTTTCAACCAGCATTAACCATTTCAGTAAGCTTGTGCCATCATAAAATATCATAGTAATTTTCAGCAAGTTTACAGCAATATTTTAATAGAATTCCCAAACTTTTAGCCAGTTTTTACTGAATATTTTGTAAGTTTACAGCAAATTTTGCATGACGTCACAGTTAAGAGTAAAGCCATTTTTTGCAGATTTCTAGAAATTACCTAGGGCATTTTACATTTGCAATTAGTGTATTTGCTTTCTTGGGATAGGCAGGATTTGTTATTGTAAATTTGCTTCTTCCTTAAACGTTCGTGTTTGGGTAACTATGGGTTTTAGCTTGGGAATGTTATTTTGTACGCGTGACAAGATCACAGCATCGTCAGCATGTCCTAATATTGATTTATATAACTTTGTGATTGCATTTAGTATTCCTGCATCTTTTAAGCGTTTTATAGCGTAATATTGACTAGCAGGTACACAGGCTGACGCCTGTCGCCATAAAAATTATCTCACCTAGTGTCAAATTGTCAAATGATCATTTTTATTAAAATATATTTCCGTTAATGTGTAGTATTTCTTTGCAAGACCACCTGTTGTCTACGTAGGTATAACTTAATAGGTCAGAACTGACCTCTTACGTATCTAGCTATTTATAGAAACTATCAGAAAGAAAAACATTAGCTATCATTACAGCAGTTTATGAAGCTCGCATCTACTAACACAGTTCGGTGATGCCATTAAAGTATATTAAACTTAGATTAATCCCGGCTTCTAACACAAACGCTATTTTAAATTTCCTCTGTGACAAGAACTACCCTAATTGTGTTTATGAAAAATGTTGTATGTTGTTAACAAACTCAACTACTCCACCGAGAAACAGAGAGGTGTGAGTAACAAGTTTTAATGGATATGGGACGGGAATACCTAAATGTAGAATTATGGGTTGCTTATTTGATTAATAACGCAATGTTTCAGCAACTTCAAACTCGGTATCAACAGCAGCTAAGCTTACCCTCTTATTAGATGGTGCAAATCCCAGTAGCCTAAATGTCAAGCTGCTATCTTGCCAGTTGGAGTCTAGACATGCAGGTGCAGTAGCAAAAACATTAAAGGAATCTAACTAATTTAGTACGTACCTGCAATGAGCGTGTTTCAATTGGTTGCCTGGTTCGAAAGCTGTACCAAATTATTGAAAAAGCTTTTCCGTATCGCAGCTTTAACCTGAAGTCCCGTGTTGTAGATGGGCGCCTGCTTTGATATTAGAGGGGCGCAAAAACAGTTCAAATTCCGGAACTTTCAGTACACTTCACTGATTTTGCTAAATGCGCAAAGTCCCACACAAAGCGAAACTCTTAAAGGAACCTGCTTGCGACCTGAAAATAAAGTTTGGGATTTTTGTATCTTATTCGCTGAAGGAAAATCTGGGCGGAGGATGGCAACGGCGTGCTTCTGTAAAATGGCATTCAATAATTATCAATTTCTCTTGAAACTAATAAACAAAGCATACAGAAGGGTTCAGAAATGCCAGTAGTAGTCCGACGACTAAACTAGAGCACCTGTCAATCAAACGATTAAATTAAATGACCTAATTAAATCCGCGAATCAAATCCGCGGTTTGACCTAATTAATTCCGCGGTTAGACCCAATTAATTTCGCGGATTGCTCTAATTAATTTTGATATGTGCTACTGATTAAATTACGCGACGGCCATTTTAATTTCGATTTTCGCGCAAATTTTTGAGTTTGAAATCTTTTGAAATTTTTTTATAAGAATCCAGGCCTAAATGAACAACTTTGCTAGAACTTTTGTTTAGAGGCACACAACAATCACACAATAACCTCTTCTTCGCGGTTTGGCCTAATTAATTCCGCGGTTTGACCCAATTAATTTCGCGGATTGCTCTAATTGATATGTGCTACTGATTAAATTACGTGGCGGCCATTTTAATTTCGATTTTCGAGCAAATTTTTGAGTTTGAAATCTTTTGAAATTTATTTATAAGAATCCAGGCCTAAATGAACAACTTTGCTAGAACTATTGTTTAGAGGCATACAAAAATCACACAATAACCGTTTCTTCTCGGTTTGGCCTAATTAATTCTGAGGTTTGACCCAATTAATTTCGCGGATTGCTCTAATTAATTTTGATATGTGCTCCTGATTAAATTACGTGGCGGCCATTTTTAATTTGCTTCCGGAGTTACGCGGCGGCCGTTTTAACTTAAATTTTTCGGGGGTCGCCCATCTTGGTTTTCTGCGGGCGCACTTCTCTCGGCTGCCATTTGTATTTTTAATTTAGCGCCCGTTTTTGAATTTCAATTGGTAAATCTGTCTCTCTTGTGCTCATTGGGTGTTGATTGTCTCTCTTGCATTTACAGGATGGATGTAATATTTAAAAAAATCTCTAGTCGACTCGGATTTGAACCCGCTACGTTCGTGTTCACATTTGAGCTGCATCGGTGTATGCCTCTAGACCACGAACCGCTACGGATTTTAAGGTGTCTAAGGGAATGACATTTCATTCTTGTGTCGTCACGCTTCCATATTTTAAAATTTAATCTTTTTTGAAAATTATAATTTATAAAAGCGGAATTGCATCGTCTATAATTTTAAAAGTTTGATAACAATTTCAAAAAACTGTCGTACCGCGGACAAGAGATTTGGCCTGCAACTGCTGGATCCTCTATAAAAATTCAATCAAACTTTCTCGATGGCCTATTGGTCTATGTGTTTGTTTAAATTTATGCTCAAATTTCATAATAATAACAATTTTAAACTTTGTCTGAAGAAATTACAATTAGGCGTTTTTAATTTAATTTGCTATCTGATCCAACCCTCATTGGCCTCTCTAGCTTTCTCTTTGCTTTGAATTATGGGTAGGTACGAGCTTTGCGCATACTCTGCGTGGGAATCCGCCCGCGGTTACTTAAAATTCGTTAAAATTATTTTCGCGCGAGAAATGAACAAGTTTATGCCTGCAGGTTTTTGGGGGTATTATATTCATTTACTTGAGCGGGACGGGTGTATTCAACCCTCTCGAAAAAACACGACACTGCACAAAACTTGGATTTTTATAAGAAAACTGCATCTTGTTTTCCAACAAATCGGTGCAGATTTGATGGCACGACGGTGTTTTTAACTTGTAACACCGAGATTAACATGTTTGGCTTTTATTTTATAAGTAAGCGTTTGAAATTGTGCCATTATATCGATCAAAACTGTATTTTAAAAATCCCAGTATAAATGCAAACGGACGAAAATAAAAACGCAAACACTTTGTAATACAGAAATATATTGTTATTAAAATAAATGTGTTCACAATACTCGATTCTTATTTCTAAAAAAATACTTCAAGTCAATTTACAAAAAATGTTTTAGATTAGAACACGTTTGTACAGTTTTAAAATGCATGGTAGACGATTTTGCATTTAATCAAAAGTACATTGCTGATAAAAAGGTAGCACGTGTCTTTTCTAAGTGACAGGGCGGCTCCGACCCCCTAGCGGGTAAAGGGTTGCTGTTGAAAAAGAATCGGATTATATCATTATATGCCACAAAACTCTGAGGTTTTACAATAAAATTGCATTTGATATTCAGGTAAATCGGTGGCTTGCTTAAAAGCCATTTGTTCTTGATGTTTGGCGGCTAAGGTGAGCAAAAAGTTAGTTCTATGTTGAAATAAACGGGACCAGCTTAAAACACCTAAGCCGTCGATATCCAGAATTCTTACCACAGATGAAAAGTTTTTATAAGAATCCAGACTTAAATGAACAAGTTTGCTAGAACTATTGTTTAGAGGCACACAAAAATCACACAATAACCGCTTCTTCTCACGACAGATATGTTTGTTCTCGGTCGGGGTGTCCGTTGTTACGTCACAACTATGCATGTCTGTTTGCTGTAGCGATGGGCCCTGGTTCTCTGCGCCAACAACTATTATCTGCGGTGATGCTAGCGCAGTCCGGTGTTGGTTTTTATTTGGATTCTGCATTTTCTTACTTGGTTTTGTCTTTTTATTACTTGGCTTTGTCTTTTTATTACTTGGAGTTGTTGTTTTCTTACATGGGTTTGTCTTTTTCTTACTTGATTCTGCAACTGTATTGTTTAGAGGCACACAAAAATCACACAGTATCCGCTTCTTCTCACTTCAGAGCTGTTTGTTCTGGATTTGGGTATCTGTTGTTACGTCACAGCGAGGCATGGTCTCCTGCACGATCAACCTCAGATCTTCGCCAGGTTCGGTTAGCTGTGACGATGGTCCCCGGGTTTCTTCGTCAACAACTATTATCTGCGGTGATGCTAGCGCTGCCCTGTGTTGGTTTTTATTTGGAAACTGCATTTTCTTACTTGGTTTTGTCTTTTTCTTACTTGATTTTGCAATTGAGGTCCTGCTGTAAGGTGCGGTTGCATCCTGGCAGTTATTAATTCTTCTGGGGGCCATATTCAGATGCACCAGATAACAGAGCACAGGAGGCTTCGTTGGCAGATAAATCGGTTTCTTGCTTATTTAAGGCAGCTGTTATAGCCCAAAGCCTGTGTTTATATACTCTTCTCGATCGTCTATTAGCTTGGCTATCTTCTAGTGCGGTGTGCTGGAACTGCTTTGTAGAGCAACGATACTTCTGAGTGCTTATTGAACACCAGTTCTGACCGAATTTAGCGCCGTGTAAATTTCAAACACACTAGCTGCTCCTAGAATGAACTTGGACCGACGCTAACTTATCAAAAGAAAAGCGTAGAAACATTAAGTTATTATACCGCTATAATAGGTATAAATTAAGACCGGGGAGAAACGAAAAAGATATTTCTTAAAGATCGTCAAACCCTAGTTTCAGTTAGCTGTGCAGGCATCGCCAGCGGGGCTCTGCAAGTCACTTCTGACTACCCATTTAAACGAAAAGGAAACATATATAGAGGTAGCCAACCTTTTTGAAAAAGCAATGCAAGTTAGTATTCATAGGAAGCTAAAAAAATGTATTATTTACCTATAAATTATTAATACAATTTGGTAGTGGTTTTGCCAAAGTAAGGTGAGAAAACTGTGTCCAATAAAGAAGAAATCTGTTATTACCGACACGCAATATCTAAATGTCAAATTTAAAATTTGAAAATAAAATTAAAGAATGATCATTTATGCATGATTCTACCTGATAGATAAGTCAATTGTATCTAAAATAAAATAAGCTGAACTACTTAAAAACGTAATACAGGTGCACAGCAAATAATTTACGGACGAAAAGGAAAACGTTTGTCAGTATAAAAGAAATTTCGTAATTATATTGGGCTAATTATCGTACAAGCTCTATCATAGATCATTACATAAGTAAATGTAGGTATTCTAAGTGAGGCAATAATATAAATAATTTCGTACAAAATAAAGAGATTCATACTCCTTGGGGAGAATACCGGTACTGAACCCTTTTCTGGGGTTTTGGTTTATATTTATGTTTATAATCATGCTCTAGGGAGCGACGTTATAATTATTATCAGAATATCCACTTTAAATAGAATGGGTCGATGCTGGCTTTTAGAGATATTCCCTAGAATTTTTTTACAGCTTCTTTCCTCATCATTTAGTTTATAGTTGTTTTATGGATTCTCCTGCTATTAATCATACGTAATATGTTTGCTTACTTAATCGTTCTAGTGATTATTACAATATGTTTCCATACACTTTCACATCTTCTCCTGTAATTTTTCGCAGTACTTTATATCTTCTTCTTCTATTTTTCTGCTTTATATTTTTCGGTGCTGAATTAGGAACTGGTGTTTTCTATACTCAACCATGCTTTATATGCTATCTTACAAGTTTTGTCAATATCGTGCTATATTCGTGTCCTGCCGAGTACAACTTCGAGAGCACGTCGCTGATTTTAGACTTAGATCATTCAAAGGGATTATCTTGCGATGAACAGGAAGCATGGACAATCATCTGGGGTAAAAGCAAAAAGTTGAGAGCTATCAAGTGAACGGCACGTATATCATTTTCGTGATAGCAAAGCTGACAGAAGTAACTTTACGGCCGTGAGAGCATTTTGGTTGTTATAGTATAATCAATGCTTTTGCAGTGTTTGAACCCTAGGGGTTCCGTTCTTCTTTAATTGAATTACCGTTGGGCTTCGATAATCGATTTTTATCGGACCATATTCACGTATCATCACTCACCACAAAATTTCCATTTGTCGACACTAGCCGAATTCCAACGCCAAAGTAAACCTTATCGGGGATTGCCCCAAATGTATGTAACTCCTACATGGATATTATCCTTCCCCGTAGATACAATCCCTTTTGTTTTGTTATTGACGTTTATGCTAGGTATTATTTGCAATTATTCGCCTGACGAAAACCAGCTTTAGATTTTGCTGTTTTAGGAAGGCTAAAAGTCCTTTTAACACGCAGTACCATAGGATATACTACCGAGACGTCACATTAGCACCCTCCACCTCTACCCGGAGCTGAGTTCATACAGCAAATATGAGTCCAAAATTCTGACAACACCTCTGACGTCTTATTCTCCGTTGAAAGCAGAAAATTTTCAAATTAGGGTAAACAACTCAGTGGGGTCAAGCAATTATAATTTCAGTCTCTGCCGAACGCTTTTAAAGTAAAGCACAGCCCATGTCCCATTGAAATGAGCTGTGTGCTAGTTTTATTTTGTTTTTAAATGAGTTCTCAAGCGTAACAATCGACTATTGTTTGATTGATATGTTGTTATTTCCTTGTCCTTCTCATTTAGTCTTTTCTGCAATCTTCTGTAGAAATTTGATTTTTATTAGGTTTATTCTTTCTTAATTTTCATCTACTGCTAACGGTTCTCTTGCATATAATATAGTTGGTATTCTATCATTCGACATACCGCCTTCTAAATAATCATATGTAGTTACTGTCTCTATTTTATAGTCTTTGTATCCTATATGTCCTATATGTACCATATAATTTTCTATATTCAATTGTTTTTCTCTTAAGTTTGTTTTTTAGGGTGTATCTTGTCTCACAGCTTTTGGGTTGAAATTCGTACATAATTCTTGTCTTGTGTTATGTATTTATTTGATTTTAATATTTTGTTCTCCATTAGAACTTATCTAGGGCTATTTATGTGCTGACCGCTTTTCAAACTGCGAGTTCGTATTTTACGGTTGGTACACAATTTTTCAAAATTTTTTTTACCAAATTTAAATTAGTATCCTTTATATTTCGCAGTCTTATCTATTTGAGTATCCAGGACATCCACCAACCTGAGACGCGTTCTCTAGTAATATGGTCGCTTAAAACTCTTCTATTTATTTGCTTGTTTCCCATTTCTCTATCATCTCGTATCCCGCATATGTATAGGCTTGTATTGCTTTTGCTATTACATTGTTACTTAGTTGTTGTGTTATGTGTAGATTAGTACCTTCATGTCTATTATATTCTATACTACTCTCATGTGGATCTTTATTCATATTGAAACTGTAGTTAAATTAAAACTTTATATCTTAGTAGTTAGCAAGAATATGAATTGCGTAAAACTATTTCTCCCCATTGAGTGACAAGTTCTAAAAATGTTTGCCGCAAGTAAACTACGTTCAGTGTAGCTCCGTACGAGCTGCTTTTAATTAAAATTCAGACAATAGCAGACCTTTTATTTTCCTTGAGTTACATCCGTAGCAAAACGTCTGAATTCGTTGCGGCGTTTTCTGTGAGAATGTTCACCTGCGCGCCCTAACTCCGGAGCTTCCTGCTGGATCTGGGACCTCGCTCGCCCTGATTTCGTTTAATTCCCAATATGTTGTTCCGCACTGCCCAATATTTTATAAAATACAAATATTTGCGCAGCAGGATCGATCCGCAATCAGGAAAGTTAGCGTCCGCGTCGAAATTTACCGACGGCTAAGCGTTATCCTGCCATTTTTAATGCGAACACGTAGGTGGATAGATTAGGAGCGGCTGTATTGCGGCGCTCGTCGGGTTATTTTGATAATTTATAAGCATTACGGTTCGTTTTTCACTTCACTGCACATACTGCACTGCAAATCTAAGAATGATAAATCGCTCGGGCTGCTTGTTTATGACGCATTGCTATCATACATTACTGCTGTGTGGCGGGACCGCCGCTGGAGCTTTCGTTCTTTCTAACTAACCATTTGTTCGGGGAAATACGATTTTCTATTATTGATTTAAAGTATAATTTATGTTGACATGTCAGACATGTCGAACAGATTAATTATATTTAGTATTTTGTCATGTTAATAATCATCTATCTTTAAGCATATGCTTTGGTTGGAATTAAAATAAAAGTACTCTTACTTAATAATTAGTATTGGTTTTGTATACGAATCTTCCAAAGGTGTTTTCTATTTTTATAATGTGTGTACTAACTCCACGCAAATCTGACAGACATTTAACGTTTCTTCTTCTAACACTTTAAGCTGTTCTCTAGACTGGACCGTGCATCAGCTTTTCAGGTCCTTGTATTCATAATTCTGTACAAAATAGGTAAAAATATGTTACTGTTGCTGATAATACTAAAGCAGAGAAGAGAATGGGAAGACGTAAGCTAGTAATCCCGATCGCGGGCGAAGCAAACCCTATGGTTGACAAACTAACGTGACAAACGTTTGTCCTATACCGCATCGCCCCTTCTCTCACTAATTTTGCGATTTATTATTTTCTAGTTGAATTGCGGCCCACTAGTTCTACGTACGTTTCAATATTTTAACTATGTCTTGCCAGGTTTGCTTCTTATTTGTAACTCTCCCATAGATAAATATCAGCTTTGTTTTATACGATCGGTTCATCGTCTTAAAAAACGGCCTTTGCTCTAGCATCGCCCACTAGTCTTGAACTACAAAACTTATTAAGGCTGAGATGTCCTGCTCTTGCTCTGTTTTATCTGTAGTGTGAAACGCAATACTTTTTATCTACGACCACTACTAAAAGTAGGCCTTTTAGCGATAGCTTGTTTCACTAAAAGTGACGTTTTATAGTTTACCGTGGTTAAAGAAATCAGCTGTTTACTTTTAGCACACGGGCTAAAAGTGAAGTGAGGTTATAAAAGTACAATTTCGAACTGGAAGTGAAGTTGTAACGTTATTCTAGTTGCTTCTTGCGTTACAGGTAAAGTGTTTTTGAAATAATTAAAGCGTTATGTAATGAATACAGTCAGATGTGGAGTATCAATAATTACATTTCGTAACTGACCTTGACAGCACTGCCGTGGCAAACAATCGCCCGCGCGGCGTGGCCTACTGTTTATTATGACATAAATTAAAAATGTCGCAGATGCAAACTTTTGTTAAATCGATATTTATGGATTAATAACGGTAAAATTAAGGTCGTAGATAAAATATTGTATGCAACCCGTGCTAAAAGTCGTTTATGCACGAGGCATGTTATGAAACTCAGCCTTCGGCTTCGTTTCATAATTTTCATGTCTCGTGCATAAACTTTTAACACTTGTTGCATAAATAGCTATTTCCATCACTGCAAATGCTTCAATGCACCTTTGACCCGTCATGTTTAAAGTCCACAATTTCGTCCCTTATTTGAACATCGAAAAAAACAAGAGTCTTTGCTAGATGTTTTTAGTGTTAATCGTAACACGTCGGTTTCTTCAAACAATTTTAAGTAAAATTGTATATAAAGGTAAAGGGAGGAGAATGGAAAGAGACGAGGAATAAAAAATTGCACGAACATGACGCCCAAACGTTACCTGCAAAATGGGAAGTATCTACCCGATGGTAGTATTAAAGGTATGTGTTTAGAAACCAAAACATGCTTTTTGAATTTTTATAATTAATTGTGCGTATATTTCGTACACAACGGTTGTAGATAAGAGTTCCGTTAGAAATGCATGACAAGCAGTTAGGACTTCTTGACTGACCTAGTGAATAAACTGCAATTATGCTGATAAAAATATTACCGTTTGTTATGAAATGTAACACGCCAGTAGAAATGCAGTTTGAACTGGGACAATGTACTCAACCTCATATTTTTACTTCCTTTTCAATAAAGAAAGTATTGGATTCACCCCAAAAATTCAAAATTGAGTTTTCAACGGATCTTCACGTTTTAGAGTCCCCTGATCCCAAAAAATATTTTTTTTTTCATTGGTCTATCTGTGTGTCTGTGTGTGTGTCTGGCTGTGTGTGTGTGACTGTCTGTGTGTGTGTCTGTCTGTGTGTGTGTGTCTGTCTGTCTGTGTGTCTGTGAACAGAATATCTTAGAAACGAAAAGAGGTATGGCGTTGAAACTTCATATATAAGTTTTGTGTACTATGTAGATACGACAACAAGCTTTCGAAGAAAATCGCATAACCGAAAGTAGGTGTTTAGTCTTGTGGTTTTTCAGTTTTTTCAATTTTTTCAAAAACAGCTATAGCGATTGTTTAAATTTACATTATTATTACATTTTTAATGTGTATTGATGTGAGATAGGTGATTTTTTAGTTGAATACTTCTAAAATGGGTTTCTCTTGTTTTTTTTCTATTTTTATTATTAACTTCTATTTTAAATAGAACACCCGGTATATTATTACGTTTTTTAATTCAGCTTAAAATTCTAGAGAATATTAGTCTCTTGAACTAACGCTCTATTTTGTACCGTTTTTGTAGAATTTCGAATTTTTCGAAAATTTTTGACAAATGCTTAAAAATTTAAAATAAAATTTTTGGCTAATTATAAGATCACTGTAAAAGGAAGTTGTGTGCGTTTATCACACCAGATTTTTATGTATATACAGGGTGTTGAAAAAGTCGCGCAATCGAAGAGTATCATGATGTTCTTCATGGGTAAAGTAACAAAAAAGTTAACACAATTTTTTTTATTCCGACAACCGTTTCATAGATAATGCTGTTTTTAAGTTAGAAAATATGACAACACTGTAGGAGTTAAGTGCCAACATGAATACATTACAAAAAAGTGACTTGTGTCTAGATTCTGATTTTTTACGTTTGTTGTGTGCTTTATAGGTTTAAATTAAGCAATGGTAGTTTATAATACGAAAAGTTGTTTATTTTGAATTTTCAACAGAAGTAATAATTATAAGGTTTATTAATAGCAAAAAGGCTGTTGAATTAAGTACATAAGCAAAAAACAAATACGAACAAACAATAATAAATAAGTAAATATATATAAGTAATAGCAAAAGAGAAATAAATTTTTGTAGTTATAACAGATGTTCCAAATTTTGAGGAATAGCATCAATACAAATACGAGCTTTCTAATTAAATTTTGCTGCATTCTGTTTAACATTTGTGCATTCACTTCAGCAAATGCTGCACGAATTCGATCTTCCAACTGCTGCAAATTATCCACTTCTGTAGCATACACTCTTTCTTTAATAAATCCCCACAGAAATAAATCTATGGGATTTATATCTGGGGATCTAGCAGGCCATCTAACAGCTGCTCCGCGACCTATCCAACATCTTGGAATGTTTTCATTTAACCAGTTTCTCACAGGGAGTCCAAAATGAGCAAGAGCGCCATCCATTTGCAGCCACATATTGCGTCTTAAATTTAATGGCATATCTTCCATTAAATTTATAAAATATTCTTGCAAAAATTCTAGAATTATTCTCCTTAGCATAGAATTTCGGCTTAGACCGCGTAGTGTTTGTATATGAACACCCAGCATTTTCTGGCTTAATGTGCCTTGCACCTTGTGAAGTCGAGCAAAAACCTGCGCGATGGCCATGCTCTTTGGTGGCTCGTGTTGTTTGAGTATCTTGAGAACGAGGATACTTAGGCAGATTTGGCCGTTTTGCTGTTTGTGCATCCATATTCACTAACGTTTCGCAAGACCTTGCAGCTTGCATCATCAGAGTGAAAGTCGCACATGTGCGACTTTCACTCTGATGATGCAAGCTGCAAGGTCTTGCGAAACGTTAGTGAATATGGATGCACAAACAGCAAAACGGCCAAATCTGCCTAAGTATCCTCGTTCTCAAGATACTCAAACAACACGAGCCACCAAAGAGCATGGCCATCGCGCTGGTTTTTGCTCGACTTCACAAGGTGCAAGGCACATTAAGCCAGAAAATGCTGGGTGTTCATATACAAACACTACGCGGTCTAAGCCGAAATTCTATGCTAAGGAGAATAATTCGAGTAACCGCGAAAGCCTCAAACAATACAAAATTCTAGAAATCTGTTTGCATTGAGTCTAGGTGGAAGAAAATGAGGCCCTATTAACTGATCTCCTATTATACCAGCCCACACATTTAGCTGAAAACGTTGTTGAAAAGCGCGTTTTCTGACAGCATGCGGATTTTCTATAGCCCACACATGAATATTTCTTCTGTTAAACACGCCATCCCGAGGGAAAGTATGGGTAACAAATTGTGGATCTTCACCACTGACAATACTGATGCCTTGGAGCTGCATCACTTGGAAAAAGACTCTGAACTAGAGAATAATGAAATGGATGATAATGTTCTTCCCGTAGAATAACGTGTACAGTATGAATATCAACTGCAAATTCTCTAGCCAAACCTCTCACACTTCGACCAGGGTTATTCTCTATTTCAGTCAAAACGTTTTCTTCAAGTTCTGTAGTTCTAATATTGCGTTGACGACCAAGGTTTACCTGAATAGGATTTACTTGCCCTGTTTCTCTAACAGGCTATTCTACACGTCTTATAACATTTCCATCAGGATGACGTCTATTTTGAAAACATTCTGCATAATTACGAGTTGCAACAACTGCTGCACCATTCGCTTGTCCCAAACTCATCAGCATATCAAAATATTCATTATTTGCATATTCCATTACTACGCGTTTGAAATTAATGTACTAAGATTCGTGGTACTGTCAGAATTTGATATTTTGACAAAACATTGTTTTTTATTAAAATATGGTGACTAGTTTATTGTGCTTAAATACATACAAATATTGCAGGATTGTCAGATCGGTAATTTTGTATTTTCAACAATATTTTGTTCTTTGAGAATGTCTAATAAAACTGTTATTCATTACTATACTAACCGGAAATTGTTGATATAGATTAACGCTTTTATTTTGTTAGGAAAAATTGTTAATACAATTAATATCATAGCTTTAGAACCGTTTTTAATTTTGGTAGAAGGAATTTTATATCTTCCGACATAAGCATAGTAGAAAACTTTAAAAAACGGATTTATGATACTTATTTGATGTCAATTACGGTAGTACTATACGATTGCGACTCTCTTTTTCAACACCCGTATATTGTATTAGTATTATTAATTGAAATAAATAGAAGAGCTCATCATAAATACCTACAAGTTTTAATATGAATTATTGCCTCTCTCAGGGAGTATTAAAAATTATGATTAGTTTAATTATTTGCAATAATAAATGGTATGTTGCCCCCTATATTTTAATTATTGGCAACTAAATCAATGAATGCGCCGCCAAGCTTTTAAGACCTCAATATCAAAGGGTTAGGCTGTAACACATAGTATAAAATCTATCTTAGTATAGCAAATGCTCAATTTTAAATGAGTGACAGTTAACCTCTAAGATTAACGGAAGATAGAGCTGATCAAACACACAAAAATCGACCAACAATTAATAAATTCGCCTCAGGTAAACAATGAAATTTAACGAATCAAGTTGTTTAGCTAACCTGCATTTGTCTTCTTTCTACGTCATAGGTGACGCCGACTGGAAACTGTTTTATTTCCTACTTTACGAATCCATTTTCGTCCACTGTAGAATGGGATGGCGCCAAGCTTGTAATTTCCTTCTGGAACCAACTTATCAGAACCAAATAGATTTCGTATTAACAATATACCTTCCATATTGGACTTAATATTCACCAATGACCGTCAGCTTATAACAAAACCCAGTATAGAAGCTCCTATAGGTATTTCAGATCATGCTGTTGTAATTTCACACCTTCAGTTTACTCTCAGTATCCCTAATAAGCAAGGTAATTTAATTTTGTATGGCTCCTTCATGGGGTGTTAGTGCCTCACCATTATTATTATGAACAAACCAATTATGACAGCATCTCGCAATGCTTGGAGCAGATACATTGGCAGAACCATTTCGGCGCAATAGAAAACCCAAGCGAAATGTGGAAAATATTTCACAAAACGTAGTCAGAGCTCAAGATTAAATATACAACAAAGAGAAATATCTACAGAAATTTTATAAAACCCTGGATTAACTCTGAACTGCTATCTATGATCAAATATAAAGAGTCTATGGCGCAAATATAAACACAAAAATCACACTGTTGATTACCAGGCTCACAGAGCTTTTACAAACAACGTCAAGCTAGCAATAAATCAAGCTAGGTATATGTACGAAGAATCAATAGCGAACAGTGGCAACGACAAGAAGATTTTCAAGTATATTCGCACTTCATGAAGTACCAAAGTATCAGTTCCCTTCCTAAGAAGAATTGACGGAACTCTGTGCCAAAATGATGCCGAAACTGCGGAGATTCTATCTAACACCTTTTCGGATGTATATTCAGATGAACCGACCGACAACCGTCTACCCGATATTATGTCTCCCCGCACTCAAACCACTTTAAGCGACGTAACTTTTACACCTGAGATGTCTTAAAACATCTTACACTCTTGAAAAGCAACTCATCGCCAGGTCTGGACAGACTCTCTTCGTATTTTCTTAAACGATTTGCCCATTCCCTAGCATTTCCCCTGTCTTCAATAATGAGTGCATCTCTCAAATGCCATATTCTGCCACCTATATGGAAGAATGCCTCAGTCACGGCTATTTTCAAAAAGGGGGACAAATTAGACCCAAGCAATTATCGTCCCATCAGCCTCACCCCCGTTATATGTAAAGTCATGGAGCCCATAATTGTGGAGCAGATGTCGCAGTTCTTGCTGCGAGAACATGTTATACCGAAAGAACAGCACGGTTTCGTAAAAGGTCGGTCAACAATGACGAACTTATTATACTGTGTCAACGACTGGGCTAAGGCTGTGGATGTTGGTAATCCAACAGAAGTCGTTTATCTTGACTTTTCGAAAGCGTTTGATAAAGTGCCAAAACGATGCCTGCTACAGAAAATAGGGCACTCCAGCATTCGTGGAAATTTATATTCATGGATTTCTGACTTTCTCTATGAACGAAAGTTTAAAGTTAAAGTGGGACAGACCTATTCCTTGCAGAAACCAGTTCGTAGCGGCGTACCGCAGGGGTCTGTCGTGGGCCCCTTACTTTTTCTGATATACTCTAGTGATCTGCAGTTTCACATAAAAAGTAAAAAATCTTTCTATGCCGATGATACGAAGATCTACACCAATCCACTTCTCCAAGCTTGGCAACTTCAAGAAGATCTAAATTCGGTAGTTTCATGGTGTACTGATTGGATGATCCCTCTGAATGTAGATAAGTGCGTTGTGCTGCATATTGGCAAGAACAATCCATGTGTTCAGTATGTTATTAACAATAACAAAGTGTGGAAAGTAAGCTCTCATAACGACCTTGGTGTGACAATAAACTCTAATTTAAGTTGGTCCCAACATATAATGCGAATCTGCAAAACAGCCAATAACCTGCTATTCCTGCTGAAGAAATCATTTGTTAGTGTGACTTACATACTATTTTATAAAGTGCACGTTCGTCCAATTCTTGAATACGCGGGTCCGGTCTGGTATCCTGAGTTGGTTCGTGATCAAAACTTGTTAGAGAACTTACAACGTCGCTCAACAAGACTGCCGTTTGGTGTTGTGAGGCCTTCTTACGATGAAAGACTTACTCTGTGCAATTTGCCGCATTTTCTTGAACGTCGTATTCGTGGAGACCTTATCGTAACTTTTAGTATATTACATTTTGATTTTGGAGGTTTACGTGAAATATTCGATATTAATAACGATAACCGTTTACGCGGGCATAGATTTAACTTAAAAAGAGAAAACTTTAAATCAAGAGCACGACAGTTCTTTCTATCAAACAGAGTTTTCTTAACTTGGAACAATTTACCTGAGGAAGTGGTAAGCTCCGACAATGTAAACACGTTTAAAAATAGACTCCACAGTGCATTGTTCGTAATATTTTTTTCCTTTGTTTTATCGCCTTTGATACTTTCATAATTTTATTTTTTTTTCTAATGAATAATTTTCTTGTCATTTGTACATCTTACTTGTTACCGTTATACTAGTTTAACCTGTATATTTTGTATTTGTGGGGTTATATAGGACTTAGTCTTCCCCCTGTATTTTGTTTAATAATAATAATAATAATAACGTACCCTGTGGCTGCTACCTGCTTCTGGCGAATAAATAAAAACCAACAACTGGCACAAACTATAACTTTTAGTGCCGTTTCTACAAATCAAGTTATCCGAGGAATAGATACCCTAGAAATGATTGCTGTAGCAAAGGAAACTATGACAATTCTACCTCGGATAGCTTATTCTAGGTATATGCGAGCATTGTAGAACCGGCCCTTAATGTAGTAATTCAAATCAGAACTGGGAGCCAATATTATAACAGAGTTTCTGGCTTGGCTTCCTCAATAAACAATAACAATTGAACATCTAGATATCATAGCAACAAGTTAACAATTATTTCAAGTACGTTTTTATGTTTTTTTAATACTAAATTGTTTTTGCTAAATGTCATTCCGGAGCAGTTTAATAATAATAATAATAATAATAATAATAATAATAATAATAATAATAAATGGCATTTATTACAAATAAATACTTAACTATCCAAATATAGTATAAAGACAAGAAAATATATCAGCAGTACAATAGGATAGTAATGGACAACCAGACGGCATCACAGAGTTGCGTATTCGCTCCAATGGGGCGAAGTTCAGATAACAACCCGAAGATAGGAATTTGCTCTTCCACTTAACCCCCTATTTATGTGTTATATTAGTATTCATAAAAATCTGGTGTGATACACTCACACAACTTCCTTTTACAGTGTTCTTATAATTAGTAAAAAATTTCATTTTTAATTTTTAGCCATTTGTCAAAAATTTTCAAAAATTACAAATACTACAAAAACGGTACAAAATAGAGTGTTAGTTGAAGAGACAAATTTTCTCTAGAATTTTAAGGTAAATTCAAAAATGTAATAATATACCGGGTGTTTTATTTAAAATGGGAGTTAATAAAAAAAATAGCAAAAAAAACAAAAGAAACCCACTTTAGAAGTATTCAACTGGAAAATCACCTATTTCACATCAATACACATTAAAACTGTAGTAAAAATGTAAAGTTTAAAAAAAATCGTTAGAGCCGTTTTTGAAAAAATCGAAAAAAACTGAAAAATCACAAGAGTAAACACCTACTTCCGGTTATGCGATTTTCTTCAAAAGCTTGCTGTCTCATCTACATAGTACACAAAACTTATATATGAAGTTTCAATGCCATACCTCTTTTCGTTTTTGAGATATTCTGTTCACAGACACACACACACACAGACACACACACAGACAGACCAATGAAAAAAAATATGTTTTTTGGGATTAGGGGACTCTAAAACGTGAAGATCCGTTGAAAACTCAATTTCGAATTTTTGGGGTGAATCCAATACTTCCTTTATAGTAAAAGGAAGTAATAATACAAGAGCTAGCAGTAATTATTAATTGATATACTGATTTTAAATAAGTTGCAATATGTCTGTAGATTTGATAGTAATAGTTTAAACGAGCAAAAAATTATATTAAGAACAGAATTGCCTAAACTTGATTATATTGATAACGCAATTTGAATTATACTATTTGATGTTATAACTTTTTATGTTGTTTTTCGAACAAAATGTTAAAAAAAATATTTTAAAATTATTTGGTGAACAATCCTTTAAACAACCTGACAAGGCGTTATAAACCCTGGCTATATTACTAGTATAAGAGAATGACCGTTCAAATAAGGCAGTTCTATGAAACTGCGGTGTTATTAAAAATTTATTCCGTACACTAAGATTTGGACATCAAATCTAAAATTTGTTTTATTATAAAGATAAGAAAGAATTTTATTTACAACAATTTTATGATATAAATTAGCAGCATGGAGCACCCTTCTGTTTGTCATATTTAACCACCCTGTTTCAGTTCATTTGTTCATGCACTCTAATAGGTACCATAAATTAAACGCACACAGGAGTTTTGCATACGCTGAATTCTCTTAATATCACTGCTATCCAAACCAGGTCCATATACACAATCGCAAAAGTTGAATTGTGACAACACAAGTGCTTCACAGAGCACAGTTTTTATTTTTTTATTCAAGGAAAATCGGTCTGAAAGATAATTTTTAAATTCAAATATGATTCTTGTAATTTGCTGGAAATATGTTATTTAAATCTTAATTTATTATCGATGATAAGTCCTAGATTTTTACAAGAATCTTTAATTTCCAATGACATCTTTTATTTTAACCCTAGAACGCATAGGTGGCGTCATATGAGACACCACCTATTTAACTATGTAGTTTTTAGTGATTTGCTGTTATGTTATCATATTCATATTTTCAGTACCTCTCCAGCAGATTATTGTTGATATACCCCTTTCATTTTTAATTTCCAAAAATTGTTACAAGCTTTATAATTAATTTTTTAGTTACTTGGTGTCGCATATGACGCCATCTATGCAATCACGTAACAAGTTTTCTCGGTAGATGTTGGTCGGTAACAATTTGCCATCTGTCAGTTTACGTACGTAATTTTCATAGTAACGTAGTGCGAAGTGGAATTTGTTAAAAAAGCTATCGCTACTGTCTTTATAGGATTGCCAGTTAGCTCTTATACTTGAGCCGCCGAACAGATAGAGTTGAGCAGGCAACAAAAATAACATATTACAAAGGTCACCCGATAATATTTTAACTATAATTACTAAAATGAACAGAGATGGCGACCTTTAATTAGAACTACAGTGCCTTGATAGAGACAGTGGCGACCATAGGCACAACTTGCCACAAAATGGCGGCCAATGGCCTACTAACTTTACTAAATTGAACGTTTTTGAATGGTCATGGTTACACAACGTATAAATAATATGTTGGTGGCACTGTAAGTGTATGTCAAATTCGAGGTTATCAGGTTAGGTTCTGCGTCAGTTTTGACACAAAATCTAACCTGCCAACCTCGAATTTGACACAAACTGACGCAAAACCTAACCTGCTAACCTCGATTTGGTATAAACAAACAAAAGCATCAACAAATTTTGCCTCATAATGGCGGCCGATTCGAGCGACCAATAAAAAAGAATAAACTCTATTGTCGCCTCTGTCTCATATAAAGTCACTGTATTAGAACTAATTTCAATTGACATTAAATATCTTTTTGAGGTTATGATGAAAATATCAAGAGATAAAAAAAATTATCCTCCGGGGGCTGTGGAAATTCAAACGTATGAATAATATGTTGGTGACGCTGCAAGTCTATGTCAAATTCGAAGTTAGCAGGTTAGGTGTTGCGTCAGTTTTGACACAGACAGTGTCACCAACAATACACTTCAGTACTGCCAACTGATTCAGTCTATCCAGGGCCTGCTGCAATTGAGTTTTTTAAAAATCACACTGTAGTTACTTGTCAAAACTGTTTAACGTAGATATTAGTACCTGATCAGTTCCTTAGATTTAACAATTAATTTATTCATACTCATAAATAAATATTTTAACAACTTTAACTTCCGTTTTGCGCTTTAATATGCATATATGCCGTCAAAATTAATTTCCAGATATTAGAAAAGGCGTATAGTAAATTTAAAGTGCCTCATTAAACAAAAAAAGGTGTGGTGTCGTATACGACACCACATATGCGTTAATGTAACTTTCTTAGATGTATGCGTTCTAGGGTTAATATATATGTTATTAACATTAGCATCTCTAGTTTTTGTTCTACCAAATAACATCACGTAACGTTTACTTGTATTAATTTGCAGATTATCTTTTTCCGAATACTCTATAAGAGTTTTAAGATCAAAATTAACTGCAGCATTGACATCATCTACCTTATCGGGATTAAATTTGATTAATAGTTGTGTGTCATCTGCATAAAAATGGTAATCACAAAATCTTAGAGATGTTTTTAAATTGAAGGTGTAAATGATATATAACAAATGCCCTAAAATTGATCCTTGAGGGACACCAAGTGTTAACGGCAAAGCTTTAGATTTTATTTTATTTAGTACAACTATTTGAGAACGATTTGTAAGATAATTTTTTGTGAACATTATAGCTGTTACGTCAAAACCAATATAATTTAGGATATTCAGCAGTACTTCATGGCTTATTGTATTAAAAACCCTGGAATAATCAAGCATTACTGCTAGAGAAAATTAATTTTTATCAGCGGCAGCCAGAATATCATCAGTTATGTTTAAAACAGATGTACTGCAACTGAAACCCGATCTGAAGTCAGATTGGATTTCAGAGAGGACACCATGTTGATCAACATACTAACGAATCTGAACCGCCATAAGCTTTTCGAGCACTTTAATCGCACTTTGACTGCTTTTATGCACTTTTAGTTTATAAACACTAACTCACAGGTTATTTAGCACTGTATTATAGTCTTCTATCATTGTCCGGTTATTCTTCATATGCTCTTTGCATTCCTGTGCTTCCTTACACTGCTTTGTAACCCGTCAGCTGCATTATATATTGTTGGCGTAATGATATCAACACAGAACTGTACATAAAACTTCTGTAACTATTCGAGACACCTCTTAACTTAAGCAAATCATGTCTTAACGTCACAAAACCTGTCAGTCATCACAAATTAGATGAATGTGCCACACCGAGCACAAATAATTAAAAATAAGCTGAATGCAACCTTGCCGATACCGTTTTATTCAAATACTAGCCTCTGTTAATTAAATTACAGTTATTGCTAATCATGTCTGATGTAATTATAAATGTTTACCAGTGACTTATTGTTGCAATAAATAGAATACCAATTCTGGATCTAATTGAATATTTATTTAGTTCTCGTACGTTTGCAATGCAACCAGAATTGCTGTAGGTATTATACCATTACAATATATAGGACCTTTTTAATCAATAAAACAATGCAGTTAGATATGTTTCTGTGCTCACAACCACTGCCGAACGGGTCTAAGTCTTTATTATCTTCCTGATGTGAGACGACATAATGCGTTCTGGCATTTCATCGTCGACCAACGAAAGCAATTCTTTGCCACCTTTCTTATATGAAACTGCATAAGACTGTTGGTTTGCAGCCTTTTACATTCCTGCACCCCTAATAAAAATCTTGTAACTGTCTAAATTAAAAAAACACACAGTCCACTACAAGCTCCACCCTGAACAGTATGACTACTAGAACCCAACAGTACTTTTCTCTTTTTTTAAATTCTTCTGGCACGTCGTATTTAGTAGAATTATAAAAGATCAGAAGCGCTTTCCGATCAAGCTATCCGTAACTTCACATGATCTATAATGCACAATTAAGTAATTAGTAGTTTCTATAATTGTCAAAAATATGTACTAGTGTTGTATGTATATAACCTAATTTAGCAAAAGAATTAAGTTTAAGTGAAGTTTATTTTTCAAATTTTGTGTCTACGTCTATGTCTACAAACGTAGTTAGTGATTCCAAGTTAGTTTAACTTATTTTGAGTAATCATGTATATCTTTGAAGTAACTCCTTTTGCAGTTTTATATTCCCTTATTCCCCTATATTCCCCCAAAATCTAAAGTAAGCTTCACGGAAATATCCCCAGAGAAGACACTTGGACGATGACCACAAGTCTCGCTTTGTTCATCTAGCTCATGGTACTCGGTGACTCGTAGCGAGATTTTACACAAGCCACTTTCTGATGTTTGAAAATTGGTTTCATCAAACCAAAGTATTCGTTGAAATGCGTACAAATGCAACCTGCTGTAAACTGCGACATTTACGAGTAAGTGTGTTATTAATGCGTTTCTTGTTTCTTGGCAGCTATAGAACTAATCATCGCGCTGGCCTTTCTTAAAGGTTAGATGAGCTTTTATGTACTTTTACTATGATAGTTGCTAATTGTTACAATTCTTTCTTTGGCTAAACTGCACTATCGACAATGCAAAGCAGAAAAATGGAGCTTCAATTTTCTTTCTTACAGTGTATTATATAATGATACGTTCTGAAATAGTTATTAAGGTACTAAGGGCATTATGAGTAAAATAAGAGCCCAAAATTGTTAGTGTACTAACCGAGGGCCTTTGGCCCGAGGTGTGTACAACAATCGAGGGCTCTTAGCTCATAATGCCCGTGGTGCCTTCAAGGTTTTATGTCCTACCAATTTTCTTACCTAATTCATATTCATATTCATATTCAATTCATATAATTACTATGATATAGTATTTAAGATTGATCTAGTTAGCTGATCTAAGTTAGATTTGTGACATTAGCTGAGCTGTCATTAATTTTCATTGTGACAGTGGTGCATAATAAAGTTGTATCCATGGAAACAAATACTGTTAATTTTTCATAATAACCCTAGTGTTCTTATGAAGAAAATAATTGCCCTGGAGAGCTATTTTGTATCTAAGATACCTTAAAATAAAGTCATTAATTTCAATTAATGTACTGGTAGGACATAAATACAATAATGAAGGTGTGCACCAAAATGCCCTCGATACCGTTTTTGGAAATAGAAGTAGGTACAATCAGCTGCAATCAGCGGGCAACTTCGAGAGCTCTACAATTAAAAATTTTAATAACAGCCTGGTAAACTAACACAACAAGAACTTCAGACAATGGTTTGTTAAGCAAAGTCTACTATTTGCGCAAACTGCGTTTCTGTACTGCGCGAGCAATTGCGATTTTATTGCCCACGAGATGATTATGCTGTAAGTTTTAAATTTTTAACCAGACTCCAGCGGGGCGGTGCTTGAAGGAATTAAAACAATGCAATTTCCTGCGGCACTAAGCTGCAGTTGCTCCAAGTTACATATGCACCGAGGCAAGAAAAGCACTTAAGAGATAAGCAGCAGAAGAATGTATGATTATACAGATGTCGCGCTTTAATATTAATTCGAAATGCGGAACAAAAACGGGCGCCCTGCTCCGACGGCAAGCTGATGTGGAAAATTTTATGAAAACCCAACACGAGGAAAAACCGTGGATTTCCTCTGAAGCAGCTAGTTTACAACTTGCAGCTATATTACGAATAGGATTAGTCTAAATAAAGCGACTTGTTCATTGTACTACTCGTAGGAATTTCTGAAACTATACCGAATCGCTACCAATGACATGCTAATTGTTATAATTTAATATGTAACCCCTTTTCATTTATCAAGTAAGCAGGCGTTGAACTGTAATACACTTATTATTGAACAAATTTATTGATATCAACTGGAAGTCTTGAATCTTTATGGTGCCTGTTATATTTACCGTGTTACGAAACTTTTGAAAAATCTCACGGTAAACATGCTGAGGAATAACTCAAAAGAATGGAATGGGCAGGGTTCAACTGACCTTAGTAGATGAACAAATAAAATAAAGGGCCCAAGGTAATTCTATCTGATACGTTCACTCCAAGGTTTTTGAGACTAAACGCACATAAGTGACTCAAACTGAGCCAAAAATCAAATATAATCCAAAGGGTGGTGAATATAATATAATAACGGTCAATATAATTCAGGTAATAACAGATGAAAACAAACAATATCTAATTATTGACATTCCACAGACAACTAAAAACATTTAAGTCTAGAAGCTGACGCACCTTATTGGAAGCATATACACTGTAATACTTTACTTAATGAAATTGTACTGGAAGCAATTACTGCAATTGCTGCTGAGAGGGGTCCGAAAAGTTAAAGCAATAACGCAATTTTCTTAAACGAGCAAGTTAGAATAAGTATTCTTACTGACTGATTGAATACTTCCCAAAATTAAGTTTAAGTTTCTCTAGAAGAAGCGTATCTCTTTCAGGCGCTTGCATATATTTTTCCCATGCTAAATTAAAAGAGTATGCCAAAATGTTGTGGCAGAAATTGGGAAGTTCCAAATAAGTTTGGGCACCAGTGTAAAAATTAGGTTAGCCAATAAGCGGTTTAATTTAGTTACATAATCTAGCTCTAAACAGTCTCAAGTATTTTATTCATCACAGGAGTTACTCTTAATCTTTTAAATAGAGTAGCTAACCTAATATTTACATCTTCTGACTTTATTATTTGTTTTGGCTTAAAGAACGTTATAGAGCAGAAATCATATATTAGATATATAGATATAATAAAATATATGTAGGATAAAATATTACTACTGCAAAAATGCGATTTAGTTTTGCTAATGTTGGTAAAAGACGTTGTTTATTTGAATATTATTTTATTCCAGTTATTGGTACCACTTCTTTTATTTTCCCTTCAAGTCTCGAGAAATAAAAAAAGTTAATTTATATGTATATAAAAAGACGGAAAAGTTCGTAACGACTCGTTGCCTAAGTATCAATTTATCGCTTCGAGAGTAGTATAACGACCTATATATTTTTGTTTATTAGTTCATTATGTAGCAAAAAGAATTTTGTCTTAAAAAAAGTGTAAATGTCCTTGACTGCCGGAATTTTCGTAAGTTGCAAGCCCAGGCTATTACGATCAAGAGAAATCAGGACAATAATCAAGAGTATATTGATGTTTTCAGAAAAATATTTAGTTCATTTGTTCAAGTTTTACGTATAGTGTATTAATACCTTTATCTAGTATGACTATGGAATAGTTCCTAATTTTTAATGCAACAATGCTTATGTTTAAATGTCAAGTTGTTCTCTGAATGTCAAACTTGACATTTGATTTTTAACTGACTTATAGTGGCATTCATAAATTAGGAAATATTCCATAGCCATACTAGATGAAAATCATTTTTGATGATGCTATATAATATATAAATAAGGAGGACTATATGATCACGCTGCGACCTCTTAGAAAACAAGTAAAACACTATCTTCTACAATTTGAAGCAGTGGTATAGTGTATTACTCCTTTATAATTTTTCTGATAGCCAAATGTCCTTCTTTATTGGTGATCAACTCCCATAGAGGCAACAGTCCTTATTAAACATAATGTGTAGCAGCTTATGCCCAACGTCAAAGACCCATACAATATTTCAAAAAATTGAACTACTCAGATTTTTTAAATTACATTTCTCATGAGACTTGAGTATATACAAGACATTGTTGGTTTAAATGGTTTAATTAACCAGTTATAATTGGACAAACCAAAATCTAGATTTATACAATTTGTAATGCAATGGAATGCACTAATGGATTTTATTCAGCTACTAATTTGCGAAATGGACCTTGGATTTACACAATTTATACAAACAAAATCCGGATTTCTACAACCAAACCGAATAGACTGGATCAATTTTGACCTTACTTTTTCTCAACCACTCTTTCGAGCTACTCTAACAAAACCATTACTATACCAAAATAGCCCAAACGAATCCCAGACGCTGGACATCCGTTTCTACCTGGTATCAGGCACAATTTGTAGTAAATCAAACATGGAATACAAACAGGTTTAACTTACTTTGTGTAATTCAATCTACGACAAGATTCGAACATCAAAGGAAGTCTATCCGACAAAAGTCGTAGTTTGCCAAAATTGTCACGGTAAGGATTTGCCAAATACGATAACGATAACATATGCATAAGCTCTGTTTGTTAGTCGCTGTGCGAGAAACTGTGGCGTTAGCATTTGTACAAAATTAAATTAATGCATAAATAATATGATTGAAATTTGTAAGCCGCTAATACGAAACTATCGGCGCTTAAATCTCCCGTGCTCGCGGATTGAAGATAAGAGAAAAACCTCAGCAACGCGCGCGTTCGGCGCGTTTCCTCTCAGCTCCTCCTCCCCAGAATGTATAAAACGATAACGCCGGGCTAGCTTGTGACTTGTGACACTTTAGTACATGGACTGGCCTGGAAAAGCATATACCCAAAAAAGTTTTCTCAAAACCGCATTTTGCGACACCCGAGGCATTCCCTAGACCAATTCCGTACAAGAATTAAGTAAGCGCATAACTATCTTACAAGAGAGCTCATTCCTGAGGCCAAATGCCTCTCCAAGTGCAGAAACGCAGCAGCTCCCTGAAAGATCTTCGCAGTAACTTTCGAAACCACCCGGCTTATCCACAGGGTAAAATTTAAGCACCCTACGAGGATTGTAAATTCGGAACCCAGAGCAGGTTTGGCACTGGCACCACACGAAACACACTTAGTAAAAAAAGCCCGAAACAAAACCGTTGGTCGAAATTTTGCAATATAAGTGTGACACGAAACGGATGCAGCCATAATGTGCTATAACAGTTAAACGTAGTTACAGGAACACCCGCAGAGGGCAGCGTACAATTCTAAACAAATACCTTTCGGCACCGTTCCGAGGGCTACCAAGTCTATCACACATATTACATGTATGGTGAGCTACAGATCTCCCACGGGCAGTTTCGCATCACTCCTACCCAAATGCCTTTTGTATTTATTGTTTTAATTTGTCATAAATTGCATTGGAATGTAATACAAAGACCAATAGATACTTTATGTTTTCATCTATATAATGGAGTATGAATCGAATATTGGAATTCTGAACTGCCGTTAAGGCAACATTTAATAAATCACCAAAGTAATTAAGCAGTGCCGTCTTTTATATGATTGAGGCCCCGGGCCCAAGGTAATGAAGGGGCCCTTTTAGAAAAGAAGTAACTCAATACAATACAAAAAATATTTTTAAAATACCTACTTTTATTTTTATACGACTATGTACTGAAACGAAATTAACATTCTAATAAAATGAATATAAACACAATAGAACATAAGAAACCTAAAAACTAAAAAATAGGTCATAATTATTGCTACACACTAATAAAAGATTTTTTGCTCGATTTGGTATGGGCAAAGTCCTGTGTTATATCTTCAAAATTTAAATTCAACAATATGTCGCTTTCTATGCACATTAATGATAAACAGTTTAGCCTCTCTTGTGTGCCCCTTTTTTATACCTTACCTTGGATGGCTCACACGTCTCCGACTAGCTCAATGTACGGTTTTTATTAGGGTTTAACCAATGTGGGCTTTTTAGTTCGCTTCACTTTCACATAAAGATAATAGTTCATTAATCAACAGAAATGGGCGCCATAACTTTATTATAAAGTGTTAATTTTAAGATGTTTACAATAATTGGGTATTCTTTCTTACAATTCACTGATTATATGTTATTTGTTAAGGTTTATGCCTTTTTAATTTTGACAAATGTTATGCAATTCCTTACTAATCCTAATTTACCCTGACAAGTTAGAATTTGTTCTAATTAAACGTCTGCATTAATTAATCTATAAGTATCCAGGAGATTTCTTATACATATTTAACTAATAACCTCGGAGTAGTAAGATGAAAATATAAAGAGCTCTCTATACCCTCGTATTTCTCATTCGAATTCCTTAATCACAATTAATGATCGGTGTTTAGTTTAGCTGATATCATTCCAGGGAGTATAAGAAAAATCCCGTATGATCAAAAGCTTGTTATTTGACAAGTGATTGAAATACTAACTTGACAGCCGCAAACCAATTCAAGTCCCATTCAGGATCAACACCAGGTAAGTAACAATTCTTTTACTTTGAAACTAATCTGTTATCGATTATCATTAAGGCTTATGGCCTTATTTAACTATATTCAAGCTATGACGTTGGTCTAATTCTAATTAACAATATCTAATTCTTTCAGGATTAACATACGGTTAATGCAGAGAACCATTGAATTCGGACCTCTTCATCTTCCAATATCAACAGAGAAGAACCCCTCATCTAACCAAAGAAATGGTCTTTGACTGGTGAGTGATTTCCTAACTTGTTAGCAGTTTCTAACTAAGTTCTCCTTTCTCTCCTTATCAACTTGGAGCACATCAATACCCTCTTGCATGGTGAAGATATAATCAACCAGGAGATGCGAACTAGTGAAAAAGCCTAAGAGCTGGTAGCTATCGAGGAGTCTCTAAGAGCTGAATAAAGGAAAACTCTCTATTATGATTTGTATGTATTAGCTTGTTAGTTACCTACCAGTTAAGTAATAACTGCCCTTTTCAGAAAGAAAATGTTTGTGTGATTTATCCTATCTGCCTGAAAAATTATTATGTTTTAATAATATCTATGCTGGATTAAGTAAATAAAGCATTACTATTGTCTGCGTGTATCCTTTTTAAGCTAGGACTTTTAATTTGCTTCGCTTCTACACAGGGAAGCGTCCTTTTGCTTTTTCAACCAAAAAGGAAGTAGCAAATTTTGTTATTTATTGTTTTTAATAATTTAACCATGAGCCTTTTATTACGTCTGCTTTAGATTTATAAAAAGGGTAGGCAACCCCTTATACTGTTAATGCACTTTAAGTTGCCTATCTATTAAGTTTAACTAATACCGAACGGTATCATTGTAGAAGCTAAGATATGTACTGCTACACTTGTAGCATAGTACTACAAAGTTCGTTTTTTATCCTGTTTAACTTATGAATGTTTGCCTGTCTACCTGTCTGCCTGTCTACCTATCTACCTGTCTGAAAGTGTAAGAGCTACTAGCCAGGATGTAAGCAAGGGGCCAGACCCCGTTAATATTCCAGCTACATTTGTATCAAACTGCTCGATATTATTATATGATCCGTGAACTATTATGCGATTTCAACTTAGGCAACATAAATTGGGTTAAGATTGGCAATAAGCATGACCCCCAACCAGCTTCAACGTACGACAATAATGCTATTTTTTTTGTGGACTGTATATCTGTAAGTGGAATTATGCAGTTTAATTATGTTAAAAATATAAATTAGAGGATTCTAGACCTTGTGTTATCTAACAACGAAAACACAGAGGTTATTCAATGCGAAAGCCTCCTCTTACTGCTGTAGGTCAAAACTAGCCTTCTTTAGAAATATATTTTAGATATAAGTTTACAGAACCGCTTATTGCAGCCGCTCAATTTATTTTAATTTCTCCAAAGCTGATTAGAATGCTATTAATAGTAAATTACTGTCTTACGACTGAAATGTTGAAGTGAAATCGCTTAGCACTGAGAAATAAATATTATCTCATTATGAAATCTGTTATTTCAAAACATGTACCGATGTTTAATAAGCAATCAGATTATTTTCCTCTTTGGTTTTTAAGCGATCTAGTTAAGCTGATGAGGGAAAAATCTAGAGTCCATCGAAAATATAAAAGATACAAATCTCCTGTTGACTATAATAGCTTCAGTTTACTTAGTAAAGCAGTGCTTTCGAACCTATATTAAAACAATGGAATCTAAAATCTGTTCTAATACCAAAAAACCTTGGGTCTGGCCAACGTAGTACATTTATACGTATTATAAATGTTTATTAATGATTTATAATTATGTATAATTATCAAATGAATACACAACTTTAATTTTTATTTTTTTACAAAACTAATTAATGAATTACATAATTATTAGTTGGGGGCTCTGGCCCTGGGCCCGGGCCCGTTGGGCCCGTGCCTAAAGACTGCACTGTAATTAAGCCTAGAGTATTCACTACTTTTTGTGTTCATTACAAGCAGCTCAACGAAGTCAATTTCGTGGTCTTTAGCCCTTTTACCGTGTAATACAAGAACCACTGGCGGTGTCACTTTTTAACCTAATCTAACAAGACCTGAATAATGCAGTATTACTTTCGAATCATTGGCTCGAACATAATTGGTGTAATAAATGCGCTTTAGTAAAACAATTGCAATTTATTTTGCTGGATTTTTACGCCTTTTTGCCTCTATAAATGGCATAGGCCGCAGGGCAACAGTATACTATTTTTATAATTAGGTCTATGTGGCATAGAAACATCCCAACTGAGTTATATTGACCCTCACGCAGTGGAAAGATTAAGCAGACCACTTGGTTTTTTCTAACATAGCTTAGCGTTTTCAAGTTGTATTTTTAAATGGTAATCATAGTAGCCCATAATATTATTAAATAACTAATTTTCTTGTTAACAGTGATATAACGATGGTAGGAGTAATTTCCACAAATAAAACAAAATGTTTGGGTTTTCTTTTGCTGCATGATACCACATCTGAAGCCACCTATAAAAACAACTGTACTGCGACAAAAAAGCAATGGAAAGTCATACACTGCTTAAAAGCAGCAGATAAACTCACCACAATAGGCCGTTCTAAGCGTAGGTAGTTCAACTTAAACTAGAAATCTGCTCTGAGAGCAATTCCATATTTCTAACACATAATTTACTAACTTCCTTCGGCACTGACGAAACTAATTAACGTTAGTAGTAATTAATTTCCAGTTAACAAAGAAGACAGCTCCAAAACTTGCTAACATAAATTGGTAATTTTCTGAAGTGAACATTTCACCTGATTTTAATAGTGTCTTAATTTTGCAAAAGTTGCTCTAACAGACGCTTTCTTCTACCCTTATTATTTCAAGTCACGAGCCCCACTCGTTGTTATGGTTTTGATTCGCGAACGCAAACAGTCAAAAAAAACTTTCTGTCGTATTTAAGCTTTAGATAATACTCCATATAAGTTTATCTTTAATAATTACATAGTTTTCTGCATTGCGTTAAGGCGTTTTTAAATAACTTCCCTAATTAATTGGTACGAGTACATAATGCAGCTAAATAGTTATTTCAAACCGGCAAAAATAATTATTTTTAAATTAGATCAATCGTAGATAAGAAAGTCTTTATTTTAATAACCTTTGTGTTGGGAAGCAATTGCTTTCTCTTAGACTAAATGTAAACCAGAAAGTTCATATAGGATGATTTCCAAGTAATTGTTTAAATAGCTGGGGGCACTATTTAGCTGTTCGTATTGTAACACATGTTACATGTTATACTAAGACATATCACTTAATCTAAATTATATAAGCTCGCTACACGTGGGATTTCAATAGAAAAATTTAAGGATAGAGGTTTACAAAACAAGCACCGTGCTTCAAGAATTATATAGGAGTGTAGCAAAGTTTTCCTAGCTAGATCCTGAGCAGAATGGGATAGTTGTCCGGAAGCGCCACCGGTTGGAGACAGAAATACATAAAGAAATATATTTAAATATATATATATATATATATTGAATGAACACAAGTGCTCAAAAGGGCAGTCTCCAAGGTTGCAAAAAGCAATTGCTTACACTCACTTATACTTGAACCTTAACTAGTAAATACCGACAGTTATGTATATTTTATTCTATTCGCAGTATTGTTATTAACTTAAGCATTTGATCATTGTAATTATTGTGGAACGTGACGTTTGTTTCATTATACGTTTTATATTACTCGTATTCGTTGTAAATGTGAAGGTCTTTCTGTATATAAAATTCTACATAGCTTTGTTGGCAAGAATGAATAAAATAAACTAAATAATGAGTGAATAGCTGAAATGATTTTCTACGCAAAAGCTCTTCAATGGCTTACATTTCACCCGCTAGTGATACCGATATGATAACGGCCACGGAAGTTCGAATTTTCATCTATGACGTTCATTACCCTACTAAAACGAATTCTTGCAATTGGCTTATTGCGTACGAATTGCCACATACTTCAAATATTGTTGTAGAATCGTCGGTCAGCACAAAAATACTTCGGTACTCCCCGCAATCTATGTCCGCAAGCATTGCCTGTCGAACATGCTATTAACGAGTTGGACGCAACCAAAATCAACGAAGCCAATATAATAATACTGAAAAAACCTAGCAGGCCACAGCCATTTGAACAAGCGATGGGGAAGCAATGTTGCTGCAGATTTTTAGTTTTTTTATCAATCTGCATTAAATCGTAAGCACAAATTGTAGTTGAAACGCTTCCTACGCTAAGGTGTAGCGTACACACGATATATTACAGTGTCTGGCATTTTGCTTGCCCCAAAACAGCTCGGCTACAAGGGAACACAAATACCTGTCCTTACACAATCGCAAAAGCGCAAAAGGCGGCCATGAGGAGCACGGGCTGTGAAGCTGTTGCCAAAACTGCAAGGAAGGGTAATGAGCGGCTTTCTGCTCATGTAACGTGTAGCCGCAGAATGGGAAAGTGCAGTGGAACAGGTTCAGATGCTGTCACTTGCAGTTTCTCTGCAGATAACTCCCAAAATAAGCAGACTCGAAGTGGTGGCAACTGAGTCAATGGGGTAAAATACGAAAAGGTGCCTGAAATAATCCTAAAACAACAATAAACGTGCAAGGGCAAACCCAGAACTAGAGATGGGCGCGTGAGTGATTTTTCGCTCACGTCACGCACGTTTCACGCTGGCTTTAAACAGTCACGTTCACGCACGTTCACGCTCACGTTCACTCACGTTCACGGCGTGACACGCCACTCACGACGTGACACGCAGCTTTTATTTAAATTCAGATAGAACAAAATGTTCAAATTTAAAACCAATGAAAAAACCCTAAAGAGAACTAAAAATATGTTTTGCACCTGACATAATTTACGTGATACGTTGCAATCAGAATAGTTGACATAAAACGAAAAAAATTAAAATTTAATATATTTCTTGCAGCTGTCTTCAAAGACATTACTTTTAATACTAAAAGCTGTCATTGGAATTGCCGTTTCCTTTATTGGTATGAGTACAGAAGGTATATGTTGCTAGGCAACACTTTTAATTCATAGGTTTGACAGTACTTTTACGTACAAGGATCAACATTTTCAGCGTTAAGGCGAGTATACAAAAAAAAACCATTACTTTTATTGGAATAATAAGTTCATCTACACATCTAAACATTAAAATTATAAAATAATATGTAATTAACATTTTCAGCGTTAAGTCGAATTCTGTGCTCTTCTAAAATTGGCCCAGCTGTAGAAAATACTCTTTCGCTTGTAGCGGAACTTGCCGGTATGTTTAAAATTTCTCAAGTTTTTTTAACAGTGGCGTATTTACACTGTTTTTCCAAAATCCTAAAATGTCATCTACATTTCCGAATTTTAATTTAACATACTAATTTAGTTCTGTTTTGACATCATCCTAATTACATGTGTCATAGTCAGAGCTATCTCTAAGTGTAGAAAGATAAAAATCTGATACTGATGTACCAGTTTTGAGTCGTTTGCTATGTATTTCATCATTATCAACTATAGTTTTATTTGCATTATAATCTTCTCTTTTATGTGAAGGTATGAACTTTAAGGATTTATAATTAGGGTCCAAAAATAAAGCCACATAATGTAACTTGTTTGGCACAATTTGTGATTTAATGAATTTAAAAGTTGCTGCACCCTGCAGTTTTTTATTCGTTACTAAATATTTAACGTGAAATTAACGTGAAACGTGAATCACGCCTTGAAAATTTTCGCTCACGTTCACTCACGTTCACGTCACGATTTTCAAATATTAGTCACGTTCACGACGTGACACGCCGTGACACGACGTGACACGACTGTTTTCACGTCACGCGCCCATCCCTACCCAGAACTACATACCGAAGGCATCAGACGGCCGCAGGACACTTTGCTTTTAAAATACAGTCTAATCCTCTCTTAAATAGTCGAATTTTAACAATTTCGTAACCACTACAAACATGCTGAAGTACATTTTTGATGAGTTGAACTGATTTAATCCAAAATTTTGAAAAAAGTGATATCGGCAACCTAATGTACATCAACGAAAAGGCGTAAATCTAATATACTGTTATGTTAATGTTTAGTGATAGCTCCACATTTGAACTAGTCATATAATTTATGTAGTGACTATTTTACTTTGAGCTTGCCCTTAATTAATGCAATGCACCATGTTAGTAAACCAATAATTACTTTCAAATTAATTATATAATAATAATAATAAACTTTATTTAGTTATAAACTATTTTAAGATTTACAGTTGTTTACATATTTACTTAACTAATAATTTTTCTTAACATAATCGCTTCGTTTTTTTAAACTCATAGATATTTTTAGTTCCTTTAACTTCAATTGGAAGGTTATTATAAATTATGAAGCCTTTATAAAAGAAACAATTTTGGGAACTGCTTTTTGTAAGTTTGGGTAATCTAACATTCTGCTTATTTCTAGTACTATAATTATGAATATCACAACCATAAACTAAGTGTTTGGTCATATATTCAGGTAACAGGTTATTGACTGCTTTAAAAACTAACAACAAAGAATTGAAATAAATACGTTGCTTCATACTTAACCATTGTAAACAATCGAGCATCGCAGAAATTCTTGTATATTTCGAACAGCGTAATATGATACGCATGACTCTGTTCTGCTGTTTTTGCATTCTAGAAAATTCTTGTTCATGACATACAAATAATATACTAGAGCAGTAATCGAAATGCGGTGCGATGATTGTTTTGTAAATCATAATTTTAGACTGTATACTAAACTTATTAGAAATTCTACTGAATAAGCCTATTTTCTTAACTACCTTTTTAATTACATAATCTACGTGTGCTTTGAAGTTTAATTTATCATCTATAATTACTCCTAAATATTTAACTTGAGATACCTTCTTTATTTCTAAGTTATCAATTTTTATTATATTAACCGATTCTGCATTAGTACCTGGTAAAATTATTGCTTTCGTTTTTGCGATATTCAGTTTCAGTTTATTACATTTTAACCACTTAGAAATAATTTCTAAATCTATATTCATTTTATTCATGGCATTTCTAACATCTTCGTCAGTAACTGTCACTAATGTATCATCTGCAAACAGATTTATGATGCAATGTTTTAGATTCAATTCCAAATCGTTTATATACAAAATAAACAATAATGGACCCAAAACAGAGCCTTGGGGTACACCCAAGTTGTTTTCCATGATATTGACTGGCACTGATCGAAGTGTGTAGTTTGTAGTCAATGAGTGAGATAACTTTGAAACCACATATTTTCGTTACCACGTATTCCATATTTATGTAGTTTATTCACCAACCTGTCGATAGTCTCAAATGCACGTTTATAATCTAGAAAAACAGTAACTACACTTTTATTTAATTCTAATTCACTTTTCCAATTCCTGAGAACCAATTTTAACGCCGTTTCACACGAATGTTTAGATCTAAATCCTGATTGGTTTTTGCTTATAATATCATGTTCAACTAAAAAGATTTGGAGTTGATCTTTCACAATAGGTTCGATAATTTGCTCGTATACCGGTAACACATTTATTGGTCGAAATTCTTCGCACTTGTAAGTTAATTTAACTTTAGGTACTGAAACAACTCTAGATATTTTCCATGATTCTGGAAAGCACCCTGTTCCGAGAGACTGATTTATTAATTTAACAAATATCTCACCTACAACTGGTAAGGCATCTGTAATTACAGTAACTGTAATATGGTCGAAAGAACCCATTCGTTTAATTTTAGCTATTGATTTTTTAATATCATTTAATGTAATTGTTTGAAATTTACAAGTACTGGTATTATCCGGAAACGTAGCTTCTTCAAAGCGGTCGTTTATAATAATGGACTTGTTTAGCTCTAATATACTATTTACAAAGTACTGGTAAAATTTAGTAGCAATATCCTGGGCATTGCTAATTTCTTCTCCGTCAAATAAAATGTTTGAAGAAGTAATTGTTTGTCCTTTCATTAAAGATTTGACAGTTTTCCACATCTTCTTCGGATTTCCACTACAGCTTTCTATTCTATTTTCATAATATTGGTTTTTCCTGTCCTTAATTTTATTGCCGAATACGTTTATAGTTTTGCCAGTCATGCGTGTTTTTTGTAAATTTAGCTGTCTTGTAGAGTTGATTGCGTTCCGCCTGGAGCTTACGTAAATCACAGCTAAGCCATGGGGTGTCAGTTTTAAGTGTAATTCTTTTGTTGTCAATGAGGTCATTTACAGAATTTTTTATTCTGCTGACCATATCTGTGGCAAAATTGTTTACATCTTTACTATCTAATAATGTGACCCAGCTATATTTATTTAGTTCATCAAGCAGTTTTTATGAGGAGTAATTAGCGAAAGTTGTGATATTAATTCTTTCAACATTCCTGTTATACCGCGCAACCTTTCGTAACGTGACATCGATTGCATTATGTTCAGAAATTTGTGGAATATGCACTTTACAAATGATATTGTCTTGATTTGTTAAAACGGGGTCAATGATTGTATTGGAATTTTTTGTTGAGCGCGTAAATTCCGTTACGAGTTGATTTAAACCCAACGTATTTATTAATTGTAGGAGCTTGCTTGTGTAGAATGAATCTTTAGAGATATCCCAGTTGAAATCGCGTAGAATTAAATGCTTGGTGTCGTCTGGGATTGTGTCGTCGTACCATTTTTCAAACTGCTTTAAGAATCTTGCAATACTGGCACTTGGAGAACGATAAACAACAGTGTACAATCCGTTGTAAAATCCTTGCGTTATGTGAATGCATAGCAGCCAGAATTCATTGTTAAATGAAAATTTTGACACTATTTTGAACTTAATATTATTACGCACAACGATTGCCACTCCGCCCGTATGGCGATTTATAGAATTACAACGAATGGTGACATAGCCCCGAAAACTTATTTCACAGTCTTCAATATTCTCCGTGAACCTTGTTTCACTTAAAAACACGATAGCTGGACGTCTGTCTTCAATTAAAACTTCAATTTCCTCCATATGTTTTAGCATACTTTGTGCATTTGAATAAATAATATCAGTATTTGGTTCTGTTATTCTAAAAAATCTATCTTACTTTTTTCTTGTTCTAGTTTACGTTTGTAAATTGGACAGTCAAAGCTCCATGCAAAATGATCTACGTCGAAATTAATTTTTAGTTTTTCTTTAGCATTGCAGCAGTTCACACATTTCTTTTCTTCGTCGTTAGCCTTACATTCTTTCAAGAGATGAGAACCGGCACATTTTGGGCATGTTATCTTCGATTTACATTGACTCGCTTTATGATTGAATCCATTACATGAAAAGCACCTGGTTACTTCAACTGCATCATAAACTCTACACCTATCCCAGCCGATATTAATTTTTTCTTCTTTCATAATTACACGATAGGCACATGCATTTACTTCCGCAATTACTGTATAATTTTTCCTGTTGTTTATGTTGTGGTTTCCTTTATATGTACAACTTTTATGGATGGTTCCTGTGATTCCAAAAAACTATTTTGGTATATTATTTTCTCTTCGATCGTTTCCATTGCCAGTTTTTCGCTTAGTCCAACAATTTTTACTCTAGGCAATTTCTTCTTTGGGATTGTAACTTTGTAGTTTTCTCCAAGATTAGTTTCGGCTTTTTCTTTAATTCTGCTGACATCATCCTTGTTTTTGCATCCAATAACACCACCCTTGCTAACAGTCCGTAGGCCAGATATATTTAACTCGGTAGGATCGATGGAATTTTTTATGTCTTTTTTAGTGTCAATACTTTTTTGGTCCTGATTTTTGGGTTTTATTACTACGACCGGTTCGTGTTTGTTTAACTTTAATTTTTCAGCATAAGTCATATCTTTTTGTTTCACCATGATGTTTTTGACCGTAGGTTTTACGTTTCCATCAAAAGATTCAATGTGATTCTGCAATTCCTCTAGTTTGTCAGAATGCTTTTTTAATCCAGTATTGATGCCATTCAAAACTGCCGTCATGTTTTCCAACACCTGTCTTAAATAGTTATTCTTCTTATCTGCACACGAGTCGCAAATCAAACCAATATTTTTTTTGACGCAAGTAAACTGAATTCTTCTGAATTAAAGTGCACACATTTTGGGTGAAATGCCTTAGCACAGAGTCCAGCACAGGGCAAACACTTTTCACCTCTTTTAAAATCCACAAAACAGCTATCACATCTATTATAACCACTCATTGTGGCAATAATATTGCCAGCAATGGGCAAAATTATTTGATTGAATTCACGTGCGTTAAGTGTGTCAACGGAACGAATAGAACCAAGGCGGTCTATATTGTTCCAGGCCATGACACTGGGCCTATAAAGTGACCTTTGGAATGGCCTACCACAATCTGGCAACATGGCTTCACCAACCTTGAACGAAAAATTACTAGTTTTGGTCACTAAATAAACAATCTGTCAGTGCACTCTCCATGTCATTGTGATGCATTTCAGTTGAAAAAAAATCTATAAAATCACTACTATTTACATCGCAGTGCGTCACTTCACTGTAATATTCGATTTAAAAACAATTCCTAATGGGTAGGTACCTAATTCTCCATTGCAAGCAAATCGTTACTAATTTTGACTTCATCTAAAACAGTAATTTCTTCAAATTAACTTGCCTCTAAGCTAATGATATTACAGTCAGAACAAGTCTTTTTATTCTATTATCTTTTATATCTGCTCTTTTAAAGTGCTTTTCACACACAACACTAGCCTTTCCAATCTGCCAGTTCTCTAAATGCAAAATGTCTTTCTATTTTTGTGCCACCGTTCCACTAGATGGAAACTTGAACACGCTAACATATGGAGCAACTGATGAAGCGTAAGTTGACTTGCAGCTCGGTATGTAAAACTTCAAAGGCATTTTTAGAACTTATATGACCTGTCTTGTCAAAATAGTTTTTAATGTCAAATATATTTAAATAATCTAGTTTTAGAACTCAAAAAAGAAATTGAGCATCTTAAGAATGCTAGTTCTGTCACACCAAAATCTCAACCCGAGCTTACTGAGGCAATTATCGGTGAAATTTTCGATAGAAATCGTAGAGCTGCAAACGTTATCTTATTTAATGTAAAAGAATTGCCATCAGAATCCCGTGAACAGCGACAAAACCACGATGTCCAGCAAGCTATTAGCGTTATTCAGAAAGTTGCTCCAGAAGTCCCCACGGATAATATTCGCGCGCTGCGCTTAGGTGAACCTCAAAACCAAAAACATCGTCCGCTAAAAATTGTATTATCATCAGCTATCGATGCAGTTGCAATTTTGAAAGGAAAAAGCAAACTAGGACGGGACAGTGAAATAATAATTCGATCGGATCAAACACCAGCACAACGAGAGTATTTAAAGAATCTACAACAAACTTTAAAGGATAGAATAAATGACGGTGAACAGGATTTAACAATAAAATATAAAAATGGAATTCCTGAAATCATCAAGCAAAAAAACTAAACACGCATGGCAGGCTCTTCGAAATTACATACATGTATACAAATATAGATTCGCTAATGGCAAAGTTTAATGAATTTGAATGAGTTGCAAATAATCTCAACCCTACAATAATATTAATAAGTGAAACATGGCTAAATGATAAGAAAACTGATAATGTTGCTGCATTACAGAACTATACGCTCTATAGGAAAGATCGGCAAAACAGGCGTGGCGGTGGTACTTGCATTTATATAAAAAACGAAATTAATTCCGTAAAAATAACAGTCCAAGAAAATAAAATGTATCCAACTGGTGAAAACGATTCTGTTTGGTTAGATATAAAGGTACATCGTACTCAGTTCTTAATTGCTTGCATTTATCGAGCCCCAAATTCGACAGCTGAAAACGATGCCGAAATGTTAAACTCGCTAAATAAAGCTTCACAAGAAAATGCAAATCTCTTGGTTTTTGGCGACTTTAATTTTCCTGAAATCGACTGGCTAAAGCCAATATTAAACAACACAGTCAATGCTGAATACCTTTTTACTGAAATGTACTTAAATAGCAACTTCACGCAACTGGTAAATCAACCGACACGATATCGGAATGGCGAAGAGCCATCTCTACTAGACTTGATTCTTGTCACGGATACAGAACTCATATCATATATACAGAGATTTTCTCCAATCGGAATTAGTGACCATATAGTATTGCTCGCAACATCGCAAATAATTGTTGGAAATGCAAACGCAAGAACCAAAAAACCTATGAGAAATTATTTTAAGGCAAATTACGTGGATATAAATAATTTTCTACTGGAAAGTAGATTTCAGGCATCGGAAACCGTGAATGAAACTACAGCAACGTTCTACAACCTGATGGAATTGGCTATAGAAAAGTATGTTCCTTCAAAGAGAAGTAGAAAGAACACAGACAAGCCATGGATCACTCCATTAATGAAAGCCGACATACGTAACAAACGGCGTTTATGGGACACATATCAACGTACTAAATCACCCTCAGACTATGATTCATATCGTCTCCATGCAAACACTCTGAGAGCACAATTACGAACAGCCAAAAGTAAATATGAAGCGAGCATTATTGATACTGGACCAAAACTCTTCTTCAAATATATTAAAAAAGTCTTGAAATCTAGAACATCGCCCACCTTTCTACGCCAGTTAGAAGATGATACCTTACAGACTGATCCCCGAAGTGTGGCTGAAATGTTTGCTAAACAGTTTCACAGTGCTTACGTGCGAGAAACTCTGGAAAACTTTCCTTCCCTACCAAATTCTACCCGAACCACACAAAGTATTACATCCATGCACTTTACTGCAGAGGAGGTGCAGAAACAGCTAATGTCGCTAAATTCGAACTCTAGCCCTGGACATAACGAACCGTCTCCACATTTTTTTAAATCATGTGCTCCGACTTTGAGTATCGCGCTGGCATGTCTAATGAACCAATCCCTTACTTGTTCAATGGTTCCTACAGTTTGGAAAGAGACCACAGTAATTCCAATATATAAAAAAGGGGATAAACTTTTACCAAAAAACTATCGACCGATAAGCCTAACATCTGTCTTGGGTAAATGTATGGAGAAAATAATAGCAAAAGAGTTGACGGAATTCTTTATTACAAACGACGTGATACCAAAGGGTCAACACGGATTTATGCCCAGGAAATCAGTTACTACAAACCTTTTAGTAAATCTTGATGTTTGGTCAAAAGCTTTCGATGAAGGATACCCTATTGATGTTGTGTATATTGATTTTGAGAAGGCTTTTGATAGAGTTCCCATCGAAAGATTACTCTATAAATTAGAACACTATGGAATCAGAGGAAACTTATTGCGCTGGTTGGAAGACTTTTTGAAAAACAGGTACTTTAGGGTCAGAATAGAAGGTGAACTCTCTGAAAAATATGCAGTGCTAAGTGGCGTACCACAAGGATCAGTTTTAGGGCCGTTACTTTTTCTATTATACCTGAGCGATCTTGCAGCGTGTCTTCATTCTAATCCAACATTTTTCGCGGATGATACCAAACTTTTTAATTTTCCCACGACAAATGCAGATATATTAAGATCAGATCTTAAAACACTTGAAAGTTGGTCATCAAATTGGCTTTTAACAGTGAACGAAGACAAGTGCACTATTTTGCATATTGGTTTCAATAATCCTAGATTAGACTACACTTTACATGGAGTTACATTGAAAAAAGTTAACGTGCAACTGGATTTAGGCATCATAATATCTGCGGACTTAAAATGGTTCCACCATATTACATATATAGTGAAAAAAGCGAACACTGTGCTGTATTTAGTGAAATGTGCATTTAAAGATCTAACTCCCAAAATGTTACTTAAAATCTATATAACCTATATTCGGCCTATATTAGAATGTGCATCGCCTATTTGGTCACCATATTTCGTTAAAGACATTGATTTAATCGAGAAAGTGCAGAGACGAGCAACAAAAATACCACAGGCGTTGAAAAACATGCCATACGAGGAACGACTATCTAAGCTAGGTCTAACAACCCTACAAAGGAGGCGAGAACGCGGTGATCTCATAGAAACTTACAAAGTCATCTCGGGATACTATTCAACACCTGTGAACATTTTCCATCTAAGCCAAAATATGCATTTACGAGGACATTCATATAAATTGAAACTTGAACGATGCAACAAATTTCCAAGGAAGAATTTCCTGTGCAACCGTGTTCATAACAGTTGGAATTCATTAACCAATGACATATTGTGCAGTGCCAATAAAAATTTATTTAAAAATGCTCTAGACGATTATTATTCACGATAACCATTTCTTTCTTTTTATGTATGTATAATTATTCATATGCAAGTGCATGTCCATATTGTCGTAATATGTTTCATTTCAAGTATATGTACTTATATATTATGTTTAAGTTAAATAGTAATAATTAGCTGTATAATGTTAAAATATGTTGAAAATGTACAACTGCTTATTTTGTATTTATGTACGTAAGCGATATCGGCTTGCCGCCTGCTTACTATTCTTAATAATAATAATATTTCAAACAAACAAAACTTAGTGTGTCTTGGAATGGCCTAGCACACAATCTGGCAACAGAGCCAGTGTCATGGCCTGGAACAATATAGATCGCCTTGATAGAACACGTATCAATTAAGTACTCTTCTGCAGGGTGATTCGCCAAATCTAGATCTCTATTAGTTGAAGTTTAAATTTTTATTTTAATTCTTGACTATTTAATGACATCAAATGTCAACTTGACTTCTACAATTACTCGAACCAGGTATTGACAAATCTATTTTTACTTTGACATAACTATCAATTAACTCACCAAAGTAAGTACTGTTTTGTATTTTATCTTTCTTTTATTGTTCGTTATTCAAAATGCTTTGATATTAATTACTAACACAAACCTTATCACTTCTTCAGCTCACACTGCTAATATTTAAATACCACTGCTCCTATCCTTAAGAGATCCCGATGTTCACCTTATGCAACACCTACAGCTTATTCCTGTCAACCAACTCCAAACGTCTGCAGAATCCGGTATCGCTCCCCCAATCAAACGTCACCTTCACGCCAATAGACTCCTGGTAAGTTTCAGCTTTATAAATGAATCTGATCCTATCTTGTTCATTTCTTAGAAAGACCTCTGCACTCAGCAACTCCCACAGAAGCTGTCCAACTCCAGCTGGTACTCCTACTAACCTCCTTCTAGATGAATGACCTCACTTCCATACAACAGCCAATGTAACCAATGGATATTTAATTATGTGTCACCTTCACCAATAAATCCAATTTCCTCCAATTCAGTAGTTCTCTGGTTCTTTCTATTTAATTCACTGTATTAGACAATCTCTTCACTGATTGTTTAGTTTTAATAAATTATTATTTCATTTTCATTTCTGCACCTCGTCGATTAGTTAATAGCCTTTAAATTTGTATACTACCAAATAACTATACAAATAAGGCATAATTTCTGACTTTTATTGATCAAAATTAAACATTTCAATATTATTTGTACATTTTTTACGAGTTTGTTTTTTACAACTGACTAAACAAAATTTTCATTTCTATTAGATACAATTCTTCTTGTCCTCTTATAAATTTTAAATATCCTATTATTACATGCTATCAATTCTTATTATTATAACAAATACATTTGTCAATTGTAACCTTGGCTTGAAACTTATTAAAATTAACTGGAACCATCAAAATTTGAATACTCACCTTACTCATTGTCTTAATTAATTTTATCATTCTTATTGAACTTTACACCCAATCTTTATTAAACCCTTTAGAATTTGATTATAATTAACCTTCCAAATTTATCATTTCTATCATCCATATTTTAAAACTACCTTTTGCATATCATAACAGTACATAATTATAGCTAAAGACCAAAGACAATTCCTACTCGTTCAGTTTTTGTTAAAGAGACATTTTTAGTTACACTTTATTATCAGGTCTAATAGTTATTGAATAATATTCGTTCCATCCTCTGATATATTTGTGTGGCATATTCATCTATTGATGATTAAATAAACTTACAATGTACAGAGTGGGTCTAATAAGTCCACTGTAGCTTGTTAATAACCTTATTGTATGGTTAGTATAGCAAGTCGTAATTCTTTCAATCAAAAAAGTATGGCTAGCATTCCAATAGCTTTGCATTAAAAATGAGCAAACATAGCACTATTAAAAATGCTGGTTATCAATATACAGGCACATTCCAAAGTAATTTTTTTAATAATATGTCTCATTATTATATTTTGTGAAAATTATTCTAGCTTTCTCGTCTTATTTATTGGAAAAAGCTGCTCATTGCACATTTCATCTTGCGTAATAATTATATTTCAATTAGAACACGTCCACTGTTACAGTTATTCATATCTTGTGCTTTCCCGAAGCACCTCGAATGGAATTTTACAGATTAAAAGTTTTCATTTATTGCTTTCTTCACGGACTTTGACAGTGGATATAACTTCATTCGGTAATTTTCGAAAAGTGACAGTTGAAAGAATTTAGAATTTCTTTGACTTCCTGTCTGCATGCCAGAATTTTAAGCCGTTCGAGTGCGGAATGTAGGGACATTTTATAGGATGTTGTTCCCCCCTTATTTCCATGGTCATCGACCTATAGGAAATTCTTGCAGGTTTCTGAAGCGGTGTGAAAGAAATCTTTAGCTCCGGCTATTTGTTTCGTCGTTTATTCTTTTCCGGGCCAGCTTGTATATTCCCAATTGAATTATTATTCGCTGTATTTCAAACGATATCAAATCTTGTCCACGCAAAAGTGCTGGATTTGGTTTTTCCAAAATTCACTTGTTATCGCTTTGCGCCAGCGAGCAGCTATTCCGTTGTTTTGCGGGCATTTGATTTTTGCATTCGGTTGAAGTAACTTGCTTCTACGAAGGCTTTCCCGCGTGCTACCGCACCAATTTTTAATTAACTTCGTTTGTGAGCTGATGACTAAAATCAGGTATGTCCACGCTACTTGTTTGATATTCATTTTAGTAATTTCCCGTTTTTTATTAGCTCTTTGACGATATTCTTCAACGTCACTTTTAAACGCCATTATTAGATGACGTTTTTAGACGACTCTTTATTTGGGTTTCCTAATTAACACCCTAATCAATAACTTGGACTCGCAACTCCTTTCTGGAATGTCATCTAGAGCTTGCCAAGTGGTACAAGGAGCGTCTATTCCATTATCAAATTCGGCCACGAGTTCGAGATTGCTGTCGGCTTACGCTAAGCTAATCCTGGACCAATTCAGTACCTGCCACCCAGGTTAGTCTTGTTTCAACTTTTGTTGATAACTACGTCCGCCTATGAATTGTTGGCTGAATCGATTGTGACGACGCTTCAGATTTACAATTTGCAAATTTAAACTACGCTATACAAATTTAAAACATAATGTATTAATTGTTCCCAAATTTACAACTCACAAATTTAGAGTTTTGCTAAATGAATACGTATTAAGAATTTTGTAAAAAATTCCCTCACGCCATTTTGCTATCATTACCGAGATAACGGTTAAAACATATGACAGTGGTAAGCTTACTCCTCATTGAGTTGTGATCACATTCAATCCAAGAGCCCAAAAGAGGTTCGCATGTTTTTTGTGCGTGCTGCATTTTCAGCATTAGTAATATACTGTATTATATACTGTATTTAAACCTTGTGATAAACAATTTACAGACCTAATTACGATGTTGCGAGCAACTATTAATTATTAATCAAATAAACCTAATTGTTGCTGTAATTTTATTTATTTCTCGAAATCTGTGATTTCTGGCGCCCTGTGTTTTTTTACTATTATTAAAAGAGCTTGCAGCAGTTTAGCTGATGATAGAAATCTGGGACCCAATGCCATCGAATTTGAAGCTAGCTAGGTCATTGCGGTGAGTAAGAACATTTCAGAGCTACCGTGGTGTATAAATGATAAGGGGGTTGATCTGCGATTATACTACCATCGATTATTATTAGTAATCGATCGCAGGTTGGCTTTTTTATTGTTTCAGGTGGTACAGTTATATCTACCGGAATGTGAACCGTGCAAGTTTAATTTTTTACTGCATGTGATCGTGGTCTACCCTCCAGACGTTTATTTAGTTTAATGTTGCTAATTAGCGCTACAGGCGTGTCGGAAAACGCCGAGGAACGTTCCGATGAACTAAAGAAACGGTAGTTGGTACCGGCATGCTGAGTTCCACCCGAGAACATTTCTCTTGCCACCTGGACCGCTTCTGCTTGTAGCGTTTGACACTGTTCGCGGAAACCTAAGGCACTTTTATTCCAGAGCGGCTACACAAGATTGTACCCTTTCTGCATCCTTGGTGGGGCTACCTCAGAAAATCCAGCTAACAAAGGATACGTTAAGGTCTTATCCCTATGCTACATCGTTTATATTTATCTATGAGTTGTGAGTAAAAATAACGTAAAGGGAAGGTTTTCTTAGAGATTAAGACGAAAAAACATGTATTTACCTAGGGCGTTCCTAATTTAGCGACTCAGTTTTAAATTTTAGTTACCATTTTGATTTAATTGTACTATTTGTGCTTAGATGTTTACCTTTATTTGGTGGTATTATTCAACTGATATTTTAACAGTCTAATAATTAAAGTCTTACTATTGTTCCGTACTACTGGCATGTTATGTTTTATTCGACCCTACCGATACACCTGTAGGTTTTTCTTGTTGACGACTGGCGCATCTCTGTATTTTGCTTCATTTTGTCTTCTTGAAGAACCTTCAGAATAATTGCCTGAAACTTATTTACGACAACAAGTCGCCAAGAGTTTGAGCTAGTCAGAGTTCTGCTCGCCTTTTATTGAAGAAGGACAGACAGTCGGGTGTTGACGAAGTTCTGAACGTTTTTTACTAGCATAGTGCCGCATTAACTAGCCACATGCAAAATGCCACACTCCGTCAAACTACCGTAAATTTAATAGAAACTACGTTGGTCCATAACTATACGAAACAACTTTGTGGTTATCGTCTGTCGCATTATAATGCTAATTGTAGAATTGATTTACACCGAAGCAATGAATGGTAGTACTAATTTTCATTTAAAGAGATGAACTGTGTTGTTACGAGACCATTTCTGTCCGAAGCCACTTCGATTGGTTAAAGACTGTGCTACTTGTAGGAATGGTAAATGTTTCGCCACTTGGTTAGAAAGATAGAATTTTCGTACAGACGAAGGCAGGTTTACCTTGCTCGAGGATTTTGACATGGCGACAACGATTGAGCGATTGCTGTAATTGCCACTCGGCTCGAAAAGTAAAAATTACATCGTGGACGATCATGGCAGCCATTTTCCCTCGTTCGTGGATGTTGACACGGTCGTGATTCCTGGTATAGCGGACGTCTGTAATTATGTCTTCTGAGGTGTTGTAGGTACTGCTGTTACTATGTGACTCCTTCTGATATGAAAAATTGTAACTAAAAACATGAAAAGAAAAATTAAACCCAATTTGTTTTATTTTAAAAATCTAGTTTTCAGTCAAATTGTTTTTATTTCATAAATTACCATGTTAATATTATACCAACATAGAAATTGTTTTTTTCTAGAACATTACAATATAATAAACATTTTAAGTTTTCCTATAATTTTACATAGCTTCTTCAGAAATTAAAAAATCGTGTTCTTGTTTTGGACTGGGCCTCGCTATTGTGATATGTAACATTTTAAAATTACACCAGTTTAAAACTTTCTTAAAATAGTAATTTACGTAACAAGTATAGAAAGTGGAGCTTTTCAGTACGAGTGAGATGTTTCCGGAAGAGGCCGTTAGGCCGAGTCCGGAATTTCGAGACGAGTATGGAAAAGCCACTTTCATACGAGTTTCGTACAATATTTTTTCGTACACTAGCATACAAAACGGAATACTAAATTTATCCTCGTATATAGCAAATAAGTAGAGTAATATTAATGTAATGTAATATTATATGTGTTGTAACTAAGGAAACGCAAAATACTACTTTGCCGTACGAATACCGCAAAGTGCAACTTTCTGATTAATAAATTGTACGGCAAAGTAGCTCTTTCAATGCTAGTGTACGAAAATAGTAATTTACGTAACAAGTATAGAAAGTAGAGCTTTTCAGTACGAGTGAGATGTTTCCGGAAGAGGCCGTTAGGCCGAGTCCGGAATTTCGAGACCAGTATGGAAAAGCCACTTTCATACGAGTTTCGTACAATATTTTTTTGTACACTAGCATACAAAACGGAATACTAAATTTATCCTCGTATATAGCAAATAAGTAGAGTAATATTAATGTAATGTAATATTATATGTGTTGTAACTAAGGAAACGTACGGCAAAGTGCTACTTTGCCGTACGAATACCGCAAAATACTACTTTGCCGTACGAATACCGCAAAGTGCAACTTTCTGATTAATAAATTGTACGGCAAAGTAGCTCTTTCAAAGCTAGTGTACGAAAAAATATTTATTTTTGCAATCTATTAAACATGAAATGTACCGAGCATGCGTCAAACCAGTGGCGTAGCCAGGGGAGAAACTCGAGCCTCCCTTCCGAAATTAAAAAAAAAAATAATTATTCCTTACTGAAAATTGACAATTCAACTTCGTGTAGACTACAGCGACGTCAACGTGAATTGGCACACTTTTCGCGCCAAGAGTGTAAATTTATTCCAATATAGTAGTGTAACGATTTATTTTTTGCAAGGCAGGTTTACTATTTCGTGGTTCACTATTTTGAGGTTACAATAAAGTGGGAAAATTAACAAGTAGACTTCGTATGAGAGCATTCTTTTGAACTAAAAGTGCACTTAAAACAAACACTAACATGGAAATTATAAATGAACAAGTAATAGTAGTAATACTTCCTTAAAATATACATTTTTATTATTCATGTGCAAAAAATTAACTTATTTTTGTTGTCACTGTTTCTTGCATAGTTTAATATTTAACAGTTTCTTTCCACTTTAGGAACAATTTATATAAGACTTTCCATTTTTGAAAATTTCAGAGTGTTCATTTTATCTGGTCTGAATATGTTCTATAACTGTTTCCGTTTTTTCTTTATTCCGCGCTTAGTAAAGTTTGCTACTCCATATCTTTTGGTTAACTCTGTTACCGTTATTTCTTTTATTAATGATTTAAGCATATTACTTTTCATGCTATTTAGCTGCTTTCTTGTTTGTGACATTTTAAGCCAAAATCTTAAATAACAAGTGAAGTTCAATAATATATTTATCATATATGCATGTAGGTACTTTCTTGCGCATGGCAGATGAGTAGCCAATAGTAAATTATATTTTTTACATATATTTGTAAGTGTAATCATTTTGTTTAACTGTTATAAATTAAATTAAAATTAGAACGGCACCATGTAAAGGTACTTTTAGTTAGACCTATACTCTATTTTACTGTAAATTTAGGTTGCCCTTTGTTTGCTAGTTCACCCAGTCGTAGAAGCACAAGACCCGCTCTTAATCGCTCTCAACCGCACTTCAATGTTTCGCGTGGCGTTCCTTATGTTTGAAGGAAACACACCAGCCATCTACTAAGCGCCTTCGTCTGCGCACAATCTGCTTTGTTCTATTAGTAGCCGCAAAAGCGGCATCAGCTGGTTTGCATCGCACAATCTAACGTGCGAAATGCTCGTTGCATGTTTTAAATACATAATTCGTCTTAACCTAATTATTACAATGTAAGAAATACAGTTTGGCTTGAATCTAGCAACGTGCTTATGAATTACCAATGTGATACGAACTAGCCCGTTACAACCACCAACCTTTCTATCAATCCCTGTCCACAAACTATAATGAATTGAGCGTTAAGACAATTATAAATTAGTACAAAGCTAGTGGTAGCTCCAAATAACGTATTGTTATGGGAAATTCCGAAAACATGTTCGTTATATCCAGGCTTTCAACTGTTCACTATATCGAGACGGAATGTAAAATTTTGGCTGCTCATTCGAGCGAGTAGTTCACCAAATCGCGACTCGACTGTATTTGCATTTGTTATTTTCGGGTATATTTAAATTTGCCGCTCTGTGAATCACTGCAGGGAATAAATCAAGGAAACTGATTCTGCAAAATACAAATACACCATTGCTAATGTTTATGATTATGTACGCACATTGTCTCTACTTTGTATCAATAATTTCTGATTGGAAAAATACAGTAACTAGCACGTGCGACGAGTTTAAGAGCACTACCCAAAGCGGAGAGCTTTTAACGTCGCTAGTGCTTTCATAGCACTTATACACGTGTATCATACGCTATTTTTTCTCCGATCGTAACAGAAATATAAAAACTTGGTTACTTTTTTTCCGTCAGATTGTGTTAGACATTTTAAGTTATGTCGGCATTAAAATTTACGGCAGAACGTGTTTTAATATTAAATATATATTAAAACACGCCACCAATGACAAAGTGCAAAAAAGACGTAATTCGGGCGCTAATATTAAGGGTGCTACAAGAGTCACTTTTGACACAAGAAACTGTGCAAAAAGTTGTCATTTTGACACGATCTTAGAAAAAATTAATTTCACTTCATTATATCGTGCTTTAAAAAATTCATTTAGAGTAGGCGTTGTATAGAAATTAATATATCATCTTTAATTCAATTATACTCAAATTAAGAGAAACTTCAGCAGTCTTATATGGATCCAAGCAAAATTAGGTGAAATTTATTACTAGTTTATACTAATGTTCGATAGTCGCCAGCGTGGCCGAGCGGTTAGGGCGTCAGGATACGGTGCCACGGTACGGGGTTCAATTCCCACATCTGCCAAATTGGGTACCAAACCACGGTTGTGGAAGTAGTGAAAGTAAGGCAGTCGTCGAAGGAGTGATGCTAACCACATCACCCAGTACTCCGTTAACGGTGTGCCAGATGACTGGATTTAGGAAACAGATATTTCGGTGACCCTGACTCGCCCTGTCTCAGGCCATGTTTCTACATGGAATGAAGTGCCTGAACTTTATTTTAACTTTACCAATGTTCGATGGCCAGCCAGATCAGCTGATCTAACGCCTCTTGACTTTTTTCAGTGGGGTACGTTAAATAATAGAATATATGAAAGTAATTACAGCTCCAATAATGTTCAGGAGCTGCGCGAGGCAGTGCTAGAAGCATGTGGTAGTATTAATCGAAGTACGTTGCGTAAAGTAACCCGAAGTGTCATCAAACGCTGTCAACTATGTTTAGGTAACAATGACCAGAATTTTGAACATTTCATGTGATTATCAAGATTAAGTTTACTTTTTTAAATAAAATTTGTTTGTTTTTGTTTGGATCCATGTAAGCCTACTTGATTAAAATATAAAAACCATTAATATTAGTGATACTTTTTATTCAATCATACGTTATCTTAGATCGTTGATAAGAGAATAAAAAATTCTATTCAGTAACCTAAAAATACAATATGGTGCCCATTTAACTTAAGGAAGTTGATATGAGTACCTCAAAAGCAGCCATCTTGAATTTTTGTTGAGCACCAATTTGAAATTGATCTCATCGAAAACTGTGACTTTCATATGAAACTTTTCATACCTCTTATACTTACGAAGATATTTGACATACAAGAAAATTACAGTTCTTAGTTTTTTAAAAATAACTTCTGACAGGTTTGACATTTTGAACTGTTTCAAACAGATTTTAAATCAGCATATAGAACTGCAAAACATTGCTCATTTAACCAAATCTCCATCTTTAATGATAATAAAGTTACCCATGCAATCCCACTCGATCTAGGTCACACTGTATATTCGATTTTATCGGAAATGCTGTCATTAATAAAATCGGTTATATAAAATCTAACTAGATGGAAAATCTGGCAGAAGGAAGTGTCAGTAAATGTTTTCCTGTGGTAACATTTGATCATGAATAACCATGGAAATAAGTAATTATCGCAAATATTTTTTTGGATAGAATTGCCGTTAGTTGCAACTATCCTACTAGTTATATTTTGTTCCGTATTCACTGTTATAGTGCATTCTTTCCTATTCCGAATAATCCCACCGTGCGTCAAGATATTTTCCGAAAATATTCGAATGTTGAATAAGCCATTCGTTGTTGTTCCCCAATCGGCGAATAGCGCTTGTTCCCGTAAATTTTTATATATAAGTGTGTATCATTAACAATAAAAAGATGGTGTTTACACATAATCTAGAAAGTGATATTAAACATTTGGCGAAAAATGTAATCGCCGATCATTTAAAAAATAGTGACGTTTTCGATGAGCTAGTGACCCGCTTGGCTGACGTTGTAGTGAAGAAGCTGGAGTCAAGATTGAATAAACTAGAACAAGCAATTGAAAACTGCAGCACCTTAGAAAACAAAATAGTGGACCTGCAACGAGATAACAAAGAACTGACCAAAATAATTGTTAGTCTAGAACAGTACACGAAACGTAATAGTGTTCGCATTTTTGGGGTTACGGAAGATAAAGGAGAAGATGTGGAAAATAAAGTGCTTATGATATTTAATCAACAACTGAGTTTAAATTATCCCTGAACCCATTGACCGCGGTCATCGGGTAGGTCAAAATACCATTCGTTCCCAGGGCACAAAACCTATGCGACCTCATGCTATCATTGTATAATTCTGCAGCTATCGCTATCGTGACATTATTTTCCGAAGTAACAAGAAATTAAAAGGTTCTAACATCATTATTAAATAGGACCTCACAAAGTTACGTACGAATCTATTAAACTGCGCCAGTGAAAAATTTGGGTTGAAGAATGTGTGGATCAATGATGGCATTATATTTTTAACTAAGAGTGGTAAAAAGCATGTTATACATTCGATGCAAGATTTAGATATAAGCTGCTGAGTTAACTATGTCATTACATTACTGAGCGATGTGTTATTTTATGTTAGGGAACAGCGTTACGTTGCACAAAAATACATAAATTTTGTATTTTTTGTTGTTATAACTTTTCATACACAATCCATCTTTTGTTTTTTTTGTGAATTAATTACGACACTCGTACAGCTCAAGGTAGCACATTTAAATGTTCGCTGTTTAACTGCAAATTTTTTAGAATTGAAGTCATTTTTCAAAATTTAAATACGATATTTTTTTCTTAACTGGAATATGTTAGATGTATCTATTATGACAACCGCTTTTAAAATTGAAGGGTACACTTTAATACGTAAAGATCGCTTCACTCGCGGTGGTGGAGTCGCAGCTTTCATTTCAAATAGAATTAAATTTACACAAATTGAATCTAATAATACCATACAGCCGCTGTGGATTTCGGTGGGAACTGATAAAGAAAATTCTGTGTTAGGTGTTGTGTATCGTCCACCCACTTTCAATACCAAATTGTTTTTAATGAGCTTGAAGAAACGATATCTACTTGTTTATTACAAATGGATAAAATTATTTGTGTAGGAGATTTTAATATCGATTTATTGAAAACCAGTAGCGTTGGTATTTTTCTTTTTTAATTCGTTTTTGGAATCTTTGGGATTATTTCAACAAGTAAATCAACCTACCAGAATTACTCAAAACAGTAATACATTAATTGATTTTATTTTGTAATTTAATTAATTTTTGTACCGATATTGATAGAAAGGTGGAAATATTGAATAACTGTGTTACTGAAATTTTTAATTTACATGCTCCTGTCCATACTTGCAAAGTATCTAAACCTCATCAACCGTGGATAACCGATAATGTTAAATTGTTGCAATCGTTGAGAAATAAAGCAAAAAGAAAATGTCGTAAAACTAAGCTTTCCCACCATTGGCAATACTATAAAACTCTACGTAATTTCACTACGTTGGTCATTCGCAAGGAAAAAAAGCTTACCTTGAATTCAAATTACGTCAGCTTAATTCTGCGGAAACTCTCTGGAAGGAACTAAAACGTTTAGGGTTTAGTGTTTCTAACTATACGGAGATACCATAAGGTTTAAAAGATGTTAATAAAAGAATTGACTTTTTTATTAATAGCATTCCTGAAAATGATGCTGATAATTCTGAATTAATCAATCTTTATTTATCACGTACTAAAAATTAAATAGGTTCTGTTTTTGAATTTAATGTAGTTGATATCACTACTGTGAATAGTATTCTAAATAGAATTAGCACTAAATCAGTTGGACCTGATGGTATTAGTGTAGTCATGACTAAAGTGTGCTGTCCATTCGTCCTACTATTTTTAACGCATATTATTAATTGCTGTTACTTAGAATTGGTTTCCTACATGCTGGACGAAAGCCAACGTCACCCCTTTAGCCAAAATTAAACAACCCACCGAATACAAACATTTACGCCCTATAAGCATATTACCTGTGTTATCTAAAGTGTTGGAGAATGTAATCTGTAATCAACTCAGACTTCATTTATCTTCTTATGACATTTACAGTCAGGTTTTAGACCACTTCATAGTTGCACAACTGCATTACTCAAATTAGTCGATGCTTTGATACATTCTATCGATCAGGGTAAGCTGTCTGTGCTAATTATGCTTGATTTTACCAAAGCATTTGATACTATTGACCATAACGTTTTACTAGCTATACTTCACTTTATTGGTTTAAAGAAAAATGCTATCGAGTTATTAACGAATTATTTATCGAACAGGACCCAAAGCGTTAAGTTGTAAGATAATATATCTAATGTAGTTTATTTAAGATCTGGAGTTCCACAGGGATCCATTCTTGGTCTTTTGTTATTTACTATTTATACTTCTTCCTTCATTGATTTAGATACTGTAAATTCCATGCATATGCTGATGATACTCAGCTACATTATTCTTTTAATCCTTCTGATATTGTCAATTTTGTAAATGTAATTAATAATGACTTAGAGAGCTTGTACGTTTTATCTCAGAAACATAGTTTATTTTTAAATTCATCTAAGTAACAAGTTATGGTCTTTGGGAAAACATCCATTTGTTGAGATATTCAAAATTTAGATATTAAAGTTAACAAAACTCAAATTCCTTTAGTTCAGTGTGCAAAATATTTAGGCTTATATTTGGACAATTCCCTCAGGTTTTCCAATCACATTTCTAAAAACATTCAAAAAGCCTACGTAAATCTTCGTTTATTATATCTTCACATGCATTACCTTTCCGTTAAAATTAAAACTGCATTGTGAGAATCTTTAGTCTTATCACAGTTTACATTTTGTAGCCCTCTATATTTTCCTTATTTGTTTTATTGATAGAATAAGAGTTCAAAGGGTACAGAATTCTTGTCTTTGTTACATTTTTGGAATATGAAAATTTGATAGCATTTCACATAAACTTTCTGGTATTCAGTGGTTGAATATGAATAATCGTTTTTATCTTTGGTCAGCTTGTTTGTTTCAAAAAAAGCGTTTTATTTCAGACTCCGTCATATCTTACTATTAAGATTTCTTTCCGTACTGATGTGCACAATATCAACATCAGAAACAAAGGAATGATCACCCCCCCGAAACACACAACTGTCTTTTTTGAACGTTCATTTCCATTTAACATTTATAAAATATACAAGTCTTTACCTGAATCGTTAAAACGTTTGTCAACTATATTATTTAAAAGAAATCTTACAAAAATACTGCTTACTCGTCAATAAATGATTAATTGTGTTGCTTTGTACTGACTAGTGTTATGTTGTTCTAGATTCTTTTTAATTTTTTTTTAGTTCAGAATTTGTTTTTCTAGGATTAGTGCTTCACATTCGTTCCATAATTTATAATTTCATAATTTGCATAATTTTATAGTTTATGTTATTGTATATTATTAGTTTTGTGTTATTATGTCTTAAAAAATAAGTTTACATGTATTTCGTTTTCATTTAAAATCTTTAAGGTGTAAGTGGCAGAACAGGCTGCGATAGGATTTATCCTCGCACATCTGAACTTCACCTTGGGATTCTTTCACAAGTCATCATCTTCAGCACTACAGCCCGTTGTGGGCCTTGGCCTCCTCGACAATGGCTTTCCATTCTTTCCTCTCTTTCGCTTTTTCTTCCCAATTTCGTATCCCTTGTGTTCTTAGGTCTTCTGTGATTTCATCAATGTACCTATTTCGTGGTCGTCCAACTGTTCTTCTACCTTGCGGGTTGCTGCTGAATATTTTCCGGAGTGGTGCTTTCTCATTTAGTCGCATTATATGTCCTACCCATTGTAACCTAGCTGCTTTAATGTTATTGACTATGTTCGGCTCCTTAAAGGTGGTGTATATTTCATGGTTGTAGCGTCGTCTCCATTCTCCATTTTCACAGATTGGCCCTAGTATTCTTCTAAGTACTCTCCTTTCAAATATTCCAAAATGATTCTTGTCTTTAACTGACATTGTCCATGTTCCCGCACCGTATGTTAATACCGGTCTTATTAGCGTTTTGTACATTTTGAGTTTAGTTCTCCTTGATATTTGGTTAGATTGTATCTGTTTTGACATTCCGTAGAATTCTTTCACAAGCATTTGTATTTATTTTTATATTTACTCACTGGTATTGCTCTGCATGTATTTATTTGTGAAGATTATTATTATTATTATTATTATTACACAAGCATCGGCCGTTTAACAATTTTATTTGGTTTGTATATTTTTCAAATGTATGCTTTATTTTCTAGTTATTAAAAGTAGTAAACATTCGACCTTGCTGATAACTATGTGAGCGCTATCTGGCGTTTAAGCGTAGTGTTTTTCTTTGAGTACAATAAACTGTATTTGGTTTCTTATTTAAAGCAGGTCATCAGCTAAGCAAGACATAGAAGCTATGTCTCGCTGTACTAAATCGAAAGCCATACAAATGACGAATCAAAACACACGTACAATTAAATGTTTTACAACCAAACGCCAATAAAAATCTTTAAAAAAAACACTACCTTGAAATTCTTTCTTCAGTCACGCCTTATTTTTTTTCCGTTCTACATGGAATACCTAGAGATACTATTATTATTAAGTAGTATTCATATCAAGAAGTGTGCATAAACGGTAAGACATACTAAGCAATTTACATTCAGTTCGTTCTATGTACATATCGTTCTGTTTTCAAATACTCGTAACAAACACCTTAACGAAGTTATTGTAATCCCGGAAGACAAAAAGAGCAGCTAAATAGAAGTCCCCAGCAGCGAATTCCAAACAGCAAATGAATTCGAAGTGGAGGTCAGTCTTTCGGAAAAGCGAGGTGAGTGATTGTATTACAGTTGGTGCCTTCCGCACTTTTTGGGCCAGTTCTGGCGTCGTTCTGCGTTGTGGACTTTATGAACTTCATATTTATGTACCTGGGCGGCGGCCAAACTCGGCGAAGTCGTAAGTGCCGCCACCCCAACACACTATTTCATGAGAGGTCACAAACTAATGTTATAAATGAAAGCAGCGCGGAACAAGAAGCGGTCTGCAAAACAGGGCCGCTACTCGTCAAACATTCGCTTTTTCGATAGAAGTGGCCGAGAACTGCAGCTGCCCGTCTGCTCAAGCGGCGACAAAACATCAGTTTATTTTTGCCTATTCCGCGATGTTATACAACCCTAGGCAAGGAAATCTCCTTCCTTGGCGCTCAGATCAGTTGAAATCCCTTCAGGCTGGAGCGGCGTCCGAGCTCTTTTCATGCGAGCAACACTTCTGTTCAAAGGAGTCATCCAGTCACCCTACCATTGCTTGGCAACATCAGTGCGAAGAGAACGGGGTGAAAGAATGTGAAATAAATAGACTAATTGAATGTACTCGGACAAATCTCCAGCATTTGTATGTCAAAGACAACCCTAAAATAAATGAGTTCATATATTAACTAGGGATTCTAGTGGAGTAACTTCACCTTGTTCTTTGAACAAACTGAATTATTCGAATAAGAATTGACAGATCTCCCTTGATACGTCTAAATAAAGATTACTACATTACATTAATCTATGATGCCCACTATGTTGAATATTTTTTTGTGGATTAATAGATTTCGGAGTAAGTAAATGACTCATCGAGCTGGTTAGCGTTGGTTAATACATTTTCTTGGACGAATTCTTATAGGAATTGTAATGGCTGTAAATTTAAGCCAGTCATCTCATATTTTCCACTACTTTAAATTGGATTAAATATACTTGTGATGTGGACGATGTTACCTTTTCTAGTCAGTTTCAGAATCTCAATCGTGGCAAGGAACCCATACATTGTTTGATCTCCTTAGTAAAAGCGGTGGAATTTTTATACATCGGAGCGGTTTCCGTTGCTTTTCCTAGTACTAAATATAAACAGGTGTAGAAAGAGAAAGATAAGAATCAATAGATAACAAATACATAACATGCTCAGTTCATTTGTAATGAACAAGAACAGTAAAAATCATAATTACATAAAATTAATTTGGCGATTATGAACAGAAAATTTCCTTGTGTAGAACGTTATCCACACAAAATAGACGACTGTACCGGTCTCTTTATTTATAAAGTTGAATTAAGTCAAAATATGAATGAAAAGTACTAAATCCTTGTATATCATTAATAAATAAAAAAAAACGGGCGTTAAAGTGCATTTACGTAACGCTATAGAAACTGAAGTTAGACTGTTGGAATGATAAGTGAAAATAGAGAATTATCTTCATAATGATCATAGTTGCATGTAATTAGTTAATAAGATATAGATTTATAAAGGTTAAGTTCGTTAACATTTCATTGTAATTGTGTTTTAATAGTAAATTTAATTAAAATTGAGTGTAAACTTACAAACCAGTATTATAACAAGTAGACGCATCGTAATTGATTAAAAATTCACTTATGTGCAGCTAGATTTACTTATTGTTCTATATTTAGTATTACTATTTAGTATATTAGATGGTAGATGTTCATGTTGTGATTTCAAGTTATAGATTTAACAATGTTAATTATGTAATGTTACAGATAGAGAAGATGGAAATTGAAATTTATGATTAGTCATAAAATCTCAGATTAATTAGTAAAATTCTACGATAGCAAATCAATTTCGCTGTTGAACTGAAGCAAATTCAAAGAATTGTTACGTATAAACTTAAATTGTGAAAAGAAATCGTTGTTAAATGCAAAATTGACAGTTAAACAAAATTGCAAATTCAGTTGTAGACGACAAAAAGGTGTACCGCATCTTGAAGAATGGGGAATCAGAAGATCTACCCAAATATAGTAATTTTCGGAACATAATATGCTTAGTTAGGGTCCAAAATTTTGAATTTCATAAATTACAGTGAAATTTGATTAAAATAAGCAATTCTGATTGGTCAAAATTGTAACGTTAGAGGAAAAAATTAGTGTTTTATACATAACTAATGTGTTAGAATTTGAAAGCCGCCATTAAGTCATAATCGGCGTTTAAATGTTTAGTTCACGAAGACTTGATTATAATGATAAAGCGAGCTCTGCACGACACATCTCCACCTCGACCTTACCAGGGGATGGTGCCGCAGATAATGAGAGGATTAGAAGGATATAAGCCGATACCCACCTAGTTGACTTTACGTGGGTCCACGATCCCACCAAAAGGTGCCTTTCACAGCTCCAAGTACCCCCTCGAACTCCAATTCTCAGACCGTTCTCTAGGGCCCCGTTTGAGGTACCGAGGTTCACCCTTAAAAACCGGCCCTTAAATCGATTTTCTCGCCTGCCGTTTTGGGTACAATGGGATATTCCACCCTCGCCTGCATCCCATCGGCTTAGAGTTTCAGAACTATAATATTACAAAGACACTCTCAGGCCCAAAGGAGCCCCTCCACAACTACGCTAATCGCCTCCTGATAAGCATACTCCAAACCTAACCACCGCCACAGCTGATTGAAAGTACAACTTAAGTGGCGAGGAACTCCACCAGGTCATCAGCACCGAGCTCGAAGCCAGCAGCTAGTTCACAGCCAGAGTCTCGGGCAAAAAATTAGCTCGGGTTTTTTCATGGTAAATGTGGACCAGTAGGTAGCTCGCCGATCTACATAAATTGGTACCAGTCACTCCATAGTACTAACAATACACCTTCCACACCTGACAAATGACCCCAAGGGGTTAATCACTCTTAAATAACTGCACGTGGTTGCCCTGATTATAAACAAACACGCTCCCGTCGCCATTTAACATCTTAGTTTTAGTTTCAACCTTGTTGGCGTGCCACACCGGCTGCAGCTTCCTTATGCGATTGGTTGGCGTCTCATAAGTCAAATTGGTTTTATTTTATTTACATTGTATGTGCGTTTTGATACTTAGGTTTATTTACAACAGTTACATGTAATATGGAGGACAATGCTTAATCTTTCTAAAGTACTCTGAATCTAATCATTCGAATCAGTCTACAAAGTCGTGTCTTCTGGACTACTTCAAAGACACTTATATGCCGAAAATTAACTAGGGGAAGGCCAATGATATTACTCAATATAACTGACAATTGATAGCAGCTGTAGTTTCTATCCAAACTAAAAATAAAATTGGTATTTTGAATTTGAAAGATTGTAATATGTTTTACTGGCTCAGACGGGATTGCCAACGAATTTTATAAACATCTGACACCCAACTGGGAAGCGTACCTATTAAATATGTTTAACCAAATTGTTAATAGTGAAAAACTCCCAATCAACTGGTCTACATCAATGTTCGTCTTACTGCACAAAAAGGGTGATAAAACAGATCCAGCAAATTATAGGGGTATAGTCCTTTTAAATACTATATTCAAAATATTCACCCAAATTTTGTATAATAGGTTGCAACTATGGTGTGAAACAAATAATATAATTGGTGAATTTCAAATGGGCTTTAGACAAGATAGAAGTACAATTGATAACATTTTCTGTCTAGCTACTGTCTTAGATTTAACCTTTAGGCTTAGGAATCGGAAAACTTACATGATATTTGTAGATTTCCGACGGGCTTTTGACTCGATATGTCACAACGCTCTATGGGAAAAACTATTTAGTTTGGGTGTCAGTGGGAAATTTATTAGATTGCTAAAAAATATCTACGAGCAAGCGCATCTGCGAGTTAAATCAAATAACAATTTGTCCAACAAAGTTGCGGTAACTTCAGGTGTTCTACAAGGAGAAATTTTATCTCCAATCTTATTTTCCCTGTTTACGGCTAACATTGATGAATACTTCCGCAAAGCAGGCTGCCGAGGTATTAGCATTGATGGACAAAATGATATCACGCTATTCGCCTTCGCAGATGATATTGTTATTCTAGCAGACTCACCAGTTAATGTGCAACATAGTTTAAACACCCTCGAATCCTATTGTGAACTCAATCAACTTAATGTTAAAACGGAAAAAACAAAAATTTTAGTTTGTTACAAAGGAAGGAAACCATCTTTACCCACTTTTACATATAAAAAGGAAAAGATAGAGATTGTGGAACATTTTAATTATTTAGGTACAGTTTTTTCATCGTCCGGAAAATTTTATAAAGCAGCCATATTCAATAAGAAAAAGGGGACCATAGCAGTTAACACTACTCATAGTATACTAAGCAGGGGACAATCTTCAGGCTGGGAGGAAAAAATCAAATTACTACAAGCTATCGTAAATGCATCTGTCCTATATGGAACAGAAATCTGGGGAAATAAATATTTAGAAGTTCTAGAAAAATCTCAAGTCACTTTTTTAAAGTCCATATTACAATGCCCCCGCAATACACCTAGTGCCATGATAAGGGTAGAAACAGGAGTAAACAACATTGCCGTGGCCATTTGGAAAAGAACTCTGAACTGGTTTAGAAAACTGCAATTTATGGAAAATAACAGATATGCAAAAATGTGCTTTCTGCGTCTTAGAGGTTTAGCCAAATTGAGCCATAACAAAATTGAATATAACTGGTGCAGCCAAATTCAATTATTTTTGCAGAAACTGGGTTATGAACATTTATGCTACCAACAACGGCCAATTAGTAAAGCCTTGATAAAGAAAGTCATTATAAAGTATACAGCTACCCTGCAACAAGAGGACCTAAAGTACATTCAAGATATGCGATATAACATCCACTATAAATCAATCAAAAGCGACTTCAATACCGAATGTTATTTAGGCTTAAAGACTGCGCTTTATAAGATTCGTATTATCAGCCAGTTACGTCTAGCTAGTAAAAAAATACTATCAATAACATATAAAAATGTTAGGTATCAGCTTAATGCAGAAAATTACTGCAGCGTATGTAACCGCCACAAACTTGAATCTCTCTTTCATTTTTTCGTTGAATGTCCTCTTTATCAACCCCTCAGGACTAACAAAATGAGAAAATATTTACATGATAATGAAAACAACTTTTACTCTATTTTTAGGAATATGTCTCTTGCAGATATAAATAATATTACCAACTACGTAGTAGCAGGTTTAAAGTTGCGAAGCTTTTACTTAAATGAATAGGTTGACGTGTGATTGTTTGTTATATGTGATATGTGTTACATTTATTGCTATTGTATTACACTATTTACTTCGGTGATATGTATAAGCAGTATGTTTGTACGAGTAGTTTATTAGATATGTATAATTTAGTACCACACTGTGCAAGTAGCATCCTTAGGGATTACTACAGGTGCAATTTATCTGGTTGTATAGTCACCACATTTTATACATACTATGTTATATTATATTTTCCTGTTTCCTCACAATGTTCTGCATGCCAGCCATTGCATATGACAACTTTGTTATGTATCAATTATACTAATAAATAAATAAATAAATAATATGTTTTACTCGCAACCATATATGTAATGTTAACATTCCTGACCTCTTTTGAGTGAGGGAAGTCGTACATTTCAGCCGACCGCTGAGTAGGTAGGGACACTGGGAATCTCGTTGATCCATTCATGCGCGTCACAACCTGTCGTATCATAATATAATAATTTTTCCAATTATTGTTTAGAATAAAGTGGTTGTGAATAAAATAGTATAGAAACCTCGACAGGAAGTTTCCTTAGTCTCGAGATAATAGCTGATTTCGACGCTTCGCGTCTCAATCAGCTAACTAATCTCTCGACAGTAATGAAACACTTCCCATCTCGGGCTGTAATATACTATTATGTAAAGCTTTCTAAATTTAAACTGTGCAAATTTAACCTATATTTGCCAGAAGAATATACCAAAGTATAAAGGTGTGGATGGACAACGGAGGTGTTTGCAGTTGAAACAGTGCTTGTAGATAAAGAATGAAATTGTAAATCGTACTTAACGATGTAGTGTTGTGCATGAGTCCAGACTTGCTGTAAATCTGGAAAAGGAACCAACACATAAATTGGTGAAAGTAATTAGTGCTCCGACTCACTGTATAGCTTTCTAATATTAGTTATTAATGAGATTTGTTTCGTCAGACAGTTACGTAGTAAATGAATATATGCCAAGCCACGCTATTAAAGTAATCAGAAAAACCCTCCATAATTGAATGCCGTATTAAAGTAGAGTTAAATATTTTAATTATTTGAAAATAAAGTAAAACAGTCTCATATGTGTATGTTATGATGTGCAAGTAAGATTTCTGTTGTTTAAAAACTACAATGTTAATAGGGAACCAACTACATCGTAGCAATATATTAATAATTTTACATGCAACTATCGCACTTACACAAAATAATTAACTACACTTTATACGTGTGTCTTAGACACTTAATCAAATGGTATCTATTGTTATCAAAACTTAGGGTGATATTTTGTATTCCCAGTTTATTATTATTTTGTTTCTAATTTACTATTTACTACTACGAAAACTGATCTGAGAAATAAACACAAAATGTAGCACTACAACTATTGAAATTAACATACTTTTCTCTTACATTTGCTTTTCATATATTTTATGAACATCTAGCGTCTTCAGGATTTGTATACAATGTATCAAAGGTACTGGATAAATTCCACCTGAGTATTGATGTTATTTTCCCTGTGCCTGCAGTTGCTGAAAATTAATAATTTCGAAACTGGAAGTGAAAATGCTTACCCAGTTATCTATATATCTTGAAGTTGAAAAAGAAATATCTAGAAAATGGAAATTTATGAAACTAAAAAGCAATGGCAGCAATCCATAAAAGCTCGCTACCTGGAAATGGTACAATAATCACCAAACTAACAAAGCGGACTACAACCAAAGAAATATATTAAAAAGAAAACGATCTCGACGTTTGTAAAAACGTTTCATTGATTTTAACTTATGGCAAAGATGTTCAAACCTATTAAGGCAACCATCGACCAATAACTCTGCCAACTGAAATAGTAATAAACAACCCAAGACAAAAATGGAAGATGATAGATACCCAAAACAAATGACAATCTCGAAAATGGCAAAATCGTTCAAAGAAAAATATTAAACAATGCAGCTGCAAAATATGTAATATGTAAGGCTTAATTACTATACATGGCAGACGTTGTCGATAACATTATATCACAGGTGGAATTTGTGCTTACGAAAATGTTAGTAAACAAACGAGTTACACGGCCCAGGGCGTCAGGATTTATCACAGGTGAAAACGATAACTAAGCAACAAAATAAGGACACCTCGTCAAAGTAATTTCTTTCTCTAGCCAACACTAAAGCCAAAATGGCTGTTCTAGGATCGGATAGCGGAGAGCTTTCAATCGAAAAATATGCTCGCAGGGTGTTTCTAGGAGACGATGCTTCAGAAAGTCGTTGCAGATAGTGTAACTTACCGTAAGCATCCCCTAGAATTTTTGGTTTATTTTTCACTAGTACCTGCAGGTTGCTTTACAGAGATGATTAAGAGAATACACCGATAAATTATTCAAGTCGGTATAATGAACACACATTAAAGTACATTTTAAATAGAGTTAATACCTACGCCTTCTTCTTCTTTCTCTTACATTATGCCAGTGGCCTGTTTATTCCACAATTTATCAAAACCCTATGTGATGTCACTGTATACAGTGTAACTTAAAATTTGTGAGTTCAACAGCAAGACCCAGTTTAATTTTCAATAAAGTTAATAGCTTGAAACATGTTCATGAAATTAACTGTACTCTTGCGTAGTAACATAAGATTCAATAATTATTTTACGTTTTAACTTCAAAATGCATCTTATATTACACATCACTCTTTTCGGAAACCGATAAAGCACTGTATAATTAACCACTAATATTCTAGCTAAAGTATATATGTGTCCTGGTAAAAGCAGAACAACCTGCAGTCCTTCCAGCTTAATTTGGGGGAATGATACTTTACTATCTGCTTTTGTTGGCTGCCAATATTACCTGCAGATGACAGGAACTTACCTGGCGGCTTATTCAGAGCGACATCGGACGCATCATGAAGGCGAAGTTTTGCCCACGATTGATTAAAATCCACTTAACGGAAGACTGGAGTTTTTCGAAATGCATACAGAGCTTCAATAAAAATTTCCAGCTATTGTAATAAGGAGGAAGCAATAATTGATCCGGTTTTAGACTGATCTCGGGAGAACGCTATTTAACGATAAGCGTCTCATTGAAAGCTAACTAATTATTACGTGAAACGTACAGCAACGAGTTGCCACCTCTGGTCGTTACCAGCGTTGAATCCCTTCTCCCTAATTTCGGTCGTTCGCCCGAAGGCGTACACAAGTTGCTCTTATGTGCGAAGCTAAAGGCAGACAGAAAGAAACTCCACCATGGTGGAGCTGAAAGTTTAAAGCATCATAACAATTAGTATCACCAACTACACAAAACATTGACGATATTAGCGTGCAGCAGTGGAAGGCGACAGGTTATAGATATAAATTCTACATTATTACAATGGAAAAGAATATAGAAGTAGCTATAAACGCAGAATATCAAGAATGACAAATTACTTGAAGCATGGGTATCAAGTCATATTAATTTCGTCTACCAAAGCGCTCCAACGAAAGATCAAGAAAATTGGATTTCACTGTTTCGATTAAAAGAAGCCTATGGACAAAGGTTGAGACAAAACTGGGAATCTTAGCAAGATAGTGTCGTTAAGACACTTACCTGTGATGCAGATATGTCGATATTCAATTTGGAAGGACGGCTCAGCCTTCTTCCTCTGTGGATGCTATTACAACTACATAAGTTGAGTATTCTTTCTGCTAATATTTTTCTTCTGTTATTTGCTATATTAGAAGAGATACCCTTATGTTCCTAAACCACGGTTTGTTTTCCCCTACCTTTCTTTTGCCTGCGATCTTCCCCACCGCTATCATTTTTAGTTACTCGTTTTTGTTACTTCAAACGATGTGTGTTACACCCTTATGGTAGTAGAGAAGTGATGTAGTCGTCAAAAGAATATTTAACTTGGATAGTAAGTATACACTGTTTGAATTGGTTTATCTGTTTAAATTAATTCGCGTCTTATGAAGCAAACCATATACCTACTACAGGGTAAGTTGCGCTTGTATGGTAAAGTCAATGCTCCGCTTCTGCAAAAAAAAATTGGCGGAAGTAACGAAGTAATAAATTTATTTAGCTTAATATCCTTTAATGCGATTTCTTTCTCACGAGGTTCTAAAGTTCGCAGTTTACAACGCCTTCGTGCTGGAAATTACTCCGCTCAATAATCTCGCCGCACTATCTAAGCCAAAGTACGGCAAAAGTGCATGTCTATCAACAGACCAAACCCATGTGTGCTTTGCTGCAAAGCATGTAATTTTCCAAACCAGGCAAATGTTTCCTCACGCTACGCTGTGCGCTTCACTCCCAGCATTTTACGGGCGAAGTTACTTAAAAGCAATAAAACTCGCGCCATGTTATAAATGAAACAAACTCAATAAAATCCTTACGGCCAAAATTAAGCGAATCTATCTGCGATTTTTTCGGTTTACGGCCGCTACATGTCGAATTGCGCCCCGCTCCTGTCCTGTCGAACCGCTTTACTGCCTCGAGATATTAAAACTTGCGCCATAAACCGCCGGTCGGAGGCACAAAGACCACACCAAGATCCAGCATAAACAAATATGTTTGCTATGGCACCGCAGTTAACAAGCGTAATGTGCAAGTTAAGTGTAGTAATTGTTCACAGGTGTTTGCAGTAACCGCCTTAATTATGAGTAACGGGGACAATTAGTCTTCGTTGTCATCTACATGATGTGCGAGACCAGCATAATATTTTTCGCTGCTCGTGCATTAGTCCATTAAAAATGTGCCGTTCGCTCAACAGCTGCGAATACATCCCAGATTAAATCTGTCAGTGGGAATTTGCTCAAGCACGTTCTTTTTAAGTGGGCCCCTAATGTCGGAGGTGCCAATAAACTATTTACGAAGGCTCTCTTTAGGATACAGCGTCGCACCTACACGTTGGCTGCTTCTAGTGCCCTTGTTTGCAACTTACTAAATCTGAATCTGATTTGTAAAATTTCCACATTCGGAATACGAACTTGATAAAACCACACAGCGTTAATTTTAACTTTAATACAAAAGAGTTATATAGCGGGCAATAGAAAATTGCATTGTCCCCCTTTGTAATCATAACACACCAAATGCGAATTTTCACTCAACTTATTTCATTCCTAATGTCATATTTTGATTGCACAATTATTTCGAGTACGGTTCTGGTAGTTTTTGAATAGCCGCTAGTTTTGGTATTTCGCTGCCTTAGCGCTTTTAATCCTGAGACAAAAAAATATTCTGATATTTTTATACGACCCTGGCTAGAGAGAGTAATGAACATACATTCGAGAGAAGTGTTTTAAAAAGTCGTCTAACCCACCCCCTTTCTCCCCCATTAAAAATAACCCACACGACTCTGTAGAATAAGTTTTAGTTAGTGCAGAGATAATAACTATCACTATTTTACTAAGAACCGCTTTGAAGGCGCCTTTGTCGTTTATCTAAATCATTGTCTAAGTTTCTTTAAGCAAGATATTTTTCTTTCTTTTATCTTCCCTTTAACCATCAATTTATCCTGCGATTTTTAGATCTAGGGTATTATTTATGTCTCTGGATGTCTTATTGCATGCCCAAAATATGCTCCTGGTAGTATTGACAATTTTATTTTCATTCTGTACTTTGTTTATGCCTTCTAAATGTATGCCTCGATTTTTCCAACGTATATTCACCACCTCGGCATGTGTCTGCAGAGCCAACCTTCAAAAGCTTCAAATATCTTCAAGGAAGCATTTGCGTAAGAAACCGCCAGATTCTGCATTTGCCTCGTTGAACCTGTATCTACACTGTAAAAACCGAGGTCTATATTGCGTTCGCCCTGATACATGTTTTCCTTGTCGAGCATCCGGAGCTTGCTGATACCGGCACGATGAAGAAGAAATTCAAAAGCACTAGGTGGTAATCCACGACGAAAAAAATCCTAAACACGAGGTGGTAATCTAAGTCGAAACTGTCCACCCTCCAGTCTAAGTTTTCTCGAAGGAAGGGGCATGTGCTGTTCAGCGTTATTAATTTGTACGGCGCTATCACCGCCGCAGGAGCCATCCAGTCGCGCCCAGAAAACATGTGGATCACTCCAGGATTTACATAAAGCCAAATGGCTGCCGCAAGATGTAACCGATTCCTTGCGTGTTTTAGATGAAGGCCAGTAATACGCGATCCATCGCAGACCCCTGTTTCTCTCACTTGTTTTTCTAGATAAGAGACGTGGGAAAGCTCCTCTAACCAGTATAAGAGAGCAACGGCCGGCCAGTTTCAGCCTCACTCATTCAACCACTCATACTTAACTCGTTCTTTTCAGACTCGAGTGCAAAACCGGATCACCAGACAGGAGCCACATTGGGCCTTTAAGTGCCCAAGAGCTCCATCGGCCCTTTCACCATTTGCTAAATTCTGATAAGTAAAAAACCGGCAGTCCAGAACTCGAGAAGACCAATATCAAGTAAATAACTACCACCTGGAGACGATCGCGGCGTTATTGATTAATTTCGTTATCACCGTTCATGTAATAAAGGTTCTGTTCCTCTTTTTTTGTGTTGACGGGCTTGTAAATCTTCCCTCAAATACGTCCAGGTTTTAAGCGCTCGGATAAACCGTGTTGACTGTTTGGCGGTAATCTTCTGACACTAAACTCTCAAATACCTAAGTCACAAACGCACAACAAATCGTGCTGACTCAACTTATAGATTATTTCCCTAGATAGCTGCACGTTCAAACTGAGCTAAACGAAAAAATTATGATGACCGAGGCTACAGTGAGCCCTCCCACAACATTAAACATGTTCCCGACCATCTCCCAAAACTAGTATTGACCTAGGTCTATAATTACGTCTGCTCATCAGCCTAAGCCTCCCCTCCTCAATAATTTGCAGGTCCAGGAGCAACTCTGAAAAAGTTCGCCGAAGATTCCCTCAAAATAGCCTCCGCCTGCGGTACCTTCGAGGACCGACCAGCTAACAATAAAAACGGCATGGGTGCTTTTGAAAATCTTAACTTCAGTAATATTACAAAGAACGCCAAAGAGTCTCTAATACGACAAATATGCCCAAATAAAAATACGAGCTTATAAACTCGAATGCATAATCAAAACCACAATAATCTGAAATGGACTTACAAAAGCGCCGGATCAATTAATAGATTTGCAATAACTAAAACGCTCATAATAAAATATATAATAGTCAACATTATATATATATAATAGTTACCAGAGTACCATTAAGTAGCAACAATTTTAGGCCACTAATACAGTGAGTACATAAAGTCTTGCACAAATTCATTTAAACTTCAGATATTTCATTATCGGAAAAACGCTTGAACATGTCAATTAGTATTTTTAGTTGCGCAGTTTTTAAAGTAAAACGTTAGTATAGGGTGTCCCAGGTAAGAGATATGACGTCATGTAGGTTTTTTTTAATGGAACGTTATTGTACCATTTTCGAATTCTACGTTGAAAACTGAACACTTTTTGCATAACGAACTATATCTCCAAATTCAGCGGTTTTCGAAATATTGACGTTTGAACATTGAAGATTTGGAACATTTACGCAGTTGTAAAAACCAAACGGCTTCAGTTAAAGCTAAACGGCTTGCACTTTCGCATCTCAGTTTTCTATAAGCTATCACTTGATGCTATTTTTCGATTCAACCAGAAATGTTTTACCGGAAGTCAGAAAATACAATATCAATGTTTTCAAACGTCAATATTTCGAAAACCGCTGAATTTAGAAATATAGTTGGTTATACAAAAAGTGTTCAGTTTTCAACGTAGAATTCGAAAATGGTACAATATAGAGGGTGTTCTATTAAAAAAAAAGCTACATGACGTCATATCTCTTACCTGAGACACCCTGTATACTAACTTTTTACTTTAAAAAATGCGTAACTAAAAATTACTAATTGACATGTTCGAGCGTTTTTCCGATAATGAAATATCTGAATTTTAAATGAATTTGTGCGATACTTTATGGACTCAGAGCAAGATTACAGGACCAAAAGAAGTACCCCATAAGTTAAATGAGTGATGGTGAGAGACATTATAAAGCTTTTGGGCATCAATAGCAAAAAAGTATAAAAATCAACGAACAACGGCCGGCGGAACGTATGAGCGCCTGGAACCACGGAACAGTCAAGACGAGAATCACGGCGCGGGGAATATGAAAATTGCTGAACGAAAAGGAATAGCTTTTAGTATGATTTGCTTTTCTGTTTTTGGCCATTTAAAAAGCTAATCGATATCTTTTTGTCGACTGAAATATGGCAGTATAACAATGTCCACGTGCTGGGTGTTGACCACTTCTTCTTCTTCTTCTTCTCTAATCCTTAATGCCCGTTCGGGCGTCGGATGATGGTCTCTAGTCCTGTATCCAGCTTTTCCATCATTTTCTGTCCCTCGCTATTATTTTCATTTCATCCACTGTCACTCCCTTTTCTAGCCCTATTTCTTTGATTTGTTCCATCCATTTCCTTCTGGGTCTGCCTCTATGTTTTTTGGTTGGTTTTCCCGCTTCCATTATTCTTTTTGCAATTCTGTTAGGTTCCATTCTTGTAATGTGCGCGTATCAGTTTTGTAGCTAGTTTGGGCTAGGCAAATTGGCCTATAGTTTTCACAATGTGTCTGTATTCTTTTCTTGTAGATTGGAATTAACAGGTTGTTTTCCCAGTCTCTCGGAATTTTCTTCTCTTCCCATACTTGTCTGCATATTATCCAAAACCAGTCGATTTCTTTTTGGCCCATCCATTTTAACATCTCTGGGGCTATGCCATCTTCCCCACAGGCTTTACCTATTTTTATTTTTTGGATTGCATCCTCAACTTCTTCCCTCGTAATTGTTTGTTCCTGGTTTAATTGTTCTCGAGTTATACTATCTTCAGATTCTACTGTCGCATAATACATATTTTTGTAAAATTCTTTCCACGTTTCTAGAATTTCCTTTGTGTCTACTTGTATTTGCCCCTGGTTATTTTTTATTGCTTTTATAGTTTTCCTTTTATCCCCTCTTAATCTTTTTATCCTCGTCCAAAAGTTCCTGGCATCTATTTTGTGTAATTCTGTTATCTCTTCTCCCATCTTTTTCCAGGATTCTTTTTTTGCTATCTTGATTGCTTCTTTCACTATGTTTCTCTTTCTTTTGTATTCATCTTTATCCCTCATTTCTTTTGTTTGGATATATCGTTTCCATGCTGTTTTCTTTTCCTTTACCTTACTTCTTATTTCGTTAGTCCACCAGCTTGTCATTTTCATGTGATTGTTACGTTTACTTATTCCACATATATTTTTTGCTACCTTCTTCAGTGTTTCCTTAAAAATCTTTATCTTTCCTCTAGCGTCCACGTTGTTTGGACATTCATCTTGCTTTGACATTCTTTGTCTAGTATCCTTCTGGTATTTTTCTTTATTTTCTGCACTTTTAAGCTTATGTATTGCCAAACTACTATAGTTTCTTGTTTCTTGGTTGTTGTTTATTTTGGTGTGGTACTTTGTTACTACTAGTCTGTGGTGGGTTCCAATTTCTGCTTCTTTCTTTGTTTAAATTTTTTGTATTTTCTCTGCTAAGTCTTGTGTGTAAGTTATGTAGTCTATTATGCTTTTAGAGTTGCGTTCTTCTGCAATAAACGTATATTTGTCTTATAATGGTTGATTCCATAGTGTATTTCCTATTAGTAGATCGTTTTTTTTTGCAAAAGTCTATAATTTTTATTTCGTTTCTATTTTGAGTTCCTTCTCCATAGCTTCCCATACATCCCATTTCTCTGTTTTGGTCTTTTCCTACTCTACTGTTCCAGTCTCCCATTATTATCGTTTTTTGATTTTCTTCTTTCATTTCATCTTGCATTTGTTGTAAATCCACGTAAAAATCATTAATTTCTTCCTCTGATGTTCCTTCTACCGGTGCATAGATTTGAATAATATTAATTGTTTCTTCTAGCTTTATGGTTATTGCTATTATTCGTGAGTTTATTGACTTAACGTCTGTTATTCTTTTGCTTATTTCCTCCGTGGTTATTATTCCTACTCCCTCCTTCGCTTTTTGTTTTGGGTCTACTCCGGAGTAATATAAGATGTATTTATTTGTTAAGTATGTACTTCCTTTGCTCTTTTTCTTAGTTTCGCTTATTCCTAAGATATGTATTTTATTTCTGTCCATTTCTGCTATTAATTCTATTTCTTTTCCAGTTAATGTTCCTATATTCCAAATTCCTATGCTTATCATATCGTTTTCAAAATCTTTTCCCTTATTATCTTCTATATTGTTTTTGTTCGTGTCCATTTTCATGTCCCTTTTCGTTGCCTGTGTCGTTTTCTTTGCTTGTGTACGGATTACTTTCTTTTGGAGTTTTTTGGAATTGTGCCGGTATCTCGATTTGTTCTAGTTATTTTATGTAACTATTGTGTTGACCACAAAAAGAAAATAAATAGTTCAAAGCAAGTGTCATAGAACTATATCATGATTTGCAAAGAAGCAAAATACATCGACCAATATAGTAAAACACTTGAGTGCTAATATTTAAACTGAAACATTCGAGGTAATATTGAAAGTTCAAGAAATAGAAAACAATAACTGCCTTATCAAAACTGATGAATCCATATAAATGTCAGAAGCCGTTAGGTTGGGTTATATAAATAGGTACTGTAGTACATGACGCCTTTGACTTGTAGAACACTTAAGTTTACGCTACCAATTATAGCGCACAGAGTTCAAGAACGGCTTGAGGCTGCCTTGATAATCTATGATCAGCTTCTTTCCTAGAGTTGCAAAATGAGTGTAAATGCTTGCGTCACTTATTCCTCATGAAAATGTGTTTTTTCTAAACAAGTTCAACATATAGATGATTATCATCCATCTGCAGCTCTACTTAGAAAAAATCTCCTATCTACTCATGTATGTGTTCCAACTCTGTCTTTAGGTTGACTAAATCCATGCTATTAGAATATTTTACAGATGAACGGCTATCTATGACGAGCATTATTTTCGCTGGGATCGTAGTTAATGTACAAGGTAACAAATATTGTCATTCTGTTTTTGGACACTTTTTTTTTATAGCCGGTTGAATGGATACTGAATGCAAACATAAAGCGTGTTACCAAAATCTATGTGAGATGTTTTATATTGCACTTTAGATACATTTTCTTTTGACAAAAGCTTCAACCTTGGGAGGATTTAATCTCCATCAAGTTTAATTTTCCGTTGTGTTCTTTCTTTTCTTCTTGAACTAATTGGTTATCCACTTCTGAATATAAGTCCATTCCATTGATCTCCATCTTTCTGTCTCTTATGCAGTTTTAAATCATTGCGCTATTGCTGGTTCCTTAACATCATCTAACAATCGTTCTTTGGAGTCTTCCTTTACTTCTCTTGATGGTATTCAACGTTTTTTACTTAAACTGATGTTAAGTAGAAAGAGTTCTATTGTTCTTTTGCTCTTAGGCAATTGGCACTCTTAGCTGTTAATGCTAAATGTAATTTATAGCCCTATGAAGCTGCAGGTAATATGTACATTTTGTACACTTTTGCTTTTAGGGTTAGATCTCTATTTTTATGATCCCGCTCCCGATGGTTGATGCAATTGACACCGCCACTTGAAAACTGATATCTGCAAATGGTCCGCAAATCAGGTAAAATCTCCAGGCCCCATTAAAACACCTTGAAATTGCTATCGGCTCCCAAAACACCTTCTGACACTGTCTCTCCAATTTCTCCAACTCACTTTCTGCTTTCACTAACTCAACCACCTATTTGCACTGATTAATTGCTTATGTTTATTTTTCATAGAGTAAGTGGCTTTATATGAAGAATTTTCAGTATTCGCAGATATTAAGCAACTTGGATTCACTAAACACCAAAACGTTGGTTTTTTGTTGGAAATAACATTCGTTGCCACACAGTTACGACAAAAAAATAACGTTTAATGGTTTCAGAAAATCAGAGATCGTTGTTTTAAATATTTTGTTTTAAACTGAGCAATATATTGCTCTCGTTAAAATTTCCCGTTGATCACGCATATTGGTTACTATGCATAGCAATATCTATTCAAATGAAGTTATTTGGAAGTTCATCGACAGACTGGCAAATATGGGTTAATATTTCCATCTGTCTCCCGCTAATTTCCTGCCACTGCGGTGAAAATTCCACAAGCTTCACCACACAGAAAATCATCTTAAACACTGCCATGATACGCCCCTTAATTCCGCAAACTTTTCTACGCCCTTGGAAATTTCTCTAGCCCTTGGCTTAAGCAAACAACGGAGGAGCGAAACTTGAGGACGGAACAACTTTAAATAGAGTTGTTTACGGCTACATAAACATTAACCGTCGATAGTATCGTCATTAAAATTCGAAACTCCCTCTAAAAGGTAATCTGTCTGCTCTCAACCCTTCGCTTATTTATTACCTTAGCCGGCTCTTCATCTATTTTGAAAGCCGCCGCGATCCGCGGCTTGTTGGCGAAAGACAGATTAGCAAAATTGCAGCCTGTGTACAGAATTGTCGAACACAGAAATAAAATAAATGCGGATTCCTGTCGCTGGCAGAGACGTGACTGGCGGAATTCTTTTAATATTGCTTTTTATCGACGTCTGTCTCTGCCAGAGATATTAGGGTAAGGAAATTTTTTATTTAAAATATGAGTTGTAACTTGGCAACAAAGTTTGGCACGAGGCGGTTGACATTGTTTCTTTGTATTTGCTGGAAGTCTCGAACGTCTCCTAAGATGCGGACCCGTTCCAAGTCGGATATTCATAGCTGCTGAATTTATCCTCTGGATAATACAACTCTGGCATTTTAGCTCGTTTTAATATTAAAATCACAAAAGAACTATGAATTTCAACGAAAGCTACCTTTCATCAGGGCGAAAACCGGACAAAGGGTCGGATCCCTTTATTCATTTTTCTGGAACGACGCAGATTGGCCACCAGAAAGATAAAAGTGAGACTTGGTGTTGATATATAAAACCTTGTGGGTTTTAATAAATGGCCGGTAATGTGTTAACACACTTTCATACATAAGGGTAGTAAAGTGGGGGCTACAAATGGCCACTATCAGATCTGGCTAAGTACGAAGTTGTTCGCTCACGCTAACAATCCATCTGGCGATAAGGATCAATATTAACCACAATTTATCGGTTTTTTGCCGCAGAAGGTGCCAGAATGCATTGTTTCGTTTATTTCCGCCATGTATTGAAGGAGGTGTAATAATGGTCGCTGTAAATTACGCTACTAACACTATTAGCGCTGCAGCAACCGGAATTACAATTCTTTGTCGAATGAGCATTGTGTAATTGAAAGTAGTTGTTGTTGGAAGTACTTAGCCGCCTTAGAACAGGCATTGTTTTATTAAACGACAAAGAACACGAAATTTACAATCGCTTCGCGTCTTCTCTTCATTAGAAGCTGATGAAGCGGAACGCAAGGATGTTTGTTCTTTCCTTTGCAATTTAGGAATACGTTGTAGTGGAAATCTCTCGGTGTGTTCCATCTGATGTATCTAAAAGCTTTGAAAATATAGACGTTTGGGAATAATTAGGACGCAGACAAATAGCTACTTATTTAAATCCAGTAATTAATTGAAATATTTTTATAAGATAAACACAACTGCTGAGTTAGAAAATATTTTACAAATCATGGTAAATCACAGCAAGTCAGGACATTATTATAGAAAGAAGGCTACATTTTTGAAAATCTGCTAAAATTTTGTCAGCTCCATGATTCAAGTAACATCATGAACCACATATTCTTTCCGTGTGGTGGAGAAACAAGAAGATACTTACGGGATGAGCTTCTAAGTAATGAAACTAAAAAGTCCCGAAAATTCCAGATTATTCTACATAGAAATATAGCACGAAGGTAGCATGTCAATTATTCTAAACCTTTACGCCCCAACCGAAGCAAGGACTGAAGATGAAGAAGACAACTTTCTAGAGGAAGGAACATAAATTGAGCAACCAGCATAGCAACAAGGTGCTGTTGAAATATATAATCGCGAAAACGTGAAGATAACTTACGTACAAACATGTAACGGTAGGAAAGAAAAGTGACGAATTTCCAGAGGAAAGGAGAGATGAAAATAATGAACACGTACTGCAAAAGAAAAACATGTGTGAAGGGGCTTGGGTTTTTCCTAAATAACAATACAAAAAGCGTATAAACAAACGGCACTAAAAATTAATTTTAAGCACAACCGCGACGTAGTCAGTGCAAGGAAAGACTGGGTAGTTGTTTAGTATTATCGGTAAAAAGAATAATCGCGAATGCCAGCCCTCAATCTGCTGTAGCGATAAAATCGTCCACTGATCGAAATTAGCGACAAACACGTAATTAGGAATAAAGTAAGGTGCCCTAACTGCTGCGCCTTCTGACTCTGTCGAGTTAATGACTAACTTCTTCATCTCCATTTACCTTTGCTTCAATATCAGCCAGTAGTTGATATCCCCTCTCGGGAATGGTGTTTCCACCATACAAGCAATCACAGCGTTCTTCTGGGTAATTATTCAATTACAATGTTTCCATCGTGATCGCAGTATCCATACTGCAGTTTCAATGGTGTTATATTTTCAGTGCTCCCGATCTGGATGACTAGCACCTAGAGTCGTAAATTGCCACATTAATCCCTATTTGATTTTCGCCTGCATGAGGAATTTCCAAGTTAGACTATGCCCAAATATCTGCAGTACCCTATGTCAGGCCATTTTGCAGTCTTCAGCAATTCAATTAACCAGTTAAGCCTTACGAGCAGCCTGACGGTACTTCAAATTCTTTTTAGATATTTTTCATCACATAACATTGTAACGCCAGTAAGCATACTGATTTTGTAGACCCCTGATTTTGTTGTTGCTAATTTGTACCATTTTGGACATCCCTTCTAGTCTTGTTGCGGCAGTTGTATGCCAAGCACCTCAATATTTCGACCATTAAAAAATTAAGCCTGTGGGTGCGACAAAGATGGCTATGGTTTTCTTCACGGCGAACAGCCGCGTGTCTGGCGCATTTTGCGCTATGTTTGGTTGAAGCGATTTCTCGTCGAGCCCAGGTGGTCGTTGGCGACCGTTAGAGAGATTCAGCCCCGAGCCGTCGAACGAGTAAGTTGGAATTTACGATCTCGTGCGGCGTCCCCGCGTTTGACGCGGGGGCGTCGGCTTTTCTCGTTTGTGCTGTTACAGTGTTTTCTGTGATCATTTAAACATATTGTTTCGAGACAGTTTCCAGAGAGACGTGTTTGAATGAGCTCGTGTCGTAGCAGTCCGTTTTCTTCTTACGTGCCGCTGCGGGAAGTACCGTGTTATATAGGCTTGTAAAGTCAATTAGTCCGCCGATACTAATTAGACGGAATTCCGATCTCTGTATTCACCCATGTAACGGCTATGCTGTTAACTGTTTGCATAACCAAGAGAGGTCAACGCAAAATTCACTCCGAAAGGGGACCCATTAGAACATGCAGCCATTTTCTATCTCGCTTTAGCCACGTTAGGTGCAAGATACCTGTCCGACTCTTATGTGGAATGAATCCTCGCCCGCTATCTGCCGAACTAACAAGGTAACGAACTGTAATAACCTTTGTGCCGCAGCCAGCTTTAATTACGCCGCTTCTTGCATTCAAATTTGCTGTAAATACAATGTTGGTGTAACGTACACTCCGTTTAAAATTCATTGTGGTGAGTTAACGCTTCCTCTATCAGCCAACTTTACTAATATCGCATGCATTACGCAAATTCGCTTGTGAAATAGTGCAGTGCAACGTACACTCTGACTAAAAATTCACTGTTGTGTGGTAACCTTTGTGCAGTCAGCCCGTTCTGATTATAACGCATTGATTGTCCAAATCTATCATTGCGTATTGCCAGATTGTTCGCCAGGCGGCTTTGTGTGTCGTAATACAGGGCGCTCGGATAACCCGGGCCCAAATTCAGGATTTGCTCTCACGCGTCACGGCGTCGCGCCGTTGGGCTTAAGCCTACGTTTAACCTTAATTCCCGGCCTGGATCTGGCGTTCGGCTTGACTGTGCGCCGCCACCTCTAACATTAAGCGCTTCGCCAGCTGGGCGTACCGATTAAGCCATCTTTTAGAGTTGCCACACTTGTGTTTTCTATGATGTTTGATAGGTCACTAATAGTGATCCAATAGATGTATTAACCTTACCGTCTTTTTCTTGTCTCTGTTGCGTCTTGTGCATGTCTGTTGCAGGGTGACTGTGTCACTGTGCTACAACAACTGTGATGTGAGTCCCGGACGCGGAGGAAAAGCATTCCAGGTAGGTGGTCGCGTTTGGTGCTGCACCGTGGCTCTCAAACTAGTTATTTGAGTATTTTTACGAAATAGTTATTTGACTATTTTTCCGAAATAGTTATTTGAGTATTTTCCCGAAGTAGTACTTTGAGTACTTTTCGCCCCGTTTGACTTTCAGGTCCGGTTGAACGTGGGAATCTCGATATTGGATCTGGTGGCGCCCTCTCTTTAACAATAACCTACATATATCACGTCACGTTTGCCCTGTGGTGTCCCGTTCTGAACCACACCCATCTCCCTGATCGCATTCGAGCCGAGACCTTTAGCCTGTTTATCGAAATCCCAGAGGAAGCGTGCCCCATTTCCCAGACTTGTTTAGCATTTGATACTCGCCTATCAGCGGGTGTCGTAAGGACAATTTAATATCGTATAAGAAAAGTGTAAATTAATTAACCTGAAAACGAAAAACTATGCTGTCCAGGGCCGTGTGCGTAACATAATATGTTCGCAGTCACAGCTGCAAATCGATACTTTCATATGTATGCATTTGCAACAATTCTCTACATGGGGTAAACATGTCTACACATACAAATCACCAAATTCAAAAGAAAAATGTTAACATCTAATATTAATCGTTTATGTTTGTCTCCTTTGTCATAACTTATAAGTCGCGTCCTCTCAGAATTCACAAATCAATGTGTTGCCTAGAGCGACGTATAGTGGCGTTTTAGAATATACACGTCTCAGCAAACAACACAAATTCATATAATGTTTCCTGCTTTATGTGCTAATAGTAGCTATTGGTTTTAAAGAAAAGTCGCTCAATTTCATGACACCTTTTCTTTTGTCAATTAAATACTAAATTTTTAGGACCATGTCCAAGCACGCTTGACTGCCGGTAAAAATTTTTTCCTCTCACTGTTTTTCTCATAAATTATAAAACGTTATATGTTGCTGTCCGCGATGCTCCCTTCGATTTGCGTAGTTTTGTGGATAACTTCTTGCACTCGTTCGGGACCCACTTCGGAAGACAAATTGTATAATTATATAACCAGGTTGTTTTACTAATAGGCCAGTCGATAAGTCTTTTAAAATGGCTGTTAGCGGGAGTAATTCCGGACAAGCTGGAATAAATTTTAATCTGTTCTGTTGGGACTCAGAAAATATATATTAACTTTGCACCCCTTGACAGGCCCGGATTTAACCGCTATGCTTAAAAAAAGGTCTAAATTTTTATATTTTTCCTAATATTAGTGAATATCTCGATTAGTATCAACTTTTGAGCAAAATGCGTAGTTGTCAAAATTAAAGAAGAGTAAATTCTCTACAAAAAATGTTCTATACATTTTTGTCATACGTTCGCTTGTTTCGAATTCATAGGCGTCGAAATATATTTTTTTCGAGCGTTTGCTTGATACTGTCTTTTACGATAAAAGAAGTATTGGATTCACCCCAAAAATTCAAAATTGAGTTTTCAACAGATCTTCACGTTTTAAAGTGCCCTGAACCAAAAAAACATGTTTTTGTTCATTGCTCTGTCTGTGTGTCTGTCTGTCTGTGTGTCTGTTTGTGAACAGAATATCTCAAAACGAAAAGAGGTATGACGTTGAAACTTCATATATTAGTTTTGTGTACTATCTAGATGCGACAGCAAACTTTTGAAGAAAATCGCATAACCGGAAGTAGGTGTTTACTCTTATGATTTTTCAGTTTTTTTTAATTTTTTCAAAAACGGCTTTAACGATTTTTTTCAAACTTTACAATTTTATTAAATTTTTAATGTGTATTGATGTGAGCTAGGCAATTTTTCAGTCGAATACCTCTAAAATGGGTTTCTTTTGCTTTATTTTCCAATTTTTTTTATTAACTTTTATTTTAAATAGAACACCCAGTATATTATTACATTCTTGAATTCAGCTTAAAATTTTAGAGGAAATTTGTCTCTTGAACTAACGCTCTATTGTGTACGGTTTCTGTACAAATTGCAATTTTTGAAAATTTTTGACAAATGCTTGTATGTATGTATGTATGTATAATACTTGTGGTGTAGAAGCATCTGGCGGTACAATGCTCAACTTGCCCTGGATTCGGGATACAAAGTTAAAGATTAAAAATCAAATTTTGGCTAATAGGCCAGTCGATAAGTCTTTTGAAATGGCTGTTAGCGGGAGTAATTCCGGATGATTCAATTAGGGACAACACTTTATTTCTGCATGCATTTAGTGGCTGCGATACTGTTTCCGCACTATATAAGCAGGGGAAAATGAAGTTCGTTAAACTTCTACAGAAAGAGAAAAACTTACAGAAGGCTGTTCAAATTTTCAAAGACCCAAACACGCCCCCAGAGGAAATAGATAAAGTGGGAGAACAATTTCTTCTTCTTCTGTATGGATTAACACACTGTGTATCATTGAACAGGTATAGATACCAGTGTTTCGTACAATCTATTAACAGAAGTTTACCAAATCTAGCATCATTACCACCAACCAAAGACGCAGCTCGCTTGCACTCGTTCCGTACTTACAACCAAATTCAGCTATGGTATGGAAACGAAAAATCACCTTTCGAGTGGGGATGGAGAAATTCAAAGAATGGATTAATGCCCATTCCCACTGTACAAGACGCAGCTCCCCAAGAATTACTGAAACTAATGTATCTTGTCGCAAAGCAGGTTTTCATTGCTCAGTAATATGTGGTTTCTGTCAGGGAAAATCTTATTTGAATACTGTGGACGTGATCGAAGTAGACGACGAAGACGACGACGAGGACTTGCATATCGATCTAGAACAATCAATAGAACATTCCCAAGATTATGAAGCAAATTTGGAACACGAGACAGATATTGTTGAAAGTTAAAGTAATATTGAACCATCACCAACATCAAAAAGGGGAAAAAAATTGATGAGCAGTAAACTTCAAAAGAAACTTGAAGTAATCAAAGTTGGAATAGTGGAACGTCAATAATAATAAAAAAAATCTGGTGTGATACACGCACACAACTTCCTTTCATAGTGATTTTATAATTAGCCAAAATTTGATTTTTAATCTTTAACTTTCTATCCCGAATCCGGGGCAAGTTGAGCATTGTACCGCCAGATGCAAGCACATCAAGCACCAGCCTCTACACCGCAAGGTAAAACGAGGTTATCGATTATACATACATACATAGGTACATACATTCAAGCATTTGTTAAAATTTTTCAAAAATTGCAATTTGTACAGAAACCATACAAAATAGAGCGTTAGTTCAAGAGACAAATTTTCTCTAAAATTTTAAGCTGAATTCAAGAATGTAATATTATACTGGGTGTTCTATTTAAAATGGGAGTTAATAAAAAAAAATTAGAAAAGAAAACAAAAGAAACCCATTTTAGAGGTATTAACTGAAAAATTGCCTAGCTCACATCAATACACATTATAAATTTAATAAAATTGTAAAGTTTGAAAAAAATCGTTAGAGCCGTTTTTGAAAAAATTTAAAAAAACTGAAAAATCACAAGAGTAAACACCTACTTCCGGTTATGCGATTTTCTCCAAAAGCTTGCTGTCGCATCTAGATAGTACACAAAACTTATATATGAAGTTTAAACGTCATACCTCTTTTCGTTTTGAGATATTCTGTTCACAAACAGACACACAGACAGACCGACACACAGACAGAGCAATAAACAAAAACATGTTTTTTGGGTTCAGGGCACTTTAAAACGTGAAGATCTGTTGAAAACTCAATTTCGAATTTTTAGGGTGAATCCAATACTTCTTTTATCGTAAAAGAAAGTAAAAGCAAATGCTCGAAAAAAAATATATTTCGACGCCTATGAATTCGAAACAAGCGAATGTATGACAAAAATGTATAGAACATTTTTTGTAGAGAATTTACTCTTCTTTAATTTTGATAACTACGTATTTTGCTCAAAAGTTGATACTAATCGAGATATTCACTAATATTAGGAAAAATATAAAAATTTAGACCTTTTTTTAAGCATAGCGGTTAAATCCGGGCCTGTCAAGGGGTGCAAAATTAATATATATTTTCTGAGTCCCAACAGAACAGATTAAAATTTATTCCAGCTTGTCCGGAATTATTCCCGCTAAAATGTACTTGTCGACTGGCCTATAAAGGAAATGAAGGTTTTGTTTGATATAAGATGTGACTCGAGTAGCCAGACCTAACTACCCCTTAGACAATTGTAGAATGTGTTTGGTCACAAATGAATACACCTCAGTAGAAGTATATTGAACGTATTAAACAAATATAAGTCCTTATATATATATATAGTTGCATGTGTGTCGTGTTTTCCTTTGATCTCATAATCTACTATTGGCATAGACACAAAAACACGACGTTTGCATAACAATATTCTGCAATACGATGTGTGTGAAATCTGATCTAGTAATAGTATTATTATGCAGCTCTCTGCATAACGATTCCTTATAGTATTTACAACGTGACCCACTAGACCGACTCTAAAGCTGAGACTTGTAGACAAACAGTTTAATTAGCACGTCTTGCGAACTAGTTCTATATTCTAATTTTGTATCTGCATTATGTCACTTAATTGTTTTATCTCGTGGTCAAACACTAGTTGCTATAGAAACAAGATTATTTAAATATATTAGAATATATCTATTAATACTTTAAATTTGTTATATTAAAATCAACTAGGCTTACTTTATTCATACCTCCCATAGATCGTATTTCGAATGGCAGCCGTGGTGAAGTTATCAGCGCAAGTAATACGTTTGGAAAGGGGAGAAGTCACGTTTTCATTTCAGTTAGATATCTAATGGTGCCGCAACCCACTAAAGTAAAATGTTATAAATTTGCATTACCTAACTAAAAAGGCTGAGCAGCCAACCTGATATGTTACTTATACATATATGTTTTTTACCGTATGCAAACATTTAGTTCTCTTTAGGAGACCTATAAAAGACAAATGTCACTTTTAACATTTAAGTGTTAACATACGTGCATTCATGAATTAGGAAATGCACGTTTTTAATTTCAATGCCAATACCAACTATAAATAAAGAAGTCGATGGCGTCGTTGTTACTTAGCAATTTTAAAACAAGTGTGTGTTCTAATGTTGTGTTTTTCCACAATTGTTAGTTTGTTAAGCAAGAATTATCATACACGTATAATAAAAATAGCTATTTATGTATCAAGTTGGAAAATTAAAGTGTTTTTCACACTAGACGTAAAGTTTGCCCTACGAGCGCTAGCTAGTTGAGTAACACGTGTGTGAAGAACAATAATTTTGCAATGTGTTGCATAAACGATTTGCTGTAATTTTGAGTAATTTTCATAGTAAATAAATTTACTTAAATCTACAAAGTTGCTCGAAATCTTCATATTAGCACTAGTATCAACATGAAATCTCATATTACAACTAGTGCGAATATATGCACCAGTCTGACGTTGAATACCACAACAAAATGCACTTATATTAGATCAAAGTTACAGAAAATAATTTGTCTAAAGATTTTAATTGGTTCAAAATGGTTACTTGGGTACTAGTAGAGTATTCGGTGCAATTCGGTACCACTGCAATTCATCTTGGTTGGTTATGAAATAAAAAATCTGCCGTTTTAACTGATCCAATTTTGACAGATGATAGGTGAATCGAATAACACCTGTTACATAATTTTGGGGAAATCTTATAAGGCCCTGTGTGACATAGTAAAGCTAATAATTTTTGTTAAATTATAAACTCATTTTATTAGCAATCAGAATAAATACAGTAATTCTATGAGTTCTATTTTGTGTTATTAAGCTATTTAATAAAAGTCATGAGGAGAAAGCACCCGCTGGTGAATTTCCTACTTTAGTTCATTAAGTCTATTGGCCACTTTTTTCTTAATCCTCTGGTTTCGGGTTTCTGCACTAGGACGTTGACGGTTATTTTCAACAGTGTAATGATGTTTTTCAGCTTTTGTCTTTATAGAATCAGCTATTAATGGGATGTTGAAATCGTTGTGGATGGTTGCATTTGACACAAACCAGGGAGGATATTATATCATCGTCAGGGTCTTAGACTGGAAGCGTTGTATTATTTCTATTGTTGATTTGCTGGCGCATCCCCAAGCTAATACATCTAGTCAACTATGGAGAAACACGTTGTTACAGGTTTTGTCAATTTGTTTGACATTTCACATTTTTATTTGTCATTTGAGAAATAAACTAAAAATTCGAAAGTCCCTCTACAACCTGGTATAGTAGACATTCTTCACGAGCAAAATATTTAAAAAAGTACTATATATCGTACAATTCGGAAATGCGAAGAGGGAATTCCATGTATTAATATGCCAAAAATAGGTCGTCCACGTAAGTTAACTGAAGTTCAGATCAATATACTAGCCGAGCGTTCCAAAAACACTGTTAGGGTGTCCACCCGTAAGATTTCCCGTCGTTTCCATGTTTCGAATGCTACAATTTCCCGATAGATTGCAAGAAGAGGCTTAAAATACAGAAAACGCAAAAAATTTCCCAAGTATACCGCCCCACAATTGGCTATAATCCCTGGTTGTTGCCGTGCTTTGATACGTTATCATTTCACCAACAACCGGATCATTGTCATGAATGACAAGAACAATTTTACCTTTAGCTATGCAGAGCTTCCTGGAAATGCAGATTTTTATACATACAATAGTGATGTGAGATACAAAAAGAAAACAAGATTTGCTGACAAAGTTTTGGTCTCTGGTGCGCCATATCTGAGGCGGGGATATTTAGGCCTTATGTAGGCCAAGTAAGAGGTCAGGCAGTGGATGCTGAAGTATACCATATCTTCAGAACAGGCGTCAGTATGTAGTATATAATAATTGTGTATCGCGCGAGTTTAACGTTTTATCAGGAGTTCCACAATGTTCTAACCTAGGGTGTTACTGTTCCTGATCTTAATCAATGATCGACCCGATGTACTAACCCATTCTAAATGTCTATTGTTTGCTGATGACTTTAGAATTTATAAGAGTATATCTTGCATTAACGACTGTCAATTATTACAATTTGGCCTTGAAAAAATCTTTCAATGGTCGTTTGTGAACCGCCTTTAAGTTAATATAAATAAGGCCTCCATTTGTACTCTGTGGCCATCTAAGTAGCGTATTCTGGCTGCATTCATTAATAATGCACCAATTATCGCTAGTATGGCCTCATTTTTGCATATTGTGACCGCCTAATTAATATAATCTGGCCGTATTTGTCAATAGCCAACTATTTATGTACGCAAGGCCTCCATTTGTATTCTGTAGCCATCTAATTAACGTAAACGGGCCGCATTCCGTCATAACTACTCACTTGCTATATGTATGGCCTAACGTCGCAGTACTGCCTCTGCTAATTAATGTGCTTTGGACACTACCGGTTTTCTTGTTAACTTTGTACAGGCCATGTAAACTGCCCGACCAAGGCCTGTTGTATACGGACGACTGAGGTTGTATTAATGACAGCTCGCCACTCCAGCTGGGGCCTTAGACCTAAAGTTAGCTTAGATTAAGGTTGTGTAAATGACCCCATTTATGTCAGACCAATAGACGAGTATTTTAACGAAGGTCTTGTCATTGCGGCGAATCTATGCATGCTCTTTCAGGTTAAGCATACTTGTGTAAAGATTTGTGTACAGCGAAGCTTGAGCATTGTAGCGACACAGGTAGGTTTGACAGCTCCCGCTGCAGTAGCGACGAGGATCGTGAGGCCGAGCTCTTCCATTTTCTATGCCCGAAATAGGTACTAAAGTATTTTTCCCAGAATCGTAACCCGAGTTGTACGGCTTCCCGAGTACTTCCCCGACGTAGTACCCTGTGTACTTATCGGCCCGTCCAACCGTCCAGGTCCGGTTGCACGAGTATACCTAAAGACAGATCTGGTGGCGCCCAATATTCCGACTTACCTTCTATATATCACCCCACGTTTGCCCTACGACGTACTGTTTGGACCACGCCCATCTCCCTGAGCGTACCAGACGAGGCCCTTAGCCTGTTTTGTCAGATCTCAGGGGGAGGGTGCCACCTTTCCCCGGACTTAACTAGTCGTGCGATACTCACACCGCGTGGGTGTCGTTAAGTCATTTTGATACCGTAACACGCTACCTCAGCTTATAGACAACTTGGATTTGTTATACGAAACGCCAGATCGTTTAGTCACTCTCTAACTTCATTATATAATATGTTTGTGAGACCACACTTTACCATATTACAACAATTATAAAAATTTAATAGGGAAGGTCAGTGCGACTTTCACTCTGATGATGCAAGCTGCAAGGTCTTGCGAAACGTTAATGAATATGGATGCACAAACAGCAAAACGGCCAAATCTGCCTAAGTATCCTCGTTCTCAAGATACTCAAACAACACGAGCCACCAAAGAGCATGGCCATCGCGCGGGTGTTTGCTCGACTTCACAAGGTGCAAGGCACATTAAGCCAGAGAATGCTGGGTGTTCATCTACAAATACTACGCGGTCTAATCCGAAATTCTATGCTAAGGAGAATAAGGTCAAACAATTTTTACGCTTCTTGTATTTCAAAATGCATGGGGTATATCCTCTCCATCTACCCTATACTGAATTGCTTAAAGAGTATAATTTCTTAAGTTTAGAAAAAAGAAGAGCTTTGCAGTCATGTCATATTATATAAGCCACAATTAGATATGGACAAATGGCATCGGAACCTGTGAAACAATAAGAAAGCCGACCTGCGATTAATTAATAAAATAAGCAATGGTAGTAAAAATCGCAGATCAACCCCCCTACCATTTATACACCACGGCAGCTCTGAAAAACTGTTACTTACTCACCGCGATGGCCGACTAGCTCAAATATCGGCGGCCTTAGATCGTAGGTTCAGATCATCAGCTATGTACCCTGGAATGTCTTCAAAAAAGGAAAGGAAAATGGAAATGGGCGCCAGAAATCAAAAGATTCCAAATAATAAGAAAAAAATAAACTACAAGTGACTAGCGTTTAATTAATCATTAATAAAAGTTTTGAAGAGTCAGTAACCAATAATCAGGATAATTAAAATGTAAATAATATAATAACACAATTGTGTATCTTAACTGAAGGTTGCGACACGCATAAAATTAAGAACCCCTTTCGGGTTATTTTAATAACTTTAACAAAAACACTCGTGGCATAAGCTTATCACAGTCATCTAATAAAACCTTCTGTTAGGCTATTGAAAATAAATAGCGTGACTGTACCTTTTACATGGGGTCGAAACACACATCAAAAATAGCAAGATTTATAACTGTGCATAATTAACTATAAGCATGAAAATTTAATGTAAAAAGCAAGAGCATGTATCAAATTGAACATTACATTTTAATAATTGCAAAACTTATGAATTTAAGTTTTAAATATTGACGGGTTTAAAATGTATAAATGGAAAAACCAGTTATCAAAAACACGATAAATCTCGGAACAGCACAACTAACCTCGCAAAATAAGCTGGACGTGAACGGCTACAACCCTTGTTGGAATCGCCAAGGATGCGCAGAAAATTGCTGCAGAAGCATTCCAAAAAGGCAGCAAAAGCATCTTCAAAAGGCCGCAAAACGCCGAACCCAGCAGGTGTCGAAAGTGCGATAAGGCTTGGCCTCCGAGATAAACTCGTTGTTGAAACGGAACTGGTAATTAAGAGCTAACAAAAAATGTAATTACTATGGGGATAATAAGACAGAAAAGCGCAATCGTACCTGATAATAATCAGCCCTTAGAAAACACATTGCTCATTGAAATTGGTTGAGCGCACGTAATTTAATATAATTAACATAAAATCTCGGCCGCGCGAAATGCGCTGCCCGAGGCGAAAAGAATGAGTGCCTCGGACGACAATTTCGTTTCCTCGAGGAAGGCTCGCACTCTGATAAGAGATAGCGCGGGTCAGAGAGGGCATTGCGCAAACGATAAGAACTTGATGCAGGTACAAAATGCGTTGGTTTGGAAAATTTACGAATTCGAAATGCAAAAGGAATTATAATTTAACTAAAAATATACAGGTTAAGCCTGAAATAATTGGATAAATGGCGAAACAATTAGGCAAAGCCAAAAAATTGTTTCACCTGTATGTATAGAAAAGGGGGTACGACTAGGTTGTGTTCTGTCGCCATTACTGTTTAATATGTACTCCGAACGCATATTTAACCAAGCCATAGGCGACGACAAGGATGGAATAAAAATTAACGGCAGAACATTAAACAATATACGGTATGCAGACGACACTGTTATCATTGCCGACAATCCAGAAGCCCTTCAACGCCTAATCAACAAAGTTGTAGAAGTAGGGGATCAACTAAGCATGAAAAATAATGGCCATAACAAGACTTCCAAACCCAGAACTGAATATAAATATTTATGGCACCGCAATAGAGAAAGTTGACAGATTTAAATATCTTGGCAGCTGCATAACGACAAACGTAGACCCGGATATCGAAGTGAGATCACGTATAGAACAATCCAGAGCCACATTTCTAAAGATGAGAAACCTACTGTGTAACCCAACTCTGAACTTAAATTTGAGATACCGTTTCGTGAAGGCATACGTACATTCAGTCCTTTTGTATGTAGCAGAAACATGGACACTAAAAGTTAATACCATGAACAGACTGGAGGCTTTTGAAATGTGGATCTTCCGCAGATTATTAAAAATATCATGGAATCAACATACATATAACGAGGAAGTGCTTAGACGTATGGGAATGGAGAGGGAGCTACTTATTACAATAAAGCAAAGAAAGACCGCTTATCTGGGCCACATTTACAGTAACAACAAGTGTGATATCCTGAAACTGATCATCGAAGGCAAAATCGAAGGAAAACGTGGTCCTGGCCGCAGACAACATTCATGGCTAAAAAATATACACGGCTGGACTGGTATGAACACATCATCTTTAATTCATACAACTCTAGACCGCAATAAGTATGCCGAAATTGTCGCCAACCTTCATTGAATGGAGATGGCACCTGATGAAGAAGATATTTATATTCAAATTAGTTAGATCGGCTGTAGATTGGGTTGCCCGATTATAATAATAATAATAATAATAATAATAATAATAAACTTTATTGATGCGCTCATACAAGAAGCCAATACACATGTGTACAAAAAAAACTAATTGATTGCAAAAGCATATCAACCACAAGGCGAGATTCAGTTTGGTTAACCTTACTCCCGCTCTACCATCTAAACCTTGAGAGAAAAAAGAACAAAATGACACAGAATGAATTCCTAACCCTAAAACAAACCTTATAAAAACTAAAGATATTCTGTGACGGTGAAAAATGTATGATAAAGACATTTAACGCTGAAAAGATGTACTGCTATCCAAACAAAAAAAAAACAAAGAAAATATGGCATTATCTTGTGGACAGTTCGGTAAACAAGTTATTGTTTTTGCAAAAGGTCTAAATGCAATTTTGATTTAAATAATTTAGAACTGTAGACTTTAAGATTAGAAGGTAAATTGTTATACATTGCATATATCTGAAACGAGAATGACCGCTCGAATAAGGTTGTTTTATGGAGAGGTGGTGAAATTTGGCCCCTAAATCTAGTAGAAATATTATGAACATCAGTTCTAAAGGTAATCTTATTGTATAAATAAGGTTTTTTGTTTGATAAAATTTGATGAAAAAGACATTGGGACTGCAGTATTCTACGATTTTGCATTGTCAGCCAACCTGCATCAACTAGCTCATATTTTCTAATGCCGTACATAAATCTCAAGCAAGCATTTTGAATCTTTTGAATTCTGTGGACGGTAATGGCGTCTAATGCTGAGTGATAAACAGAAACACAATAATTAAATTGCGATAGAACAAAAGCTTTGCACAATTTCTTTTTAGTTTCGCAGTTTAAATATGACCTATGAGGATAGAGCTTTCTAAGATGTTGGTAACTCTGAAGAATATATTTGGATATTTGATCTCTGTAACGGAAAGTATTGTCTAGCGTTAAACCTAAACTTTTGGCTTTAGTCACGAAAGGAATTTTAACATTATTAATAATATTAATGTTAGCAATATTAACTAAATTACGGCAGATGTTTTTATTACCGAACAGTAACGCGGCAGATTTGTCGGGGTTTATCTTAAGTGAGTGTTTAACGGAAACATCATAGATATACTGCAGATCCAAATTTATTTCATCAACAGCATTCCTCCAGTTTGCTGCTGTAAATGAATGGTACAATTGAGTATCATCTGCATAGATATGCATTTTTGAGAATTTAACATGTTGCATAAACACAGATGTATATATTGAAAACAACAAGGGGCCCACAATTGATCCCTGTGGAACTCCTTGACTCACTGATAGTGAACTAGACATATTATTGTCCAAACTAACAGATTGTGTTCGATTACAAAGATAGCTTGCGATTAACGAGGTAGCAGCATGACCAACCCCTAGGTATTTTAGAATCATGATAAGAGTGTCGTGATTCACTGTGTCAAATGCCTTGCTATAATCTAACAACACAAGTGCAGTAACCTTGCCCTGGTCAGTGGCACCTAAAATATCGTCAGTTACTTTTAGCAAAGCAGTAGTACAGCTATAGCCAGATCGAAAACCAGATTGCACCGGAGGCAAAATATTATTATTATTAATGAAAGTGTTAAGTTGAAAGTGAATAACTTTTTCAAATAGTTTGGAGAACGTCGGAAGGGACGTAGGTAATTAATTTTGGCCGGTTGTTTATTTTTAGGAAGTGGCATGACGATTGCATGTTTCCAACACTGGGGGAAAATATTACTAATAATACAAGAGTTAATAATATGGGTGACGTAGGGAATTATAACTGGACAACACAGCTTTAACATAATTATATTAATGTTATCATTACCAAATGTATTTGATTTGATTTTATTCATAATTTGGAATACAGTTGTGGTATCAACCGGAGAAAAGGTAAAATTTAAATTTTTGTAAGTGGTCCCTTTATAAATGTGGAGAGGGACTGTCTTTCCATTATTATTAACAGTGGGAATACCATTTACAAAGTAATCATTAATCATGTTAAGATCCTTCAGATTATCTGGTATAACGGTATGTTTTTCTCTGCTAAAGCCGAGAATATTTAAATGTTTCCATAAAGCGGTGCTATAATGATTAGATGATACAAAATTAAAATATGCTTTCTTTTCATTCTTTAATGAGAGGGTAGATAAATTTTGCAAAGATTTACAGTACTCCCAGTGCTGAAGTAATTTAGTTTTTCGAAATCTGGCTTTAGCTTTATCTCTTAACGACATAAGGTATTTTAAGTTGTCAGTTATCCAGGGGGCATATGATTTAGTGAAGTTACACGTTTTAAGAAAAGCGTGTTTATCAAACAACTGCAAAATCATTTCATTGAATAATCGCAATTTTTCGTTGACGTCAGGTGATCCAAATATGTAATGAAAAGGCATAGCGTTAAGGTCAGCTGGAAATAAGTCAAGATAATTTTTTTTGAAATTTCGAAACGTTATTTTTGATGCAATTTGGGCAGGTACATCGATTTTAATATCACAAAACACAAGATCATAGTCCGCCAGATGACAATCAATTACACCACTCTCAGCAATTAATGAATTATCAGATAGAATTATTAGATCGATAAGCGAAGCAGAATCGTTTGATACCCTTGTAGGTTGATTAATAATTTGATAAAAACCAAGAGATTCAAGCAAATTTTGCATGTATGCTGTAGAGGTGTGGTGCGGTTTTAAAAAATCTATATTAAAATCACCTAAACAGATTATATGTTCAGAATGAGACATGCATGCAATAATAGAATTTTCAAATTCGTCAAGAAATAATTGGTAGTCTTTTTGATTAGGATTATAAAGAGTACCGATAATGAATTTTGTTCTTGAAAAATTTACGGATATCCAAATTTGCTCAAAAGTTACACGACCAACATCGATACCCGAAAAGTTAATGCATTTTTGTATGTAAATAGCAACACCTCCTCCACGTGTAGATAGCAACACATCACAGATACAAAAAAATAATACTTAAACCTTACTTGCTAAGTAGCTCATTAGAGCTCCAATTGCGCGAGTGTAACTAGTAAAAATAAATATAAGATCAACAAACGAACACAAAATAAACAAACTTGTCATTCTACTGCAACATTAAAATGCATTATAATAATTTTAGATCGTCTAAAGCGGTGACTTTTTGAATTTTATTCTTAACCTTAACAAATATATTCCAATTGTTGGTAAAAACATTAGCATTACCATATTTAGAAATTGCTTCCTTAACGACCAACATTCGTTGGTATCGGAGCTGCATTTTCATGTACCCTCACACAACTCTAGGAATACCTTTGTTTTTTCACTCCCGAATTACAGAACGAATTATGCCTATAATTCGCCAATGTTGCGTATGTGTTCGATTTGTAACAACTTTTCGGAGGTAGATATTTATCACTGCAGTTTAAAACAATTTCAGTTTTATGTAAATATAGCAATAGCTCATTAAACGTATACTATTTACATTTGGTTTAAAATTCATAACTGATTTGTTCTTTATTTTGTTTTGCAAGTACTTTGGCAACTAGTTAATTTATAGATTTTTTTTAATTTCTTAATTTACAAGTTTGTAACATATTTCTCTAATATCTATATCAACTTTAGTTATAGGTGATTTTCGTCTATAGTACGCACTCTTACTTGTTTACTTTGCCACTACCACACAATCTAACTAATTATTTACTTACTGTGTGTATTGTACAGATTACGTATATTTTGTTTAATAGTGGCCTGTAATTGGTTGATCTGTTGGCTACTTGCTAAAATAAATAAAATAAATAAATAAATATACCCGAAATGACCTAAAAAAATTGCTTGTTTTTATTAATCAGCATCCTGCTAATGATGATTACATGTTTAGGCATGACTTGGCATCATCACATTATGCCAGAGCTACCCTAAACTGGTTAGAAGCTCACCATATACCATATGGCCATAGGAATGATAATCCCCAAATGTCCCCCAGGCAAGGCCAATTGAAACATTTTGGGATCTATTGGTAGGAAAAGGTGTATGATAATGGTTGTGAAGCCCGGAATCAACAACACCTGCGGGCAAAAATTTTTCAAAAAAGTAGGGAAGTGGACTTAGAAAGCGTCCAGACGCTGATGCGACATGTAAGACAGAAACTTCGTCTTATTGAGGATAGAGGACCCCTGGCAGCAATATGGCAACCAGGTGTTAAAGTCTACCATCAATTAGTTATTCTTATGTTATTTTTACTTAATAAAGGTTTCTTAAATGTAAATAATATCTTTCTATAATATTTCCCAAAACTTATGTAACAAGTGTTAGTCAGCAAAATTGCACAAAAAAATACGATAATGACTAGCAACTTTATTTCATAACTTTCCAATAACTCTCTAGCAACGGGTTTTTAAGTTTATCAAGTAATTTCAAGTAATTTCATAGCAAACGGATGCTAACTTTGCAACAAATTTTCTATAACTTGGAAGCAGACCCTCAGCAAGCTTAGATTCGGTTCCCGTAAACATCAGCAACCTTGTTGCACGTGGTGCACATTATTGGCACTATTACAGAAATTTATGAAGTTTGTAACAAATTTTCACGGAATTTTCATGTTTTTAACAAGTTTCCAATACATTTTGAGTAAATTTACTCGAAAGATTAGCAAACAATACGTATCTCAACAAAATTGCAATGAACTGTCAGCAAGCTTGCAATACATTCTTAGTAGGTACTCTATAATTTTTCACTACAGAATACAGTGCGTTTTCAGGAAGATATAGTAACTGTAAATAAAATGATTGCAAAAATCTTCAATAAGTTTGCACAACTGAGCAGCAATTCTACAGATGTTTTTGGTCTACATGACAGTATGTAACAAGCATGAGACGAGTTTAAAAATAATGTTTTGCAAGTATCTTTATTAGTTTACGATAACTGAAATTTTTCAGAAATCTTCCAGAACATTTGCACATTAACTGTCAGCAGGTGGACAACACTTTCAACAGTTTTTAGTAAAACAAGTAAAATGTGAGATTGGGAACTGACCAACTTCAAATAATATCCAACTTTTATACAATGTTAAATATTGAAAATCTGTCAATCTTAGTGTGAAGTGAAAATTTTTACATCTGTAACAGCTGTCAACAGAGAAAAAATATTAAAAAAAATAAAAATAAAGAGCATTCAAGTCTCAACGCTTTTCCCTAATTTAAGACTTTATTTGGACTACTTCTGTTAAGAAATTATCATAAGTAAAATAAAAACCACAAACCTAATGTCTGTGGATTGCTAAAAGGCGATAGTCCAACCTGGAGGTAAAAGCACACCTAAAGTGAAAGTTTTGATGCAGAGAGCAGCGCGCTTAATTTTTCCATCTTTCACTCTCCCCGCGCAAAAAATAAATAAACAAAGGTATAATAGACCCACGCGCCGAGTTTTACTTCCCTCAAGTGGGACATAAAACTCCACTGCGATGCCGCCATAAAGGTTAGGTAAACCAAAATTATTAAATTGCTATGACCCGAATAACACCACTGCATGGCCAAATTTCCTCGCGCCATATTTTTGGAGAACGTGCGCTTCAAATCTCCTAAGCGTGGGTTTGTTATTCATCGCGTAGGATTTATTAAACCTTATTTTTATTTTAATGAACGAATTTGAATGTCTTTATGTCCGTATGCCGTTGATTCGGAGAGGTAGGCATAATTAAAAATCTGTCTCAGTGTAACAGTAGAATCGATAGAAAATTGCAACGATTTTCTTTCCGTTCTGAAATAAACATAGGGCATTTAAGAAATATATAAAAGCATCTCTAATAACAAATTCAGAGCATCTTACAGTTCATATATTTTAGCACACGAATCAACTATTCACTCTTGTTGCTCGGCGCAACTGAAATAAACCTTTTGGTACACTCAGCCGCAGATCATATTTCAACGAGAATTTATGAATCGCATTAAATGATATGTGCGGATATCATTCAACCATTCCCACTAAATCGTTTCGGCAAACTTATAACTTCGCTTATTATTTGATACTGTGTGCAGATGCCACAAATTCGTCGAAACCCTAAATCTGCCGAAGGCAAATATTGGCAGATAACTATAGGAATTTATGTTACGTGACGGCGACGCATAGTTTTTGTCTCAAGCAATTATTTTTGTACAAAATAAGCTTGATTAAACTCGTGCTCGTTCCTAGTAATAACAAAATGTTTTAACAGAAAATAAAATAATATTCTGCCTTAATGAAAAAAGTACAAATACATAACGTAAAGCAAAAGTCAATCTTCAACTATTTCTGTAATCATTCTTTTTTTCATTTGAATACGCGCTCCTCTTTCAACTCTATCAGCGTGGCTTTCCGAAGTATTCGTGTTAAACAAATCAACGTGAATATAGCGTGGACATTGATCACCTTTTAACTAACCACCAAGTGTAATCACACTCAGCATAGATGCGTCGACGTTGTATATCATGCTGTCATTCTCTGTACACGAGACAATCTACGAGATCATCTCTACAGGCCCATTTCCTATGAAGCTAACAGATAACATAGAGAGAATGTAATACAGTTGGCCATTGAAACAATTATGAACCTGCTATCTCAAATCAACATGATCATCGTGGTCTCTCGATGTATGTCGTTAATAAGTATGTCCAGAACTCAGAACTGTTCATCTAATAAAATAAATAAAGAATCTAAAGAACATGAAAGTAATGGACCAGGAGGAACACCTGCACAATTAACTATTTGATAATAAATACTCACAAGTATAAAAGCTGATGAACACAAAGCGGTACAAGTGATATAAAAAAAAGGTTAAGAGTAGCAGAAAAGTTTCGCGACTAAATGAAACATGGTGGCATTAAAATCTAACGTGAGTAGAAAACAGATATCCTCTATAAAAACAGCTTTGAAGGTTATATCGAATTTCTAGAAGCGAAAAACGAACAAATGAAAGGATAATACAACAACATACTGTCATAAAATAGAGAAAGAATACAATTATGTTGTATACGGCAGTATGAGAACCATGGGAAACCAGCGACCACTCAACGTTGCATTTTATTGAATATCACTGAGAAAGGAAGGAGAAAAGACTGGGAATATCATGGAAAGAAGAAATTTGTGAATTTGAGGCGTCAAAAGAAAAGGATCTAAGGATCACCTAGCAACGACGAGATATGCTATAAAACTGATTATTTTTTTCGAAACGATTTTAACCAATTAGAAGGCTGGATTTAGTTATCTTGTATAATTTCGATTATAAAGAGCAACTTCACTAGGCGACACAATATATAACGTTTGTCAACTTGATGTTGTTTTCATGGAGATGACTTTTAGCTAGGTTAATACAAACCAATCGAGCTGCCAATAAAAAATTTATTTGTTCCTAATATTGAAATTTACTCAAAAAATTATTAAATCGAATACAATGCGTACTTCGAACACATTCGGGTTATACGTCTCCAACTTCCGGCTGTGCGGTCGGACTATTTAACTTGTCAAACTGACGCTTTTATTATTGTGCAACAAGTTATCGACATATAACCCTATAATATCGAAGTACTTATAGTACTACTACTCATAATATGTAGGTATTATGTTACAGGCGGATTTCTACTTACGACCTGCTCCAAGCTAAAAAGTGTAGAACTAGACAGTGAATGCTATCTCATACGCACTAACGTACCAAGACACCCTAAGATATCTACCTGCCCGCGTGACGCCATACGGGATACTCACTACAGGAGTTAGTTTCGATAACCTGATGGCTCATGTCAACTCATGCAGCTTAGCTATCATTATATTCAAAATGGGCGGTAATACACACATGCTCTAATAATATACAAACGAAGATTTAAGTAACTCAATGCAGTAATTCTAAAATTCGCTGCAAGTGCTGCCATTCTAGGAAAATTCCTTGATTTAAAGACTTCGGATAAATCAGGGTGAAGATAGCTGAAGATACTTATTGTTTAAAACAGCAGACCGCGTCTAAAACTTTGTCGATACACAGTGATATACTCAAGACGAAGCAATGGCGGACGCAACCAAAAAAGTGCTTCCAATACGTATCAGGTGGAAAACCGAAAATAAAATTCTCCGATACATCAACGGAACGTAAACAGAACTTTAAGAAGTTATGCTTGGTAAGCTGCCGGAAAACCGTAAAACTGCCGCAGCGCAGTAAATCGCATAGCACTAAATGAAAGGCTCTAAAACCGCACAATTTTACGGTAGATACCTCTTTTCTATCCTGCGATCTCGTGCTAGTTTAGCGGAAACAGGTTAGCGCAATTGCTCATGTCGCTGACATTAAACCAGTGCCGGAGTGTGCTTCAAATCGGAATAATAGTATATAAGAGTTATTCCGCCTTTGTATTTTTCATATATTCCCTCACAAAGAAACTGCTTAATCAAACCAAAAACGTATAGAAAGCAAGCCAATTTCTCATAACTGTAGGACCCATCACCTACTCGTCCATTCATCTTGATCAGTTTTCAAAGAGTTGATTCTTTCTCAACCTCAGATGTAGCAAGTCAACGCAATCACCGTGGCTTCTAAAGATCGGTGGTTAGAATTTAAAGCAAATGTCGCGGGGGTATTATTTTTCAGTATAGTAAAATTAAATCGACCCACGTAGGTATTTTAAACTCTAAACACGAGATGCATCTTACAAGTAACATTTCATATTTAAAATAATATTCTTTATCATAAAATAATTGCTCACATTGTGTTACAAGAAGGACAAAACCAAGTTTACCGATTAAAATGCCGTAGCAGTTAGTGTTAATAATGTTATATTAACAGCGTGTCTATTATTTGAAATCCGATAGTTCCAGTTTAATAAACTAAGTTGGTTTATGTGCACCACCAATTTCAATAATTTGCATATGGCTTTAAATACTATTTCGGGCTATCTGCAAAACAACATTACTTGGTTAATCTCTTAAATTGGGCTGCAGTAATTTTAATTAACCGAAACTGATAATCCAGATCATCACCTACTGAATGTTATTTACTGAAACAACTTAAGTAGGGCTGCTACGATAATATTAATAGGTGCGAACTAAATCTTTTGCGCAAGTTTATATGGAGCTTAACTGCGCCAATTTCCTCTTTAGAGTGCATAAAACGACTGCCTATTTCCATGATGTTAAAGTATCAGGGGCTTTTATAATTTTTTAGCAATAATTTTGTGACATTAGCATCTGCACAACATTAATACATAAATAGTACCCCTTACTTTCTTCTCCGTTATTAAGGCACAATCCGCGCTTGAATCTTTAGTACGCAAGGATTTGGTGATACACAACCCAACGAACAATTTTTGTTTTATAAAGGTTCTCTAAATATTACCGTCACCAACTTATAAAACCTTTGGTAATATACATTGTTGCTGACTACCTCTCTGTTAACACTATATACGTCTTAAAGAGCTTAAATGGCGGGTTCTATATGGGTTACCGTGACCACTGTTTGGTACCCTTATATAACTCTAAGTTTTATAAGAACAAATATTAGAGATGTAACTGCTACCATTATATAACCTCTTATAGGTTCCTTATAGGCCTTATAGGCCTTTTAGTCAAGGGACGGCAACGTTTCCGCAACCTTTATAAACATTTTCTATAATGGTAACAAGAACGTTTAGGCAATCTTATCAGTGTATTGGACATCCCGCTTGCTCTTGCGCCTAGCAATATCCTCTATACTTCTCTTTATGTGTAGTTAAGTAAATTATTAAGTAGGTATAACTTTGTGTTCCAACATGAAGTCTTCTTTTCCTTCAATTCCTTCTACTATATACAAAAATATATTTACTGATAAAGAGATTGTAGGACAGTTATCATGGCTAAAATTTTACGGCAATTCTTTCTGGACTGTATAATTTGTACTTATAGAAACTTAAAGCGCCACCAATATAACCAATATTTTAGATTTTCAGTAAAAAACATAAATTTTGCATGTTTCTGAAATTTAGCACTTGTTCATAAAAATGCATACAGAATAATTTACCAAGTCGAGTCTTGAAGAAAAATGTATTATTATGCTGTGGATATTGCATTTTGAATGTGTTATTCTACATTTTTCTAAACAATACCAATATGGTGTCCAAAAATGCACCAAAAATATGGCTGATGTATAAATAAAAGAGCTAAGGGAACATTATAAAACCAATATGTAACTTCTGGTGTGCTTATAAATACACTCAAACCTTTATATAAATTTGGGTAACATTACGGCGTTAAAGTGTTGTTATATAAATTTTTAGAGTATTTAAAGTTACCCGAAGTATTATTATATAACTTATGGTAACGTTCATTACCACGGGTGATGATAATCTCCTAAAGTAAGAGCCGTCACTACAAGGCTCATTATATAACTTTCAAGTTTATGAAAGTCTGCAACGATCATAACCTCAAATATTATTCCGCGCCATAACCTATAAATTAGATACTGATGGTACCGAATGCAGGATATAACACAAATTTCGTTTAATTTTTCGGCGAAAAGTACTACTGGATTTTACTTTTTTCAACTTAGTTTTTCCATTTTCCACTAAACACCAAAGTACACAAATGTCTATACTCGTATATTCTGGCTATGAATGCCAATCAACTGTGTAAATTTGTTAACGGAGTGTCTCTAAAGGTTACTAATGGTTTTGTAAAAGAAACCGTAGTTACAAACTCACAAAAACAACATATATATTGAAGTTTTATTGCAGTGTTTTTGAACACAATTAATGCCCAAGTTTTATAAAGGTAACTGCTATTACTATGGGGACAGTAAGATTTATATTTAACACAGCAGACACCTATATGGGAACTGAACACTATTGGTTTTATAAATTGGTAACTACAACTATTATAAAACCTTATTATATATAACATATAGTAACCGTTACTATAAGTGATTTAAGTTGGTGATGGAAACGTTTCTGTTGCCACTTTATAAAACCTAAAGCTCTTGGACCTTTTAGTAACTTTGCATACCTACTATAAAACTTCGCAACCATTTAGTAACCTTATAAACCTCCAATATAAACTCACAACCTTAATTACACCCTTATAAAACTTAGCAGTTACTTCTAGTGATGAAAATTGTTCATTGGGAAGACTGCCTATCGATACACAGCTACTCGCAAAACAAAGTTTGACACAACCCTTAGTGCACCCAGCTGGCTACAGTCGGTGAAAGAAACGGGTCTATTACAAACACGTAGGTGTTTTTGTCTACATCAATTCGGAGGGGACGTGGAAAGTAGGTAATCATAATTGGCCGATGACCACTGGGTTCTAAATTCTCACCTTCAACGTAGGAGTGTCGTTGAAATCGGTGCAGCTGTGTGATTACGTTTCTTGTCTCAACTTAATAAGGCAGCTTTAAAATATCTGTTGGTTTGGCTGGTGTATATCTTCTTCTTATTCATAACATTTTGACAGATGTGTTGTGACCCATATACAATATGTATGCAATAAATAAATAAATAAATAAGTAATAAAGTTCTTCAATTTCCTAAAAATGTATGTGGTGTGATGGCAGGGGCTTTATCTAGACCTGAAACATGGTTGACCTACAAAGTTGGGCACCAGATGACAGACATGCTGAAATTTTGATCTAAGATACCACTGACCCACGAAGATGGTCGCCCGTACCGCAGATATGGTGGAATTTTGTCGATGCGCTTACTGCAGAAGTTAACTTTACTGCATGTGCACCGCGTATAATGCGTAAAAAGGAACGCCTCCACTCGCACATCTGGTGTCGTTGCCGGTTTGCTGCCCTATTGACTGCAGCCCCCCCCCCTTCCCCGGCCTGTTGCTGATGTGCGTTTGGCCACTTATGAGACTAGCTATATACGAGAAATAAATACAATATAACGTACAGACCAGCATTAACAGAGTTAGACCCACCATTTTAGACGTGCGGATTCGCTTTATAAAAGAAGAATTATTTCATTGCCACAATACGACTGTGGCGCTAATAGGTAGAACGTTCATAATATCGTTGAAGAATGTTGACTGAGCTCCATCCCTGGTCAATCTTCTTACTACCGCATTGTGACTAACGATGCAATTAGATATATCAGTAAATTAGTTGTCTGTGTAGTGCAACTAAGTAGCCTGTTTCTGATCATCATCATCATCAATCAGCTTATACTAGTCCACTACAGGACATAAGTCTCCCTTGTTTGTTTCCAAAGTCCTCTGTCGTTTGCAGCCTGTATCCAGTTCGTATGGATTCTCTTAATGTCATCACTCCACCTAGTAGGAGGGCGACCTCTACTTCTATATGCATCTCCACTCTATCATACGCTTCGTCCATCTACCATCTCTCATTCTGGCCACATGTCCGGCCCAGTTCCACTTGTTCCACACTATGTTTGGTACTCTGTCTCTTAAACGAATCCCCAACATACTTCTCTCCATTGCTCTTTGGGTTGTCCGAATTTTATTTATTGATTTTTTTGTGAGTGTGACCGTTTCGGCTCCGTACGTCAGAACAGGCAGAACACACTGATCGAAAACTTTTCTTTTAAGACAATTGGTTGAGATTTGAAAACATATCCTAATTTACCGAAAGCGGCCCAGGTTAAACTTATTCTTCTTAAGAGTTCATGAGTCTGGTTGTCTTTAGATATACGGATTTCATGACCGAGATACTTATAAGCTGTGGTTTCCTCTATATGTTTTCCATCCACAAAAATCGGTTCACTAAGAACTAGGTGTGTCATGATTTTAGTTTTTGAAATATTTATGTTTAACCCTATTTGTTTAGATGCAATATTTATGCTTTCTAGCATTATTCGTGCCTCATCTATTCTATCTGTAATCAAGACAATATCGTCAGCAAATCTCAGATCGTTTAGTCTCTCTCCATCAATGTTTATTCCCATGGATTCCCAGTCTAGATTTTTGAACATGTGTTCTAGCAGTGCGTTAAACAATTTAGGAGAGATAGTGTCTCCCCGTTTAACGCCACGTTCGACTCTGAACTTATTGGTGTTTTTATGTAATCTTACACAAGCTGTAGCAGTATTGTGTATGTTCTTGTGCAGATTTATGTACCGGTGGTCTATTCTACACTCTGTGAGTGCCTCTAACATTTTAGTTTGGTCTATACTATCAAATGCTTTTTCATACTCCACAAAAATAAAAGTTAACGGTTTGTTGTATTCTATTGACTTTTCAATGAAACTTTTTATTACTAGGAGGTGGTCGTTTGTTCCATAACCTTGTCTAAACCCGGCTTGTTCATACGGTTGATAAAAGTGTAATTTAGTATCAAGTCTGTTAGTGACAATTCTGGTAAGCAGTTTGTACATGTGGGACAATAAACTAATAGGTATGTAATTATCTAGTAATGTATTGTCACCCTTTTTGTGTATTAATGTAATAATTGCGTTCTGCCACTGCGATGGAGTTGTTCCTTTTAATATACATTCATTGAAAAGTGTTTTAATTGCATTTAATAGTACGTTCCCTCCTAGTTTAATGGCTTCTATTTCAATCTCGTCTTCTCCAGGTGTTTTATTATTTTTCATTTCTGAAAGCGCTTTTTTAGTTTCCTGTGCAGTTATTTTTGGAATATCTTCAGATCCTTGGTTTACTATTTTGGGCAAATATTTCTTCTGCGTAGTTATTTTGCGCTCTTTATACAGTTCGCTGTAAAAATTTTCCACTGTTGTCAGTATTTCATCTCTGTCTGTTGTAACTCTGCCTTCCTGATTTGTAAGTTTCCATATGTTCTTCTTTCCCAGAGCCAGACTTTGTCTGAATACTTTCATTGATTTGTTATTTTCTATTATTCTGAGGATTTTCTCGATATTATATTTTCTCACATCCTCTTTTATTGCTTTATTTATTTCTTTATTTAGTCGTCTTAACTCTGTTATATTTGTATTGTGTTTGTTCTGTAACTTTCGTTTGTCATCTTGGGACAGCAGTGAGTTTTGGCATCTTTGATTGCATTTATTATTTTTGAATTAAATTGGTCAATGTCCGTTATTTTTTTGTGGTCTCTGATATTTACATTTAAATATAATTTCATATATTGCTATGAAATGTGTTATGACAAAATATTCAATAAATTAATTTAGACTTTTAATCGTGTAAGTTCTTTAAATTGAAAAGCATCGTAGCCCTCTTTAGGATTGTAACAAAACCCCGTATAATATTCCCTTGGTGATCTTTTAGTATTTATTTATATGATGGAAATGTGGATTTAAAACGTTAATTATATTATAGATGTATTAGGTTCGTAATTTAATTGAATACAGTGTTTGTTTCTCGATCTGTCCCTTTTTAGATTATTTTTCGTCGTATTTCGCCTGCGTCAGATCGCCCTACTGGGTGTAACATGGTAAGGCATAGAACATGTTGCTTTATTTATATGCTCAAGTAATTTTACTGTATTTCTCTGCCTTCGTCCCCTCTCCTAGTTCTCTTCATAAGCTAGTAATTTATTTGTTTGATTACGACAACATCGTCAATATTGGGTATATCCTTTCGCTTGGTTCACTCTGTCCCAAGTAATTGTTACATTCTAAAAATGAACACAATGACGAAGCTACAAACTAATGAAAGGTGGAATTTTTTCTATTTGTTTTCCTTTTTTATTACTACTAGGCTAAGCAAAATTAAGTGTATACTATCAAACTGGGACATCCAGGAATAGCAATAATATTAATAATAACTATTGTTACTGTTGTGGATTGTTTACTTAAAATAAAAGACTTTAATCTCTTATGGGGCGGGTCTCTACATCGCAGCAAATATTACCTTGATTTGTATAAAATATAGCAAATACATTTGCTATCACCTTGATTATCGTGGTATCTTTTTAATAAGTTAATTGTAAACGCTTCCTATAATGCCGATTTAACTACTAGGATTGCTACAATAGTGGATCTTATTTAACCAATTGGAACTTAACTCAAATATGGCGATCCAACCACACAATTCCTAAAACAGGTTTGCTATTATTCTAGAATTATCTGTGTTTACATAATTAAAGCTTTGACTAGGTGACAAACATTTCAGTAAGTAAATACACGTCAGAAACAAAAAACACTCAAAGAACGCGTCTGCCGGAAATGCACAAAAACGACGCCACTTGTAAATTCACTAAATGCAGTCTCTTAGGATAAACCTTTCAGATATTCCTGTTACTTTTCGAATAGAAACTAGGGCTTAACTCGACCCCCAATAAGTCCCACGATTCATGGGCCCCTCTTTCTAAGTTGGCCTGCGGATACAAGCTGCTGAACGCCTTGCAGAGTGACTCCTGTAGCTCGACCGCTACGAATAATGCATCCAATTCAGCCGTTACTTCGCACCTAGGGCTGCAACTGCCTCCCACTAAGGTCGCTGCCTACCTCTAGCTCACAAGGTTCCAATTATACTGCCCCAAACCTCGTACACAATTTCGGAAAAACCAGCCAACACTCGATGCACAAATTAAACACATACCTCTATGCCGCGAATCAATGCAACCTACTACAGCACACGCAAAGGATATAGAATTAATTTTCAAAAACACACTGAATTGGAAAAACGGTATTTCTATTTATGTATTAACAATTATTCATTCGGGAAGACAAAATTAACACCACTTCACAGCTTGGCTTCCTTTCCTCAATTGTTTTTCTTCGATCTTACATTGCCTTACATTCTTTCCAAGTCTGCTCTGATTACATTTGGGTGAAATCAGGGCTAACACTATTTTAAATGCCGTTTTACAAAGTATTATCAAGGCCAATGCTATTTTATACAGTTTGCAAAATTAAACTAGCACATTCCTAGAATATTTTGTAAAATAATATTTGATATGCCTAAATTATTATTAAATTTTATTCTAATCGTAAAGGCTTAAAATGTGTTTATTGTATTTTCATACATACATCCAGATACAGTATATTTGAAATATGTATAGCTCAACCAGAAAAATCTCTACTATAAAACCTAATAATAAATCTGAATATACGAACGAGCAGTAAAGTAAAATCGGTATCCAACATATTAATATAATAAATTATTGCAAGGTATTTAAAACAGTAATTCCAATTAGTAAACTTGCTGAAGTTAAATCTAAGTGATATTTAACGTTGACAGAGATCTACAATTTTTAAACGCTTCGGCATAGTGGAGTTCGTATCCTTTGAAGCGATTACTCATTGCATTTTGTTGTAAACAGCGAACAGATCTCTTGCTGCGTATGCAGCACAAAAAGTGCAGCAGCACATTACGGATTGCAATCATTGTGTTCATCGCGTTTTAAGCTGTGTTTCCAATTTCCCAGTGGAAATTAAAACTACAGTCCGGGCATTCATAATACAATACCAATTTTCAGTAAGCCCGATCGGGTTTGACCCGCGGTGCAGCAGCCGCCGGTTTGGAACAAGTTGTAACTTCGATAACATCTCCTTATAGCGATGTAATATTTTCCTGCGATAATATCGGCAATGTTCCGGCGGTATCGGAATCAATAAGGTGTGGTAATTTGATCCTTCTCCCTCGAGCAGGGACGATCAGGAGACCGCAGGGACTAATTAAAGATCAAATCACAAGGGTTGGAATCTTTGGGTTATTCTATACCTTGTTACGGGGCCGATGGGGTGGAAGTTTTTGGCCGAACTAAGTCCAGGGGTAATTATGCCGCGGCGTATCACACAATAAATTTATTCCCCGTAATTTCCTCTCCTTCTTAATTAAGGCGTGCGCGCGGATCGAGTGTTACAGCTATATCAAAATTGTTGAATTGGCGTTTATAAACTTACAAAGTGGAACGCTAGAGCACACGTTCAGTAAACATATATGATTTTCGCTAATTATTGTCGTGTACACACTGTCAAAGAGGTATATCTAACTTGCTAGGTACATATTTATCCAACTGATAATTTACTTGAAATTACACAGTCGAAGGAAAGCGGTGGTGATTACCAATAACAAAGTTTGTAGACATCCTATGTGAAATAAGTAAATGTTGTGTCATGGCAGATTTTGACAACGTTCTTTTTTGGAGACCTATGGACGATTGGCACATATCGGAGAATCCTGAGCCCAGCACTTATAAGGACCCTGAGTTTACTATCATCCTGAAAAGTAAAGATATAAATTACATGTCCGTGATGAAAATAACAACGGAAGTCGAAAAGCAATTAGTTTTCTGAATATAAAAGAGGTTATAAAAAAATAGACAGATAGACAGCTTTCTAAATTTTGTAGAATCAGAAGTGGGGCTTTTAGCACCTCAAAGGAAAACTTACGATATCAAGAATGCTGACAAAAAGAGAAATACATCAAAATAAACCAAGTGAAGAGTCAGCAAAAAGAACCCCGAATGAAGAGATGGAGGCTATTTTAAAGCAGTTAGATTAAATTAAAAACGAAGAGAAAATGGAAATTAATAATGAAATAGAACAACTAATAAAATAAATTCTAGGGGTGAAAGAGGATTTGACTAAATAGAAAATACGGGAGAAAATAAAGCATTTTAATGAAGAATTATATAAGTATTGACAATAAACTGGGTAACCAAGAAAAAGAAAAAAGGAAGCTGTTTATAATACTCAAATGATTGCACAATGAAGGAGAAAATGCGAAACGTTGAAAAATTGATGCTAAACTAATTACAGATTGACGCGATTAAAGTGTCAAAATATAGGAAAAAGCAAGCAATAATCGTAAAAATGGCAAGCTGGGAGAAAATGCAAGTTATGAGAGCAAAACACAAATGAAAGGGATCAAGAATAATAATACGCGGAAATGGAATTTGAACAAGAAATAAATAAAATTGCAGATCAAGACAGACAGGAAGGAAAGCGCATTCAAATAGGGTACCAGAAGCTGTTTATAAACAACTACAGTTGTGTTCACATACTGAGAATTTCTGACAACTAAATAGGAGAAATTGAAATACCTTATTACTATGACAATTCCAGTGGCGTACATCACGGACATCTAATTATGTCCTGTTATCTATCAAGCAAAAAAGCTATAGTATGCACTTAATTTTCGCAATTACTTTAAAATTCGTACAGGTACATTCAATTATTTGATCCAAGATTTCCCCTGTTAAACTTAAAATTTTTCGGTAACTTGACTTTGACAGTTCGAAGCCTGACATTGTTTTATACATATTATATTAAAATTGCTTTACTACTGAGTTTATATTTCGTAACAACCAATCATAAGATCAACAAAATTTTTAATTGAATTGCCTCCGTATTTTCGGTATGTAAAAACAACTGTTTGTATATGTGTTGGATAAGCAGGCTGGAAATTTACAAGCAATCCATCAATCAATTACTGTACCAAAAAAGTTATAACGGAAAACCAGTCGAACCGTCGAAAGATAACAGATAAGGCAATGGACATTGGCAACGGAAAAAATAGAACACCTTACAGATAGTTGGAAGAAATATAGAGTGATTTTTTAAAAATCCAATTGCAGCACGCCCTGGATAGCCTGAATCAGTTGGCAGTACTGAAGTGTATTGTCAGTCTATATCAAAATCGAGGTTAGTAGGTTAGGTTTTGTTTGTTATTTGACACATGCTGACGCAGAAAATAACCTTCAAATCTCGAATTTGAAATAGACTGACAATACATTTCAGTACTGCCAACTGAGTCAGGCTATCCAGGGTCTGCTGCAATTGAGTTTTATAAAATCACTCGTTATAATCAACGACAATAGGCAAAACTGATTCGAGGAAATAAAGAGAAATTGGTAATAGGCACATGAAGCGTCACAGGCTTAAACTATGAAACATCGCTGATCTAAATAGAAAGGCAACGCAAAGTACATCAAACCGAGTTAGACGATTATATTTTTATTCATGAAGGTGCAAGACAAATAGTATTAAAGATGGGTTACTTGGTAGAGAAAACAAAGATAAAAGATTAAAATATTATTTATTTATATCGTTTGGTATGCTTTGCCAGGTGAGCCAGGATCTACGACCCGAGACGTTGGGCGACATAAAGGGACCAAAAGAAGCTCAACATAATAAATATGCATTTTTCTAAAATGAGCAAATAAAGCAAATCTATGAGAAAATTCCAAAGTACAATGTCAAGATTTTAATCGGGAATTCTAAATCCGAAATGTACCTGAAAGGTAACATAGTCTAGTTGCAGTAAAACATAGTAACACCAGCTGCAGAGATGCAGAACTAACATCGAAACTAGTTTAGAAAAGTGATGTTTTACCGAGCGAGTATGTATGGCCATATAAGTATAATCAGTTATTTTACTTTGTAATATTTAACAAATGTTAACTATTACTATGACAGAGATTTGTTTTTATTTTTATTTACCGATTTATTTTAAATATCTAGCTGACTATTAGGTTTTTCGCTCTTTCTTAAGTACTTTTTTGTACTACTGCAAAATATTTCTGATCTGAATTGAAATTTAGCTCAAGATTTGGAGTTTTAGTCCAGTCAAATGGTAATTCGAGGTGGAAAGTTCTGGTGTAATTGGTTTTAGTGGCTTACTTGATGTTTTTTGGGGTGCTGAACACGAATCTGAAGTTGTCCAACAAAATTTTTTTCGGCAAATATGAGAAATCATAAAAAAACCACTAAAAATCACAGTTTTTTTTAGTTTTTGGCTTATTACTTGCAAAGTAAGCTTTTTACGCAAGAGATGATTCTATATTAAAATAAAGACGAGAATTTTCCCTACAATTCATGTTCGTATAATTTTTTTGTACGACATATGGTTTCCGCGCTAAGAGGCGTTGAAAAACTGCCGAAAATCAGTAGATTTTGGAAAATAGCAAAAAACACATTTTTTACAGCCTTTCCGTTCATAGCACTAAAACTAAGCATTTCTCTGTAAATATTATCCTATATATCGAAAGAGCAGATAAAATTCTGTACAATTTATGTGTAAATAATTTTTTCGGACTTTCAATAGTTATGAGAAAAGCAATGACGAATGCATGAAGTAGTCAGTCGCCTCCTTATTGGAGGCATATACTTAAATGCATCATTATACGTCTGCGCAGATATGTAAAACGTTAACCTTAAGTTATATAGGTGCAACAAAAAGATAAACAGCGATTCATGGCTGATTAATATGAAAACTGTGTATTTTTATCAATATAATAAAACAGGTATGTGACGTATTGAGCTAGCGGACTATCTTGTGACCTTCAGCTCCCCCTCTTTCTACTGATAGAGATATGAACAGATATTGCTGCTGATTGGTAGTACCATGATAACTGTTTAAAAAATCTGTACATTGGTAAGCCCAAGGTTGATGTGGAAAACCAAGTTTGCCCTTATGCGAAAGAAATTGGGAGAACATTTTTACTTTTATGGAAAACAGTGATGATGAATGTCAGTTTTCATTAGACCAGTTAATAGCTCAGACAGAGGGTGAATACATTCCCCAATGGAAAACAGTAATAAACCATCTACTGAAGAGATATAGGGAGGAAGGGAGGATGTAATCATATCAAAGATTAAACAGAATACGATCGTATGTTTCAAACATACTGGCCAGATGCGTGGTACACCGAAAAACGTCTTCGATTAGTTGAAACAGTGGCTGTTATAATTCTTGAAGAGATAAGATTCCTAGCGTATGTCGTGGATGATTATCCCCCTCCAGATTCTTTCTTGCACGAAAATGAGGCCTTGTTCCTGAGGTTCTCAATCTTTTCTTTGAGATGCTGATACTGAAGAAAAACCGTGAGGACAGTAATAAATGAAAAAAAAAAACGTTTTAGCCATTTCACAGTGTTATTAGCGTTGTCAGATCTAGTTCTTTGCCTTACAAATTGGACTATGAGCTCCTTTTTTATAAGAAGTATGGGTCACGAAAACCAATCAATATTATGTCAGCCTTGGGACTTTGCACCTCTTATTCTGAAGCTGTTCGTTTGGAAGTGTCAGTAATCATGAGACCATCTTTACAAATAGACTCCACAGCTTTCCATCAATCCGTTCATGACAACACGAATTTTAACATTCGTACACTGGATGGGTATAATACCTTTCATGCAATGGGGTGTATACATTTGATAATCCCAAGAAATGCTATTGCTCCAGATCAGAGAATTGTCCTCCGAGTGAAGAAAATACTACCAGCTCAACTAGTTGGCGAGATGGGCGCTGTTTCCTTGCACATTTTTGAGAAAGCAGGTTCTCCTGGCTTAAAGGATTTCCAAAAGTTTTTTGTTTCATCCGATACTATCACACCCTGTTTGGCGGACCTAATTTGGCTTTACAGCAAGTGGAAAGATGTGCCCAGCATTCCAGGATGGACTGGTTCATGAAGCAAACCACAAGTGGTCTCCTTTGTGACACAACCTTTGTTGCTTGCGTGCCATTTATCAATGCTCCATCGAGCGATTCAACAGTATATGTACAGCTTTACTCACTTCCGTAGAACAATTAAAATCTATGAATCAGCAAGCATCTGTGAACACTTTCGACCTGCCGAGGCTGGCTTGGGAATGAAGATCCTGAACAATGGGGTTGGAAGAAAACCACAGATGGTCTGGAGCCAGTAACCACGCTAGAACCACCAGCACCTCAAGCCGTTTTGAAACTTATTTCTTGCAAATGCAAGAAGACCTGTCAGAAAAACTGCGGATGAAAAAAGCAGGCCTCAAGTGCTCCAATATGTGTGTGAACTGCGAAACCAGTTGCAATAACATGCCTCTTACTGAAATCTAAGAATACGGGGATGACCCGGAACTTCCTGAAGTACTTGAAGGTAACTATGCATAAATAATTCCATTTCACATTTATTTTTTTTACTCATTCACTTTTATTTATGTGTTCAAAATATGTGTCCTAATACAACTATTCAATGTTCAAACAATTAAAACTAAGTCATTATAATTATATTTAATTAATTTTTTAGATGTAGAAGAACTGGAAGGCATCCCTGCAGAAATCATGGAACCTTTGACCAAGAGGGCTTAGTTTGACTGAGGAGGTTCACTTCAATGTCAATAATAATATAATAATAAGCGTTTTATAAAATACCTACCTATGTACCCATGTTATTATATGTATTGTTTAACATTGCACAGATTTCATATTAATCAACCATAAATCGCTGTTTATCTTTTTGTTGCACTTATATAACCTAAGGTTAACGTTTTACTTATATGCGCAGACATATAATTGTGCATTTAAGTATATGCCTTCAATAAGGAGGCGAGTGACTACTTCATGCATTCCTCATTGCTTTTCTCATAACTATTGAAAGACCGAAAAAATTATTTACACATAAATTGTACGGAATTTTATCTGCTATTTCAAATTATAGGATAATGTTTACAGAGAAATGCTTAGTTTTAGTGCTACGAACGGAAAGGCTGTAAAAAATATGTTTTTTGCAATTTTCCAAAATCAACTGATTTTTAGCAATTCTTCAACTCCTCTTAGCGCGGAAACCATATGTCGTACAAAAAATGATACAAACATGAATTGTAGGAAATTTTCTCGTCTTTATTTTAATATAGAGTCATATTTTGCGTAAAAAGTTTACTTTGCAAGTAATAAGCCAAAAATAAAAAAAAACTGTGATTTTTTGTGGTTTTTTTATGATTTCTCATATTTGCCGAAAAAAAAATTGTTGGACAACTTCAGATTCGTGTTCAGCACCCTAAAAAACATAAAGTAAGTCACTCAAAACAATTACACCAGAACTTTCCACTTTAAGCTCTTTTTGAACACCATTTTACTGGACTATTTCCTACTTTAATTCGGCTTCTCTAAATACACTACTTGTTATTTAACTCAAAAACTAAAAATCGGCAGCAAACAACTCACAAGCAAAATTTAAGAGCATACACGGAAATTGACCTTGATTATTCTTTCGTTAACACACACTTAGTAACTATCCACTGTTTACTTCTGTCCATCAAATGCAATATGACTGCTTAAAGATCGTAATCGCAGGCACTGCATGCAAAAAACCTCTTGCTGGCCTACTACTATTCGTAACCATCGCTGGCCAACTGTTTATCAGCACTTTTATTCTCTGCGTTGGACACCAGCTTCGCATCATCGTAGCTCTCGCAGATTGCCTCAGCTTGTTACAATTATTACATTTTAATTTTGTTGCCTTCAACTGAGAGCTTCCAAATAAAATAAACATAGGTAAGCTTCAAAACCATTTAATTACTTTCACATCTCAGCTTTTGACCCAACTTCTATAATCACAAAGCTGCAAGTCTTCCTTATTTTCAATGTTCATAAACCAGCATGTTAGCTTAAATTAGCAAAATATAGAAAATATTTGGATCTGGGTTCTGGGGAAGATTAGCTTTCCAAACGCTTATATAATAACTGCAATTTTTTAAACCAAATGCTATCGCATTAACCTGCTTGATTACCAAATTGCCCTTACCACTAAAACTTGTTTTAAATTATAGGGCAAACTTATTTCCTAAATTAGCTAAACAAATATTACTAATATCAAATTGAAATTCACAGCACTAAATCGGTTACTTCGCTGGAATCGTTTTAACATATCGCGTGATCTACTTTTATTAATTTATACCTTAACTGTAGAACTAATCAATTATTGGCTTTTATTTTAATATTTAAGTTAGAATATTGCAACAGTCACCTTATTTTACCCCTACTACATACGATTTAAGCCATCCAGAATTAAATTATATAAATTACAAGCCTCTTTTAGTTTGACAGGTGACAACAATCTAAATCTGACTATTTACCTCTTATGGCTCAAATAAATATTAAAATCCATTTATACGCCTGCATATGCAGATGCACATAGTAGCAGCATGTTTGAAATTTGTAAAACTTTTTTATTGCAGTATACGTTTTAGGAGAATTCGCCATGTTCAGCCGACACAACAACAAAGAAATGCAAAATCCTGTGATTATCCAAGGAATATGATTTTTAGCTGAAAAACTATAACTATTCAAAATTTTAGCTCATTTCGCTTCAATTCAACTGCAGCACAAACACTCAGCAAATTTGTTAAACGTAGTAAAATTTTAAACTAATAACGACATACTTACATACTTGGTTTACGCAATGTTGTTTAATGTTTAAAACAGGTGCTGTGATTTAAAACAAACACTTTGGTTTTGATGCTTCTTTTGAGTTTATTGAGAAATATGGATAAAATGTTGTACTGCATGCATAGTGTTACTAGAAATTACCTAGACGAGGAAATTCGCCAACACTGCTGACGAATTCGGGAGCTAAACTTTTTCTCTATTGAGTAATATCCACATAGCACTACTTGTATAGTGAATAGATATTATTACGCTCAAGTGACATAACCTCACATTGTCTCTGAAATCGTTCTAGTGTAAGGTATATTTACTTTTACCTCGAATTAAACGTGTGAGTTGCTAAGGTGTCCACCCTAGTAAGTTACTCACAATATAAAGTGTTTTAGCAAAACCATAAAGATAGCTTATAACTCTGAAATAGAGCTCTCAGAAAGTTTATCCAAGATCGGAGCGTATATTTTATTTTATTGGGAGCCTTACGAATTGCCTTGTACTAATTATAGTGTATTCCATTTTTATTAACTATAAGAGCACTTCATGACACGTCAAAATAGTGCTTATTTTATGGACTCTACATAGTTTTTTTTTCTTAAATCCTTCGTTAAACTCAAATTTGTATCTCCTAAATTGGTGTCTAAGTCTAACCATAGCAATACATAGTGTGTTGGCGTATATTATTCGCTTTCATTAATCCAGTTTCTCCAAAGGAGATTTTCTACGTTAAGTATGGCCTTAATCTCTCATTAATGATTGTGTAATTGTATTTTTTCTACTCCTTTATTAGTAAATTGCTCATTAAGCACTGTTTACTTGATTAGTAAATTCGTTGTTACAAACAGTGTTACGTAATGATAATGACTAACACGTAATTTTTTTATTACGTTACAGTTAGCTTCTGTTGTTTGTACGAAGCGGTGTAGGGATGTGACTGCAGCCGCCTAATTTTTAAGTGACAGATGATTTGACAGTTAATAAAATATTTCTTTTTCGTTTAACGAAATGAGTGTGATCGTAGAAAAAGTATAGTACGCAACTCGAGCTATAGAGCAATTACACGCTCGTGGAATTACACACGCGCCGCTACGCGGCTTGTGCGTAACTTTTACAACTCGCGTGTAATATGCTTCCTACAGCTCTCGTTGTGTAATATACTATTACGCGTTCGTACCAATGGAGTAATTGAACAGTAATTATTACATTTCTCTCTAAGTCTCTTTATGTAATGGAGGAAGCACGGAGTTTGCTAAATTATTTAGCCAAACTTGAGTCTCCCATAATCTTTCGAAAATGGCGAAGATGCCATATTTATCCCTCTTCAATTACATTGCATAGAAGCAAACTAAAATGTATCTTGAAAAGTAGTGACTAAGCGTTTTTTTTGTGAAAATTAAGTAAAAATCTGTGAAATTGAAAACTACAGAAATTTTTCTCATCGTTATATACTGTTTAAGTGTATTTGCTGTAATAACTCGTTAAGGAAGCAAGTTGCAAGCGCCGCAACGCGAATTTCGTTTCGGAACGTTAAAAAATGGATACCCTTTATCAGAGGAACTCGGACGTCATATTTCCTCATATCCTCCGCGGCCAACAAAAAATCACGTGCGGAATCTCGAAACACAAAAGAATTACATTTTCTATAAATTACACGTTACAAACGATATGAGTTTGTTCCGCCTTTATCAATTTTGCACACAAAAGATGGCTATCGACATATTCCCGAGTTATCAATTCCTGGATGCGCGCACTTTATGTATTTGTGTTGGCAACGGTCACCCCATAATAGTCAATAATGCCGTCTTATTGTTCTTTTATCTCGATGTAGCCTGTCGCGCATAAAAAATCGGCTCTGACAAGAATATCCAAGTAAATTGATTCCATGTTTAAATGTTCCCTCTGTATTCTGCCAAGCGGATCAGCCGAGACGGATTTTAAAATTCCTGGGGTGTTTTATTTCAGGCCGTCGGAACCTCCTAATTAGCATTTCTGATATTTGGTTGCCAGAGCTGCTAACTGCAGCCATGAAAATTCATCGGCGGCGATTCTTCGAAAGGGGTCTATAACGTGCATTTCGACATATAAAGATGGGACGTGCTGACAGCTGGTTTAACCGGATCAACATTTAAGACTGAAACAGTAGACAAACCAACGGACTCGGAAAATCGCCGCGAAAACGCGCTGCGAGAAGGGAAACCTTCTTTAAAGCTCGGTGGATACACCTTTCACAAGATAGCTCTGAATACTTTAAAGGTTGAGGTAAGCTCTAGAAACAAACTGCACCGGTCAGCTGCATTGAAGTTGTTGCTTTGTGCCTCCACCTACGTGCTAGTCTAGTCTTGTTATTTTATTGATATTAACAAGTGTTACATACAAAATCGTAACAAGACTGTCTTACATCTAACATTCTAATGCAAGTTCCTTATAAAATTAACTTCTTGGTTGCTCCATGAATACGTTTTAGTGCATTTTTATCTTACATTATCATAATTACGTACGAATTGTTTGTCGCAGTAAAACCGCTTTTCACCAGTGTGGACTCTTAAACATAATTCTAGCTGCTCTTCCCCAGTGTATAAAATTTAATATTTTCTTGGAAAGCGAATTAAACGTGATATTTGTTTTCTCACTTTGACGTTTGTGTGTTTTAAATAGAAAAAGACTTACTTAGCAGGCATTTCGTAAACTAGAGCATATGCCGAAAACCCGACAAACACATCATCTGAGAATAATACAGAGGGCAACAGAAAGGGTATCTGTGATGGTCAAAATACTAAATTATGAGATACCAAGCCTAACCAATATAATAGATGTAATTAAACGCATAGCACAACTAAAGTGGAGGTTCGTTATGTGGCACGACAAGACAAAGGTCGGTGAAGACCACACCATCTAGAAACAAGGCCAGGTGACCCTAACGTCACGAACTCGTGGCTACGACCTGAATACGAGCAGATCACAGCTACACGTTAATGTTTGGTTTTGTATGATACGAGTAATTTACCGTTAGCTTTGCACAATTAAACAAGGAAAACCGTTACAAACAGGTCTTTGCATTTTTACGTAATGGCGAGTTGGTCGAGTTCTAAAACATTTGCCGGCGAATAAGGAAAATATAGTGTACAATTATATGGCTGCAATTGTTTATGTTTTTTTTTGTAGACATACTTTTTCATCATGTGAATAAGTGCTTTTGTCTCGAGACAACTTCGGTAAACGACTATTAAAGCTTAATCAAAAACATAAACCGTGAGGACTGGTTATATTCACATAATGAGGAAGTGAATTTAATTTTGTTTTATTATGGTATATTTCATGAATTGCTTGAACATTGTGAAGAACAATTTTTAAATGGCTATAACAAACGATATTGTGTTTCGTAGCTGGTTTTAAAATGTCTTACGAAAGAGAGCAATTTTATTACTAGGAAGCCAATACTGTAACTAGAAAAGAATAGTGAATGTTATAATTAATTTTCCAACCAATACTTTGATTAAACATTATTGTGATAAAATTAATAAGTCAATTAGAAAAAGGTTGACTTATATTGTCACCTACCGAAACTATAAGAACTGTCTGCAATTAGTTGTTAAGTGATTTTGGTTTGAAGAAGAAACAGGCATTTCAAAGGCGCCCTCGAAATGTACAGGGTGTTTTGTTTTTTCCCCGCATTTTGTTTGAGGTAGTAAATGTTGTTCTGATTGTAAAGCTTTATATATACTCCTTGCCAAGTTAAAGCAATTTTAAGAATATACGGTACCCCCCACCCAGGAAAAGCGCCTCTCCGTGCTTTCCAAGAATACTTCGACACTCAACATCACTCCGTTTCGCTAATGCAATGAAATGTTATGAACCAGTTATTTATCAAAAAAAAAAACCCTAAAAAAATTTTTTTGTCGACGACCATACCCCAAAAGTTGATGTCTTCATTTTCGGAGGACCTATCGTATGAAAACGATCCAAGACTTCAGGAAGGTTCCTGGCGACCGGAATCGTGTACACATACGAACATACATACCCCGCACAGCACGTTTAGGCCCCCCCCCTCCCAATACGGGGGAAGGATCTAGTGAGCTCGGGTCTTCACCAAAAGATCCGCACAGCCGAGACGGGGATTTGATATAGTGGGTTCATTAGTCGGTTGGCACGAATTTTAGAGCTATTTGACTCAGAGTGGTTTTCGATATGAGGGAATTTCAATACTTCGTGTCGAAGTAATAGTCCAGTGCATTTAGGGTGTGACCTTGGAAAAAAATCCTAGAGAGCTGAAATTTAGTTTACACCTACCTTTCGTCGTTCCAAATAAGGGTTGAGAAGTCCCCAACGATCCGTTGTACGCATAATTTTTTACAGTCCTCAGAAGGTCGATGTTTCGGTTTTTCAACTATATCTCCGTTCCTATCGACTTTACGACTACGAAGGTGCGATAACAAAAGAAAGGTAACAAAATTATCTAGAAGAAAGGTTATCTATAGTTTTTACATACAAGCAACAGTTTTCACGGAAATTCGGTAGGAAGGTCATGAGTTTAGGAAATATTATTGTTCTGCTCTATATTTCAGAGTTTAAAAGGTAAACAATACATAAAATGTGAGTCATACTTCATGCAACAAAAAACATATTAAATGAATATTCATAAGTAAAAAAGATCAGAAAATTCCATTGAAAAAATCCTTCAATTTATTAAAAAAAAATTATTAATTCTTATTACAATTAAAAAAATTATCCTTTTCTCACTTCTTTCTCTTTTTCCTTCTCTTCGTCTTTCTCTTCTTCCTTCTCCTCTTCTTCCACTTCTTCTATTTCTGTTATTTTTTCCCCTTCATTTTCCTATTTTTTCTGTTCAATTGATGGGAGCAAAGATCCTTGCTCAAAAGCATACATAGAATCGATCTCTGGATCGTCAATGTTCTGGTCGCTTTCGATTTTGGTTACCTGCGAACCCTCCACTGGTGCAGCGTTCAAACAAGACTGTCCGTGACAATGATCGCAAATTGATGTGCAGACGAGTCCCAATTTTCGACAGTCACATAATGGTCTGCGGCCTTTCGCGCAATTACAAAAAATCATTTTTAGAAGATAGTCCGGAGCAGGAGATGCCGATGTTTTTTTTGCTTGCGATAAGTTGTCCTTCAATATCCATCCCAAATCTTCAGGATTTAATTTATTACCCAACCAAGTCTGTACTTAAGTAGACTCGGTAGAGATGCTCTTCAGGTGCTTTGGCTTTCTTTCTTAACAGGTGTTCGAGCCGCTAAAATAACCAAAATATCAATATCTTCTCCAACAACAACGGTTGTATTTGTAAATGAATGTTTCAGTGCTGTTTCAATAATGATAACGTCGGTATCAACCTCCGCCAGATCGACAAGGAAATTTCTGGCAGCATCGAAATCAATTTGCATTTGTTGTTGCTGTTAGAAAGAAACGTTTCCTGGCTGACTGGTACATTAATTGTTTCGTCAAAAAATACGTCAGCAAATGACGTTTTTGAAGATTGGAAAAGTTGTTCCATAGCATTTACATTGTTTTTGCTGTTGTTATACCCATCAAAAACAATCACCGCGTTTTCACCAAAATTTGTATGGATATAGTTAATATATGTTGTACAACTATGATCAAAAGGGTAATTTTGATGCCACACAGCGCGATGCAATAGAAATCCTCCATCGATGACATAAGTGGCATTTGCGAGATCAGATGAAAGTGCTGATGGTTTAAAGCTGTCAAAGAACGATGACTTTTTGGTCTTGCACATTCCCACTTCGTCGAATAGTGACATATTTAACAAAATGCAACCCAAAATAATATTTCACCTTCTGTGTATTGTTTAACTTTAATACCCCGAACTATGGAGCAGAACAATAATATTTCCCAAACTCATGACATTCTTACCGAATTTCCGGAAAAACTGTTGCTTGTATGTAAAAACTATAGATAACCTTTTTTCTAGATAATTTTGTTACCTTCCTTTTGTTATTCTACCTTCGTAGTCGTAAAGTCGATAGGAACGAAGATATAGTTGAAAACCGGAAAATCGACCTTCTGAGGACTGTAAAAAGTTATGCGTACAACGGATCATTGGGGACTTCTCAACCATTGGCGTAACTAGGATTTTTGGCTGGGGAGGGCCAGGCCCCCATCCAACCATCGTCAATACCTATGTATACCCATAAAGACATGAATTTACGTACATACATAACTTTTTCGCATAAATTTATTTGCATGTTCTTTGACGCTGTTATACGAGGGTAGCCCCTTAAATTTCTGAAATCTAATAAAACAAAGGTTTTGTAGTTAAAATTTGTTTTTATTATTGTTTCTCAAAATATTTGCCCTTAAACTCGCATTCGGTAAAACCAATTTTCAAAACAAATTCCACTCTTCTTGAGTCACTAGAGGTTTTTGAAGCTTTCCACAGCATCTTCGGGAGTTCAAAATCGCACACTACGCATTTTATCCTTTAATGGAGGAAATAGAAAGTAATCAGAAGGTAATAGGTCGGAACTGTATGGGGGATAACTTCGCAATTTTAATCCGGAAGTCTCTAAAAGTTATTTTGTTTGATATGCGGTATGACAAAGCATGGTCATGGTGCAGAACGATCTCATTCCTTGGGCGCTGTAAACGAGCTTTTTGAATAACGCCTGGCAGCCATACTGTTGTGTACCATTCTGCAGTAACCGCACGTCTATTTTCAAGCAAGACAGTTGCGATAGGTCGTGATTTTGAGAAGAAGCAAGCAATCATTTTCTTACCAACTCTTCGAGATCTCCTCATTTTAACTAGATTATGATCTGTTGGAAACATCCATTGGACAGACTGTCGCTTAGATTCGGGTTCAAATGCATATATCCAGCTTTTGTCACCAGTTATGATGTAAACTGCTTTATATCTACCTTCATCATATTTCTTTTACCAATCCACATGCTGTTGTTGTGTTTCTGTTAAACTGTGTGGTATCCACCCACAACAGACTTTTCTTACACCCAAATGATTATGTAAAATCTTGTTTATTGCAGTCATGTCAATGGCTAAGACGTTTTCAATAATTCTATACGTGACTCGATTGTCCTACTGAATCATTCTTCGCACAGCGTTTATGTTCGTATCGGTAACTGCAGAAATTGGTTCTCCTTCGCAAAAATTGTCACTAACTGAAACTCGTTCAAATTTAAATTCATTAAACCAACCATAGACAGTCCTCTGATGCGAAGGCACTTGGTCACCAAAGCAGCACGAAGTCATCCAAAACTTTCTTTCGGAGATATGGAACTTTTAAAGGCATAGTAAATTATGGCTCTAAAATTCTCTCTCGTTACATTTATTTTTGCTGCACAACACTTATTTCAAAATTAACTATGTAATAACTGTTGCAATAATAAACACTAAATTTGGACTGTTAAACTAGAAAACAACAAACATTGGTTTCATGTCAAGTTTGATTTCCATGGTGCACTTGATCTGTTGCTTTGCAGAAATTATGGGTGCTACCCTCATAATACTATTTGTCTGAGTAGCAGATTAATAAATTATTTCTCGGTTCATAAACAACATAAAAAATGTATAGATTACTTCTTGCAACTAAATGAAGTTGGCGGTAAAAAAATATTATTCCAGGAGAAACAGATTTTTTGGGAAACATCACTTGGTTTCCATTTACACGTTTTTGAGCCACAATTTTTAGTTTTTTTCATTATCGTTGAAGCAAATACTTTCTTGAATATATTAATATCCTCTTAATTATTATTGTGATTTCTCTTTGTTCTGTCTTGGGCTAGCAACTTTGGAAATTCAAGCACCACAAAATTTACTTTGCTTACATAGAACACTATTAAACATAAAATTCTGGATCGTACTCTTCAAAGCTATAAACTCAACTCTTTAGGCAAGGAAAACCTCCAAATAGCAAGTCACCGTAAGTCTGAACTGGATGAGCCTATAATAGGTAGCTAGCTGTATGTGCCGAGGGAGCAGTTAGCGATGCACTTAAGTTATCAGCTCATTTACTTACCCGCATATGAAATAATTGCAATTATATTTTTCTGTGCACATAAATTGGTTCTTTATTTATAGAAAACTTAAGAGAAACTAACTAAAATGGTGCACAATTAACTACAAAATATATTCAGACGAAAACAGTCTTTTCAAAGTAATTATTAGCTAACTAATAATGTTTTCTCTTGCATATTATTATTCATTAGAGCCATCCGTCCAACAAATGCTATTTATACTATAATGTTTTTAAGCCAAAAAAGGTAATAAAACCAAAAAATGTAAGAACGTGTAGGGGTCGATAACCAACCCCTTAGTTTAAATGGGTTAATAATAAAAGCAGATTTTTATATTTATTTAACTTCTATTTTTCTGGGGTGGGCCAGACGGCACTCTGGGGAGGGCCTGGCCCCCCTGGCCCCCCCGCTAGTTACGCCAATGTTCTCAACCCTTATTTGGAACGATGAAAGGTAGGTGTAAACCAAATTTCAGCTCTCTAGGATTTTTTCCGAGGTGACATGTATTTTACGGATAAATGCACTGGACTATAATATTCAAATTATATCGAAATGAATCAATACTAGTTTTGTCATTAAAAACAAGTTGCCCTTGGTTTTTATTTTAGTTAGCAGTTTCATTTACTGCTACTTGCTAGTATTCACCTAATTTCTTGAATTTGCATAATTTACGCAATTTTCAGTAATTTCTTATCACATTACGCCAAGAAAATGTTCAATTATTGAATAAACAGGTATTCAGTTCATGTATAGGTGCTGCAATGGAAACTGTAGAATGTTTAGAAGAGTGTACCAAAAAAGTTTTCCAGGTGAACCTATTCAATGGCCACTTGGTGGACACTTGACACGATTTAATAATCTTTTAATATGTTAAAGAATAACGTAAAAATGCTAACTCGTGTGCAGGAATCAATTATGACGTGCTGTCAGAAATGTATAGAAGAAGTTGGTGGAGGTCATTTAGAATATTTAGTACATACCCATCGATTATAATTAAGGAATTAAGGTAATTTTATCCAAGATTTTGGTTTTTGGTTTTGAAACCTTGCTTTCCATTATAAAGAAAGGCGAATGGGGCTAACTTCACGACTGGCAACCCGGTTTTTACAAGAAGCCCTTTAGCCATCAGCACAGGTAAGTGGAAATCTGCTTGTCACTCTGCTATCACGCCGAGAAATTGAGGCCTAATTTTTACGTGGTATTGGGGAGAGCGAAAAGCACACAGTAAAAGGAAATAATTCAAAAGGAGATACATTTCTGAGTTAAAACTGTAACTGAGTCCAGAAAGTTCAACGCAAAAGGGGAAGCAAATGAACGAGTTCTATGTATATTCACTGTTATGGCCAATTTTGGCGCAGCATTTTGCCGAATTCCACAAAACTACCCACTTGGAACTTTAAGGTTCAAATATCTGAATGAAAAACTCAAACTGCAAAAAAGCCTCATTACTGTCTCATTTCTAACTGGGCTTTATTTATAATCACGACTAACCTCTAGTCGAGTTTTCTTATCGAATTACTTGTGCAAACCTATGTTGTTCTGTAACGTTCTTGACGAATTCAAACGTTACTGCCCCCTGTTGTTTGCACTAGGGTTTTTTTTGAGTCGAGGGCCGATTAATTAAATGGGAGAAAATACCTGTTACAGCGCAATTCCCGTTTACGACATGCAACAAACTTAAAAGGGGTCCAGTAGCTAGCTCAGCGTAAATGATGGGCCTTGAACTATAATAAGAGAGGGCTCGCTCGGGACAGTCGAAACAATGGTAAGTCCAGGGAGAAATTCTTGCAACAAGCTGCTTGGTATTCATCAGCTGATGATGCAATGGGTAGTTTCCCAGGAAAACCTTCCTCAGCGTCGGAAAATGTGGGGGCTCGGTAGGCAGATTCAACTTACCTTGCACCATATTTTCCTTAAAGATCAGCTTATCTAACTTCAATGACTATGCGTACTGCATTTTGCTGTATAAGAAATCAAACAGTATTAAATCTGATACGCTTTTATTAAATAACACATCAAAATAAATACATATCTCGCCTTAATCTACCCGCACGGCGGTATACAAGCAACAGAAGTAAGTTTTGGCGGGTTAGTGAGCAGTCAGCCACCACATAAACAAACTCCAGCGGGGATGCGCTTAAAACTTAGATACCTTAAGTAAAATATTGCAATATTTACTTAACGTAACATATTAAAATTTGACAGTAATACACCCCATGCATTACTGCAATAATCAAAGTATATCCACTTAGCAGTATGAAATAATTTATTGACGGCACGAGATGCAGGAATTAAAGTAGGACACCCCAGTGCTGATCGAAAAAAATCGTGAGCCGTGGTTGCAATCTTCAAGCTGCGGACTCGATGAAGCAAAGGTCATAACGGTTTCAGCTCAAGAAAGGACGACGTTTATGAAATCTTAGACAGCTATAATATTAAGCATATGAATCTACTTATATTCGAACATCAGCACGGATTCTTGTCTGGCAGATGTACAACGACAAATTTAATTAACTTGGTTCGTTATCTTATGGATAGTTTTGTAAATAGAACCCCAGTCGATGCTGTATATACACTTTTCGAAGGATTTCGACAAGCGAAATCGGGCAATACATGCATAAAGGTTAAAGTGTTATTGCATAAATGATTCGTTACTTTCTTAGTTTGTATCAAATCTCAATAGTGTGCAAACAGTTTTAGTTTGTGGGCACAAGTCTAATAAAAAAATTACTACTTCGGGAGTGCCTCAAGGATCGCATCTGAAGCCCGCATTGTTTCCAATTTATAAAACGACTTATGTAGTCAATTAGAGCGTAATTACATACTTTATGCTGACGATCTCAAAATGTATAGGAAGATCGTGTCGGTCTCTGTTGCTGAGTGTCGGCAGAAGGATTTGGCGATTGGAGTGTAAAAAACAGATTCTCTTTAAATATTAACAAGTGCTTATATATACATTTTTCAAATAATAAAAATTTTTTGCTGTATAATTATAATATCAATAATACTGCTGTGAAAGATTTGGGCGTAATGCTTGATGCTAAACTAACTCTCTTTCTCAATATAGACTCAAGAACATATAGTCGGGCTCCATAGCTCAGTGGTAAGCAGTCTGGCTGCTGATCTAAGGGTCGAGAGTTCGATCCTCGATCCCGATGAAGTTTATAAAAAAATTTAAAGATGCGGATGAAAACCTCTACAGAATGTCATCATTCGGAAGTGATGTAAAGCCGTGGGTTTCATGTTACTACAATGTGTAGCATGTAAAAGATTCCTTTCTAGGGTTGGAATTCCTTAGTCTCGGCAAAATTATAAGTAGGACTAAGGTACCTGATACTCTGCATGCCTAGACCTTGTCCATGGGGGTTGGCAAAAAGGGCCTATGAAGGCCTACTTGCTTGACATGAGTCTCCCCTCAAATACTACTACTACTACTAGTACACAAGCATATAGAATGTTGGGTTTTCTTTTGAGTCTAACCAAAAATTTTGCAGATATAAACTCCTTAAAGCAACTGAGATCTATTCTGGAGTATGCCAGTGTGATATGTTGTTTATATAAATAGAATTAAAGTAATACAGCGACGATTTGTAAAAATTCCTTGTCAACGTGCTAACATATATCTGAATCACTATAATGAACGATTAACATTTCTAAATATAACAAGCTTAAAAAATACACGTAAGATGTTGGATTTAATTTTCCTCGACCAAATAAAAAATAATTTTTACAATTCAAATTACTTAACCAGTTGCTTCTGTTTAATGTTCCACAACATGATTTACGTACTACTATTGTTTTTAGATTGCCGACTGCTTTCACAAATAGTTATTATTACGCTTCTCTTAATAGAAAGATGAGAACATTTAACGAAACCATTAATGATATGGATGGTCCATCGAAACCACTGAAAACTTAAAAAAAAAACACCTCTATTAAAAAATTGAGAAATGGGTAGCTGTGGTAGATTTAGGTGTCGAGACGTCTTCGATAAGAAGGCGGCATGGTTGTAAAATAATGGCGGGTGAATGAGCGAATTGTTTGCGATATCCAGTATAAGACCCAGATGAAGTTTACCGATACTCAGCAAAGTGAAAACAGAATACTCCGATACAGCAGTCACATCGCAAAAAACGAGACAGTCCAAACCGCGCCCTGTTTGCTTGACAGTAGGAACCTGGATTTTCAGTCACGCTCTTCGTCTTAACATTCGTCCGCATTTAACCTATTGCCCCACTTAGGCGTGAATAAAAATCATTGGCGGCGACAATCTTTCCAACTGCCCTAACAACTGATGATTTATTTATTGAATATTTTGTTCTACAAGGAATCACAAGCAGAATACATAAATTGTAAATGTATTGATATAGTATTGACCTGACTATGTAAGCCAATATTATATTAGTCTCTAATAGACTGCTAAATTACTCTTAGCTATTCACTTCAAAATAGTTTAAATAAAATATTTGCTCTAATATTTTAATTTATTTCTTTGACTTGGCTAGTTCAGATTACAACAACACATCCCATCTCAGGTGGGTACTTGATTTAGAAAATTCTATCAAAAATATTGTATAAAAATCTACGACAGTGTGTAAAATTGTCTCTTAGTTGGCAGTTTTAAGTTTGTAAAACGACTGTTTAATAACATGTTTTCATTAGTTTACGTCGGCAGTAGTAACGTATCACGTTGCGAGTAGCAACGTGTTTTAAAAGGTTTAAAACACGCAAAATTACGACCGCTTGCTGGTAATGCTAATTAAATTTTTTTTTTATATTTACCGTGTTTTCTAGATTCTATCGTAGATAAAATATTGTACGATACACATGCGTAAAGCAGCTTTAGTCACTCGCGGGGCTTATAACGCTCGCTCACTCGCGTTTTAACTCTACCCCACTCGTGCCTAAAGAGTAGCTTTACGCACTTGTATCGTAAATTACTATTAATTATTGACAAGTTATTTCAGAATGACTTTAAATATTTCAACTGTCACTGTCAACTTACTAATATTGACACTTAGGTGATTTTATATTTAATTAACACACATCAGTTCCAATATGTTAAAAAGAGGGAGTATTTTTGTAAGTAATAGATTATTCCACTGTTAATACTAATTAATATTTATTAATTACATATACCTAGATACCTTCCACTTTTAAAATAGATCCAATTCTCCTGTAGAAAAACAGCACAAATATAACCAAGCTATTTTGCCACATGTATTTGAATCTTCAACCAAGAAACCTACTTCAGTTAGAATCCACAGTGTTACAATGAAACAAACACCTCCAAAATGTCACGCTACTACTCCAAAAGTCACCCAGCTCTCCTAGATGGTAGATCCTTTATTACATATAACTGCAAATCCAAGATGTAATTTTCTTTCAGCAACCAACATGGTATCCAATCCTCATATTCCATTCCATAAACACCGACCAGTATAATGAATTTGTGACAGATGTCCTCACCTCTACTGCGACCCGCACGGACTTTAACCAGCAATTCCCGTTCCAGGTTATAATTAATCCATTAATAAGTATATGCCAGCATACCCACTCAAATTATTTACAGGTATCTACGTAGTGACAGAAATCCACACCACAGCTTCTCTAGCCAACCCAATTAGTACGGACTAATCTCACCAATTTCAATATTCGTAGTTCTTCCTTTATTAACTGTATGGTTCCCTTCTTCACATTAAAGACCGTCTCAGTTTTAAAAATTTTCGTTTATTCCATTTTTTTACTTAATTTAGTCTTTTGCACCCTTGTATATCATTCCATTAATGCACTTTGATTATAAAGGGTTTATTTAGTAATTTATATTCAATACGACATAATTATGTCTAACTCTGTAAAAATCGAAATCAGTTGTTCTCTAATAATAATTTTTACTATGGCAACTCTCAAATTTAAACATAATGTTTTAAACTAACATCCTGGATTACTTTTTACTACATACAGTACATTTTCTTAATTAATCCTACAAATTCCAAGTAACTTATTTAAATATTAATACAGCTTATGACTTTCATATAGTTTCAGACTGTATTATAGTTTATTCTAATTATTTACTTAACAATAGATCGGCAGTCCTAGTGTGCAACTCTCACAGTATGTTCCTAACACTGAAATGCATAGATCTCAGAGGAGGAATATGAACTTTGCCGTTTATAACAACGATAGATATAATTGGTCATTGTGTCTTTATCGTAGAAATGGCGGCGAAGAACTGGCGGCGTAGAAACGTCCCATTCCCTGTCTTTATCCCGTATTTTATTTATAATAATTTTGATTTACTGATTCGTTAACAACTGGTATTCTAGAATCTAGGCTAAGCACCATGTCTTAGAAAACACTAATTCAGAAATATTTCCGGAAAATTTGGATTTTTTTAAATCTCACATGTTCCTCCTCCTACGAGGTCTGCGTTTGCCTCCATCTTTGCCACAGTTTTTCTTTTACCTTTTCGATTATTTTCTTACATCTGTCCAATGGTGAAACTTAACTTGCATGTAGTATGAGAGACTACTACTTTTTATGACTCTCAACTTTTAAAATGAGTTACTCTACAGATGCCCATTCTTGTAAGCGATTCCGTTTTGTCTATCCATTTTTACATGCTTTAATAGTTGAATATGTTGCGCTTTTCAATATTTCGGGAGCTCTGTAATTGTAGCAACACACAATTCTGAACCACTTGAAAAGCAGCTACTTCGCATAGCATGAAAAAGTTTCTCATTTTCTTGTGTCGTATGATAAGTTTAGTTTTATTTTCGTTAAATATGTTACATGTACTACGAATTGTACAATTAATGTCTCTATAAGAATTCATATCTATTAACGCCACTAACATTAAAGCTATTGTCTTTTCGATCTTATTTCTCGCTGTATGTATCTCACGTTTTGTATATGTGTATTTCGGACACCTATATCTTCCATTCGAAGTTTGTAGGAATAACTTAAGCAATACCTTTTTTGGTTGTTCTACTGCTTTATATAACTTTTTATTGTGAATCCTGTTTATAAATGAATACTTCTTTTAATTTCACTAACTAATTTATTGAATATTAAAAACAAGTTTATAGAATACAACTTCGAAGAGACGACCGCATAGTTGGACAGTTCGTCCTGATCTTCTCGCTCCGCTCATCCATCCCGGGTGGCTGCTAGGGATGCGCCCCAAACACCGCCGTTGCGCATGTCCTGCTTGTACTTAATTGCCAAACAGAAATTGCATTTTACACAAATAACGAAATAAACAAATCCTTTACTTACATTCTCTCCAGATAAATATCTAATCGTTCTTGTTGGCTTGGAAGCGATGATGTACCTCAGCTTAGTCAAACTCATCTTGTTTTTAGACGGAACTTTACTTTTCAACAGTCTTTCTTTTTCGACGTTCTATTTTTCTGTTACCGGCAAATGCCCGTTTAAAAGGGTCCGGTTGTTCAATGTACTGGGAGCCGGTCGTAGACTGAAATAAAATAGGTTCATTGCAATTTGCAAAATAATTGTACCATTTGGTGTGTTAAATGCGAATGATGGACTTGGGGCCTACGTCAGGATAATCTAGTCGGCGATGGCGCCACTCAGCTCCGAAATCTGTAACCTACCTTATTCTGTGATTTCTAAAATAGCATTTTTACTTCAAAATACACCGAACTGCACTGGTCATTATTTTATTTATTTATTGATTTACATGATAGAGGCCGCAGTTCCAAAGACGGGTCACCACTAGTACATAACAGAAAAATATAAATTAATTTAGCTGAGAACGAACAAAAAAATTAAAGAAAAAAATATTTTATATAATATATGTATGCTATTATGTAATAAGAGTTTACAGGGCTTGTCCTCAACTCTTCTCATATTCTTAATAATAATAAAAGAAAGCTCAGTTTCGTAATTGAATTAATGAAAGTGGACAAGCTAATATTAAGCAATTCAATATTATAAAACCCAGAATTATAGGTTTTAGCCAATCGTCGCAAAGGAGCGTTACAACCAAGGTTCGTAACATACATCTGTTCACAGCTTGGATTCATAATTTAGCAAATGCAGCTGTCGATTAAATTTGTAAGTTAAGTGATCAGTGAATTTCTTCTGCAAAAGCTCTATCTGATATGTGTAAATATGTATTATAGAACGGATTCAAAACAGAGCTACAAAATTCAAGAGAACTCCTAAAAGACTGGAGTATAATATCTTCAACGAAAATTACAAAATAAAACCATATTCATGCAGTAAAAAATCATATAGTAAATTTAAAACCTGAAATAACATTCACAGCATTACATTTAAGCGGGCCAGCCTTGCAACTGTGTATTTAACAAGTAAGAGCAACTAAAACCATTCCTAAGAATTGTACTTGCATCTCTTGACGTCTTCGCCTGAGTAGAAATTGCACAGGGGAATCAATATTGATACACTTGGAATGTACTGCAGAGCTGCTAGCTCGAGAATCGTGCAATGTCTGCTCTACTCTGGATAAGTTTGATAAATTATTTGGCTCCTTTAATTGGGTAGCTCAGTTTAGCCCGAGTCCGTTATTGTAAACAAACGCACTACAAGCGGGTGTTTTGTATGTATTTTGAGGGTAATTGAAACTCCAGAAAGCGTTTCTCCTGGTGTTGGAAATCCTTGTCGGTACTATTGATTGTGATTTTCCGGTGTATGCGTCTTGTCGGACCATATAAGGATGAATTTTATCTTGGACGAGGCCCGAACAGCAGTACGGCACTTCAACCGACTTCGTTGCAGGTGTGCGGACCGATTCACAGGGGTGTTGTGAATTGTTCTAATTTTGCTTGGGGAATCCTTAACGGCTGCTTCTGTTCTGGGAAGAAAGGTTTCCGCCACGTAAGTCGATCATTTGCTTTATGACGGGACTGATGGTAACTAAAGACTTTGGACGTTCTAATTCGCTACGGCGCCCCACCCAGGAGTATGTGGTTGCTTGGGGTTTGAGGCCAGATTGCCAGGTGCTTTGCTCGGTGTAGAAGATGGCAGGGCAGCCCTGAGTGGAGGGGGATAGAGCAGTATTAAAGGTCGAATTTTGCCACCGATGATGACTACGCAGGGAAGAGGATTCTGCAAATAATTTCTCCGCCGATGACGGCTAAGCGAGAGGAAAAGTTCTGCAAGGAATTTTGCCACCGATCATGGCTGGGCGAAACCGCAGATTAGGTTTTCAAGAGGAACTTTAGGAAAGGCTTTGGACTCAGAACTTGTTGATAGGCTGCAACTTGCTTGGTTGGGTCAAGGTAGGGTTCTAGCCACGCCATTGGCTTCGGATTGAGAGAGCTGAAGTCTGCTCTGGCTGTATATTTTGGGGCATAAATTCTTTCTTGGGGCTTAAGGCTGATGCAAGCCAATCTTTCTTGTATACTCTTAATCTAGTTCATTTCTTCCAGGAGATCTCCGTGGGGCTGCATTCAAGTGGCTTGCACTGATAGTCGCGCACCGCGAAGCATTAGACGGTAAATCACACCTGCAATCTTAGATAATAAACATGCAAATAAGTTGAACTGCTGTTATGTACAATGCAGTCCCACTGAACTAAGAGCAGAGGAAAAATAGCCAAATTTCTATCTCCGAAATTGACCGATTTTCTTGCAGTCGAGAAATGCCTCGAAATCCGCCAAAAGTTAATCGAGATTTGTGGGCTTTAAAAATATATTAAGTAGACAGCTTTAAACATTTGACGGTAGAATTTTGTTGTGTTTTGCAAGCGATATCCCAGGCATATTAGACAAATTTTAGGGGAAACCTAAAAAATGACGTAGTCTTGAGTTTTGCCAAAAATTTTCCTTCATTCCCCAAGAGCGACCCTTTAAAAGTTCCTGTCCCTGTGGTGCCAGTGTCGTAGTTTTTAGGAGCAATAACCAGAAGAAGACACGGCGAGTTTAATAGAATCAAGGTATTATCCGTACATATTACAAAAAAATTATTAACAAGCACTTGCAAATCCATCTAAAAGACACTGTTTCATAAAAGTGCTTCGATATATCTGCAATTTGCATTGCGCTATAATTTTAAACTCTGAACAACTTTTCTTGATGATGTTTTTCCGTGTTCAAAACATATGAGGTACTTTATCCGACTGAAAGATTTCTTTTTAACTACTGGCAAGGCCTCCTTGATACGACGCCGGCAATCCTGAGGTGTAGAAACATTTGCGCCAGACATCAGAATTACATATTCTTTTTAGGTAGATATCTATTATGCCTGGGCTAATAATAGGAGCTACTCCAGAGCTTCGACGGGATCCTGGATATTTGCAAAATGATAGATAGATGTACAGGACGCCATTGTTATGTATAATATATGGGATTTAGGTATGTAAGAACAATTTCCCGAATCTAGTGTTTTCTGATTTTTAGCCTCAATAGTTGACTCCATACAAACCTCCTTTCCGCCTATCTCATGGATTAACGTTTGCAGTTCATTTATGTTCGTCGAAATTCAGTTCTCCGTATGTTTGTTTTACAAAGCAAGCTTTGTTCTGTCCTCGCATGCTTATCTGCTCTTATCGCGTTTCAATGAGTTCTTGACTCCAGTCTGACGACTGTGATTTATTTGGGAGTCTCCTTTATAAGCGAAATTTTGTTTCATCATGTTGAAACATTTTCCGCGATACTATGAGTGGAATAAGGATCGAGCTTAAGTAGCAGCTGCGCAATAATTCATTTGACTGCAGATATCCGGGACGTACTTGTCACTCAGCGGCCGACACACAGAACATTCATAGGTGTGGGTCGTTGATTCTGGCGAGGCTTGGGCTTCGTCGTAAGTCGAAATTGTTGTGAAACTACATTGTTGCTGTCGGTGAGCCTGTGTGTAGTAGTGGTAACGCTTAGCTAAGATTTCCGTATTGTAAAGCTAGCATCTTCTCTACCGCCGTAGCGGGATTTTAAGTGAATATCTCAACCGTGTGCTAAACTTGCCAGTGTAATGGAGCCCCGAGACGCCATACCAAACATGTTTATTGTAAAGGTGCTTCATTTGTACCCTAATGGGGATGTGACGCCGCTCTTCCGCTCTATTATCGCTCCTTCATGTGGTTTCCCAGTGGCTCCTGTTCGCATCTCGCGGCAGTGGCAGTGGGATGCGATCTGCAGCTGGACAACAACAGCGTAATTCAGAACATATGACCTCCTATCAGGTATTTGTTAGTTCCTAGTACGTGTAACACCGATAACTTTATAGTGAAGTGATATTCGACGTTGTTTTGGTTCCTTTGATTGATTTAAATTGTAAAATATTGAGCAACACCACCAAGTTTTATTGCCTATATATTATTTTGCGCTTTTTAGTTCAAGTAATCGTTGCTGTACCACTATTTGAGTAATTGCTACTAATGCTGATCATGTAACGTAGGCCTTTTATGAAGTATTTAAAGATATTACGGTTTGGTATATATCCTTACCGTTTTATTGTCATTTTACCGTTGTGTCTAGTTTAAACGTCGAAATTTAACCTATCTAACCCGTTTGGCATATTATTTTTAACTGCAACCAGTTAACATTTTCATGTTCGTTGTCATATACTAACTTTTATTATTTCAATAGAGTTTATTGTTAATTAGTTGATCTTTGTACAGGAAATCAAATGCATTGTAAGCAAGTGTAACGAAATATAGGTTCAATTCAGCTGTTGTAGTCGCCGCCTCAAGCTATACCAAGCCAGAAGCAGAAAGGTTGAGCACTTCCTTCTAAGTTCAAAGTGCTTTCACCTGTGTTCCTGACTCTATTTTTCCAATCTATTTCGAATGTGGTGGCGCTTTGGTATTTAACATACTTTGCCTCGTTACCGGAGCGCAGCCCTAATTTAGAGGTCGTCAAGAATCCGCCCTCTCGACTGAGTTGTAGCCGGAGTAATCTTGTGTTACCGTACACCGTAACGGAGTTAGGGCCGCATATTCTAGATAGATTTCCCGTTTATGTCGTTAAAAGATTTTCGTGCGGTAACAGCTAGAAGAAAGGTATCCGATCATCTGTCGATATAAAAATTTGCAAAAAACGAGATTTGACATTTTATTGCGTTTTGCGAAGCTGAATACACTCTATAATTATCGAAGTTTTTCTGAAATGAGCGTGGTAAGGTTTTCAGAGACACATATAATCACGGTAAGCTGGCTTACCGATCAGTCCAGTGTCGTTTATTTGACACGAAGGTAAGGTAACAGTTTTCTTTTTAAAAAGTGCTTGATTGATTTTTCAAAATTATAATGACGTATAAACAGCTTCTTGCAAGTAAATGATATATTGCTAGTTACATACGTATTTGCTACATAGTTGTGATTTCCTCACAGCTACCGCCACTTTTGCAACCTAGCATCAACAGCCTCTTATTATACCAGTATTCTGGTTGTAAGCTTCTGGTGTGCATGGCTTTTTGCACTTCTACTCCACATATTCTTCTGAGTGGACGACGTCATTCTGCAATTTTGAACGCTTTCAACTTTATAATACCTTTCTTATAGAAGTCCGCTCACTGACCCCTTAACAACAAAGTCATGGCCAGAACAGAAAGGAATTCGAGAGGGCCAGTTCATCAGAATATTGGGTGTGAGTGGATTTCGAACCCCAGTTCGGTCATTTTTAATGTCGCTGCAACACATTTCTGCCGCCACGCATTGTTGTTCTGTAGGAACACTCTGTTGTTCTTATTTAATAAAGATGATTTATTTATTTATTTATTTAGTTTCACAGCTGTCAAAGGCGTTTGACCTTGATTTTGTCTCACAATTTCAGTAAATTTAAAGCATCACTTTGTCTGTCGATGGTTTCGTTCTGAACCTTTTTAGCGGCGGCGAGTTCAAATGGCGCCACTCCATGCTGGCTTGTTTAGTAACTCGGTTATAGTACTGGCTCAACTGGCATCCATAGTGAAGATTCAGTCAAAAGAATTGTCAGAATCTGCCCATGTCGATGGGCCAAAAAACTCTCGTCAAACGTTCATTCGATCCTGTTTGTGCAAGGGTGTCAACATCGAGGCACTCGCAAAGTTGAGATTTTAGTCGTATGCAAAATGTCAGGAAGTATCGATCTAGCCGATTTATCGTCAATCTTGACAGTCCTGGCTACCGTTTGAATACCATTTTTCATCACAAACTTCTAAATTTTAGTCACAATTTCAGAGTTATGTTCCGTTGCACGTTTTACACCCCATCGTTTTTTAGACTCTCTCTGCCACTCTAAAACTTATTTGCCCATCGACGAATAATCGATTCTGATTAGAAGGTATTCTAATAGACTGATTTGGAATTTTTTAGTGATTTCAGTTAAATGAATACCCTAACTAGTTATGAATCCAGCGGCGCAGGAACTACTGTAATTATGGGGGGGACAAAATTTTTTTTCTGAGGGTTTTAACGTAACTAAGCTTTATGTTCGACTGTTTCATAAACACTTTATTATAGTATTATTTAGCGGTAACAAAGTGCCACTTTACTCCATAGAGTAAAGTAAAATGGCCGACTGTCAATGTCCAATAGTTATTAACAAAATAAATGTCATTTTATTCGAATCAAGGAAGCGTGTCTTCTCGTTCAGAAAAAGTGGTTTTCGAAGTGATGTATGTCTGTCAGTTCGTAAGCCTGACAGTTTATTAGAAATGTTTGATAAAAATTAATAATAATAATTATCCGACACCCTAAGGGTATATTGATATCTACCGCCCCCCCACCCTCAAAGAACAAGAAGAAGATAAAAATTAAATTTTATAGAACAAGATGGCGTATTGTGTAATTATACCTATACAACTTTTGTTCGAAAAGATTTTAAGTATAACAATTTTTCGAAAAATGGCAAAATTAAAGTTTTACAGGCAGTAAAAGAAAGTCGTGTGGTGACCACACTTTACTTTTTCATATGGAAATACAATCTAGAGGAATCATTAACAACAAACATTGCCACTAGATTGCATTGTGTTGGTACATAAACTTGTGGTTATTATATTTGCAATGATGTTAGGTTTCATGTTGATTGGTTGACACCGTAATTATTTTAAATTATAGTTTTGGCTATGATAAATTGAAATTATCCTTAGTGTAATGCCTACCTAATTAGTTAAAACCAAATTTTTAAATCACATTTCAAGTTTATAATAGCCCGAGCTATAGTCTGTTCAATAAACATAAGACACAAAGTGGCCTTTGATTTTCAAAATTTCATGGTGTACTTCCAAAAATTTATCTCTGTCTACGAGTGTACTTCCAAAAGGTTACTAAAACAAATAGGTTAAGGGGGTGACATTTACTTCCCATCTGTCATAAATGTTATGAATAACTACTTTTAAGGATACTACACAGATATTGTGTTGAATACTATCGACGTAACGTTTATTAATATGTATTTTTATTACATTTTATATAACTTTAGGTGGGAATTTCTAGAAAAATATCTGCTTTAACAGTGACAATGAGAAATATGCTTTGTCATTTTTAAAATCAAATCTGCCTGTAAACAGGTGCGGAAGCATTTGCAAAACAAAATAAAGAATCCATAGCACAAAAATTATATGCATATGCCAACTTGTGTTTACTGAATGCCCTATGCAATTTAAAATAATGAAATGTCAACCTGTCGATATGAAACCTAACCTCACCGCAAAATTAATAACCACAAGTTTATGTACCAAGAATTTCGGCATTTGCATTTTCATATGAAAGAAAAAAGGACTATATCGAATTCTCTAATGTCGACCTATAACTAAAGACGTGTTTAACAAATTCTACGTGTTTTATTTCTGCAATTTCTGCAATAGAACAACAATTTTTTAAAACCTCATAGACTATATTAGGGGGGCAAATTACACTATTTGACCCCCCGATACATTCTATGAGGGGGCGACCGCCTCCCTTGCCCCCCTGTTCCTGCGCCCCTGTATGAATCTTATCATTGCCCGGTATTTAATTTCCTTTATTTCTAGAAACTTTCAGAACACACTCTACTAACGCTACTGTAAAACCTAAAGTTTTACACGAATCGGGGCGAAGCTTTCCAACTGTCTTACGCTAAAATAAGAAATGACAGCTAACTATATTATTTTCAAGGTACATAAACTAGAGAACGGCAAAAAAATCCCATTCCTCGTATAATCCAAGTTTAACGTTTTAATACATTTTCTGTGTCTATTCAATATTCCAAAACCGGAAATATTGTAGAACCATTTTAAAACGAGAACTAAGTTTGCACAGCAGCAGCAGTCATAAGCATTGTGTTAGCTACATCTGAACAGGAAATAAAAACTACAGAGCTCGGCATATAAAACGAAAGTTAATTGTATCTATTGAACCATTCGCTGGCATTGTTATGTACTATAACGTTTCGCTTGGATGAAAGACTGTGCTCGTATCTCAGATCACTTTTGTTTGGTTTTTAACTTATTTCGTATGTTTTATTTTCTTTAGTTTCAGAGGTAAAGTACACAATATGAAGAGTTATTAATGAATTCTATGCAAATCTCAATATTTCTGTGAGGCTATCTCTTCGAACTAACATTTTCTTATATGAAACACGTTAGTTTGTAATGTGCAGGTTAGTTATTGTTATGCAAGCACTGTAAATTACGTTATTATTCTTCTTTTGTTAAACACAGGCATCTTCCTGAGTTATGATTGGTTCTAAATATAATTATGGTTGTCGCCATCCGCGCAGTAATAATATATGAATAGGTAAAAATGTCTCATTGCTCGCTGGTCGCTTCTTTAAAATAAAAGGACTCAGTGTGTTATTTGTCTCAAAATTTTAGCGGCTAATAGTGTAAACCCTAGCAAACTTAAACCATATTTGGAAATATTTCTAAGGCGGATGTTAACGAACTTTGGAAGTCTTTTACTGCCAAACTAAAATCTTACCGCAAGTAAAAATTTTATATTAAAAAAACCTGTATGCAATTAAGAAAGCTTCTTCTAAAGATGCACATAAAGTACCTAAGTGCGGAAAACCTCACAACATTGGGGAAGAACTTATTCTGCCAACTGCGATTGTTATAGGGGAACAACATCAAAATTATAACAAATTTCCCTCAATTCGGCATGACGAGATAAGAGCAACAGATAGGTAGTAGAAGTATTGTTAATTAATTGCTTATGAAAGATTTTTTTATACCTGTAGTTTACCAGCTGTTGAATAGCTATTGCCTTGTAAACCGATACATAGAAGATCCGTTGCAGCCGAATTGTTAGTAATATTAGACTATTTTATAAGTCAAAACATATAGTCAAAAAAATGTCGCTTCTTCATCTGCGAAAAACACCAGTCGAAACATACTGGTTGCAAATGATTCCATACAATATTTGAGTTTCTCATTTTCGGTAATGCTTCTATTCTCGATTTCCTGTTCGAGTTTTGGATCATGTTATATGAACCTTTAATTACCTCTAATAGTTCACTTGCTAACTCTTTTTGTGAAAGCCTTTTCAAACTGACTCACTTTTTATGGCGCCCAAGGAAGTTTCCATGTCTATCAAGTATAAATGCACATTTTTGTCCTTCGCTAATGCATTTATTCACGTTTTAAAGTCCCCTGAACCCAAAAAACATGTTTTTGTTCATTGCTCTGTCTTTCAATCAGTGTGTGAACAGAATATCTCAAAAACAAAAAGAGGTATGACGTTGAAACTTCATATATAAGTTTTGTGTACTATCTAGATGCGACAGCAAGCTTTTGAAGAAAATCGCATAACCGGAAGTATGGTGTTTACTCTTGCGATTTTCCAGTTGAACACCTCTGAAATGGGTTTCTTTTGTCTTATGAAATACTCGGTATATTATTACATTTTTGAATTTAGCTTAAGATTTTAGAGAAAATTTGTCTCTTCAACAAACGCTCTATTTTGTACGGTTTCTGTAGAATTCGTATTTTTTTAACGTTTTTGACAAATGCTTAAAAATTCAAAATCAAATTTTTGGCTAATTATATAACTGTAAAAGGAAATTGTGTGCGTGTGTCACAACAGATTTTTTTAGATTAATTTATTTAAAATATTGCTTTATTTAAAATATTTACTATTGAGTTTATTTCTTATACTAGCTCCAGTAGAACATTTACTCTTATATCAGGTTAGGTTCAAGCTTTATAAAGTATCATTAAGTATTTCCATTTATTAATCTTTGCTATAGTCTTGATTGTCAAAATTATTATACTTTATGGTTAATTGGTGGTATGAGAATTATCTCAAATGACACTCTTATAACTGCCCAAGTCTAATTATTAACATGTAAGGTTAGCAGAATTTACATCTTTTACAATTAATATCGTTTTAAATGTAGATAAATGGTAAGTACTTCTTGTAAATATTTTATTCACTCACTATTGAAACTTATTATTGTTGGTTTTTACATATACCTGTGATTACTTTCACTTAAGTGCTCCGATTAGATGTTTCCGTCCAATCGAGTACATGCTGGCTGCTTAATCCGGTGTCCAGGTCTGACTATAACAGCTCATCTTTCTAATTGCTCCATTTGTAGCTCCAACAAAGATCCAACTCTGCAACTTACTTCTCTGCATGTTCCGCCTTACTTAAATCTGCGACGAAGAACAGTCAGCAACCCAAACTGCCAAGACCAATAGAATACACATGCAGATTCACACAGCAACCGAATAAAACATCTTTCCTGATAACGACTTCACGGCAGTTTAGACCAACCTCCAACAGTAACTCCAATGTAGTACGCATCCAAATCCAACTCAGGTGTAGATATATTTACACATATAGTGTCTCCAATGCAGTTCATTTAAATCATCCGCAGACTTCACATTACTAATCCAAAAAGACTATTTTGCTGATCGTAGCTGTTCAATTTCTTCTTGTAATACCATTATTTTTATTCCTTCTTTAGTAGTCCATTTGTAACTTCATTTACAGTATAGTTTGTTTAAAATATTTATTCTGGCTCCATTTTATTTATAATCTAATCACTTATACCCCTTTATACTATTTAAATAAGAAAATTCACTTTGATAAGGGTTTTTTTTCAAATTTTGCTTTTTACCAAACCGTACATGTACATTTTCTGAATCAAGATTAGTTGTTATCTTAATTAAAATTCACCGTAGTAATCTATTCACACATTTTTTTACTAACACTAGAGGATAATAATTTATATTACAATTTATTTATAATAATTAGACATTTCATGTGACTTATTAAAATATTCATTCAGACTAGGCCTTTCACATTTATTCAAAGTATCTTATAATTTGTTCTACTTGTTATCTAATTTCAATTATGAATTGTTTTCTGCTATTACCAGATAACCATCCTTATTATTCCAAATATCACATTTTAATTAATGTTAGGACCTTTTTATAAGAATATTAATTGCTTTGCAGGATTTGAATTAAATATGTAATTTATTAAATAAATTTCAAATAGCTATCCTGCTTTTTTAATATTTAAATTCACCTTTCTTAATATCTAATTAGGTACTTTATCATTACATTATTAATCTTTAGTTATAATTAACTATTATAAATTAATTATTGTTCTTGAGGTACGATATCATAACAATATGTTTCCTACCATGCACAGTAGAGACATACCGCTCTAATTGTTACAATATCTCGAATCCGCTCCTTGTATTATCGAGTTATACGCATCCTCACGTACACCTCTTTTAGTTTCCAGACTAAGCTAATTACTTCGAGCGGCTTTCTTAAACCCTTGTCGTTTAAATTTTTAAAAATTTTTGAAGATGACGAGTGTCTGAAAGAACCGGATTGAGAGCGCTTTGAAAGGTTTCGCTTCGCATCCCTTTTATGATATGTTGCGTTCAACTGAACAACAACCTACAATTAAAAGTCAAAAGATGGTTTGGTTCACTCAATAGGTAAACTTTACCTCGAAGTAATTGTAATGTGACACTTATGGTGCTTATAACACTTAACCACAAATTGTAAATTAAACTTGACAGCTCCAAATGATACAAACTACGCCCTACATACACAAAATTTTAGTTAAATTACTCTTGATTTATTTTTTTTTTCAAACGCCCTTTATTTCATCACAGCGTTAAAAGTCTCAATCTGTATACCATATACACTTGCAATCCCTATTTCTGTTGAAGTTATATTGGCGTAAAGAAATTTTGATAATTTTTAAATCATACCAATTCGTATGATAATCATAAATCGGACGCATTCGTCTCTGTACACGTCAATCCGTGCGGTTGTGCCGATATCATTTTAAAAGTGTTCACTTAGACCAACCAGCAGTATTCTAATTATACGGTGATCGTCCTGAATTGCCAAATAATCGTTGAGGAAAACAGTGCTAGTAAGTAATTGATAATATACTAAGAATGGAAGACATAGTCGAATGCAGGCTTTCATGGCCGTTGTCCATAATGATAGGTTCTTCCGGGTTATGCCGTGGTCGTCGATTTGAACTTGACGTTTCCCTGCTCATGCTGTCAGCTTTTTCAGAAGTTTTCTAAAGACTGATGTTGGTGCCTTGTTACGGTATTAATTCATCAGATCGACATAGGTCGTATTGATTGTCCGAAATCGGGTACAAACTACAGGGTTCGCCGGCTTTACTAAAAAGAACACAGATCTTAATGTGTTGGAGCAGATTTTGTTGCTCCGGTTACTCGCACTTAACTCAGTCGGGAAGGCGTAGTTCGAAAGCTCAAAGAAAAACCGGCGGCACTTACCCTAAAAATTGCTTAAAATAGATGTCTAGAGCGCCACTTGTTTCTAGATAGGGAATGGCAAACGTGTTAGAAACAAGAACACACACGTAGCCTATGGGGAGGTCCTCCAAGTCCACGGTTGTCCTCGCCGCGCTGTCCAAGCCTCCACCGAGTCTTCAGATAGAACACCAAGAGTGGCCATAAACAAATGACTTACCTTAAGGCCCACCCTTGCTAAATAGTAACAAAAGCACACTAATACTGGCCCAAATTCTGGGGGCTTGCTTGCTCATAAGACATGCTTTATAGCTTTACAACTGCAGTTACACCTGGCCTTTGCCCAAACTAAATTACTTAGGAACCCAGAAGGGGTTCAGAACTCGACAAATAAACCGACTGACTTTAACAGATTTATTATAGAATGAGTTAAATTTACAAACAAGTTTACACTGAAATAATCGCCCGAAGGCGAGTTTCAATTTAATAAAAAAAGAAAGGCACACCCTACTTGAACATGAAAGGGTTCCCAAGCAAAGTTACCTTAATGTCTAACGATGTTATTACAAAATACAAGACAAGATATCCAGGGTCAAGCCCCTGGTGTCAACAAGCAAGTCAAATTCTAAAATTCGGCGAGCGTACGCAACGTTTTGATCACTGGGGTTGCACAGTAAAAATTACAGACGCCACTTATCTCGGCACACAAGATATATCGCACATACAATAAATACCTGGAGCTGTAAGCATGTTGGGGTAGCGATGACGTCCTCGGCGGAAGCTTGGCAAAGCTGCTGCAGGGGGTCCAACTTGAAAGAGAGAGAGGGTCGGCGGCGGAGCTGGCGAAGATGACTTTAGTTTTCGGGGTGGCCCAGCGAACGTAATCAGAATTTGCAACTGCAATTATCCTCGAACGACACGAGTACACAAGCGGGGATAATCAAACGACGTTAGAACTATATGTGCACCACTGGCAACCGATGCGTCCCTCTGTACTTTGAGAGCGGACAACAAACGATACGATAAACGACGTTTTCCCCAATAAAACGATTCGCGGGCCTTTCCCTTAACTTCACGACCGCCTCGGAGTTCTTTTTGCACCTACGGCTATAAAACTGTCGCCGAACTACTTAAGCACGAAACAACGTAACCCCCCGGTTCCGAGGACCGGGGTGTGAACTTCACCACACAACTGTGTTATTCGAGGGTTCGCTACTAATTAAAATTTCGAACGCGCGGGCTTGAAGATTTGCCCCCGCGGCAAAGAGGAGTCCATCTCACTTTTACTAATCCAAACTGAATCTTTCGTCTCCTTGTTGCAACACAAAAGAAAACACTGCATCATGAACTCGGGGAAACCCCGATTCAAACAAAGCACAAAGAAAGTCTCACATACTTGTAACTGCCAAGTAAGGAAAACCCAGGCGTATCAAATGTCTTAAATTCAGACGTTAAATTAATCGAAAAGAAGGTTTGGGCTTTACAGAACGTGACCCTATTACTTGGGCACAACAGATTAATCAAAACTGATTTCCAAAGAGCTTGCAGTGTACTACGGAAGGCAAGGCGTTTAAGTTGTCTTATCGCTAAACTGAAACAAAGCTGCCTTTGAAAAGGAAAGCAGTATTAAGGTCTGAAGTCAGAAATATAATGCACAAAATAACAGGAGCTCTACTAAAATTTTCTTCCTTTTGACAATTTGTTCGCGAGACCGAATAGTATCAAAAGTCCCTAACGGCGTTAAGAATTCTACGAAAGAAAGCAGCTGAGCTGCGTACGCGTATAGATTACGTCACCCTGAACAGAAATAAGCTTAACCTGATACCAAAATTTCGACGGATATGTAAGTTGTAAATGATTTACAATGAATTGCAAGGTCCCAAAGAAACTAAATAGGCTCGTGAGAAACAATGCAATACAAACAAGCCCGGACAATTCGCTGCCGCAGCTTGAATGACTCTAAATTACACCATCGGTTTTAAAGCAGGGCCGGTTTTAAGGCAGAACCGGCTTCAGAAATTAACGAGGTCGAAAATGATTTAACAGCCTTTTGCTCCTGGTTATATACCGAGGAGCCGTTACGGTTGGCTGCTCATGTAGATCTTGTATGTTATTCGGATTTGTCGTTTTTCCGCTTGGTTTCTCACGTGAAACTTGTTTATGGATGGATTGGTTTTGCAGAGCTACCTTCCATGTGTTACTAAGGCGATAGCCGTCTTCCCGATTGAAATTGTTTGGATTTTTAATAATTTCTAGGGATTCCCAAATAACAAGAGGGAAGTATCTTTTAGTTCTGGCTATTATGTTTACGGAGTCGTAATTTATTCTGTGGTCCCCTGGTCCTAATAAGTGTTCTGCGATGGCTGATTTTTGTATGTTTCCAAGTCCTGTGTGGCTCTGGTGTTCTGTTATTCGACAGTGGATGCTTCTTCCCGTTTGTCCGATGTAAGATTTGCCACAGGTACATTGGAGCCACCAACGAGATGGAGCGACGATATACGCAGAGTGGCAGGGAACTGGATAAACAAGGCACAAAACAGAGAACAGTGGAAGAAAATGGAGGAGGCCTATATCCTACAGTGGATGCAAACGGCTGAGGGATGATGATGATGATGACATTGGAGCTGGTAAAAGCCTTCTGTCTGTAGTCTGGGCAAAGAATCTTTCTTGGAGGGGATCAATTGTTCGACCTTTCTTATTGTACCATAGCGGACTCCAATGTTCTTTTTATCTAATACTTTTCTTATTCTGTCGGTTACTCCGGCGATGAAAGGAAGGCAGGCGAAATTAATAGGTTTAGGTTTAGGTTCTTTCGGTTTCATGGTATATTGGCATGCTTTCTTGATGTCTCGTCGACTGTAGCCATTCCTGAGTAAGGTCCACAAACCAGATGTTCCAGTCAGGCCAATTGTTAGCACTTGCGGATATCCTACGTATCAACTAACCAGATACCTCGCTAACGTATTACAACCATACATAGGCAGAACAGAATCCTATGTGAAGAACTTTGAGCATTTCGTGGAAATATTGGCTGAGTTGGAAGTAACGGACCAGGACATGTTGGTCAGTTTCGAGGTGGAATCCCTGTTCACCAATGTACCAGTAGAAGATTCAGTAAATCTTATACAACAATGCTTCGTTCCTCAAGGACTTCGAGAAGACATTCCAGAGTTAGTAAGGATGTGCCTCACGACGACCTACTATCTTTGGGAAGGAATATACTACGAGCAAAAGGAAGGAGCCGCGATGTGATACCCGTTATCTCCAGTCATTGCTAACATATTTATGGAAGCCTTTGAAGATGAAGCTATTCAGTCCAGCCATCTCAAACCTAAATGCTGGTTCCGCTACGTCGACGACATTTTCGTTATATGTTCGCATGGAAAAGCAGCCCTTGAAGCTTTCTTGGCACACTTAAACAACCACCATGCCAAAATAAGATTCACTATGGAGACTGAAGAAAATGGACGCCTACCTTTCCTGGATGTGTTAGTGAAACGAACCGCTAACAACAGATTAAGTCATACAGTATATCGAAAAAAGACTCACACCGACCGATATCTGCATGCTTCGTCTCATCATCATCCCCAACAAAAACGATCTTTGATCAAGACTCTTATTCATCGGGCCAACACTATCTGTGACGAGGACAGTAAACCACAGGAATTGAGTCATGTGGAAGAAGTCTTACTCAGGAATAGCTACAGTCGACGAGACATCAAGAAAGCATGCCAATATACCATGAAACCGAAAGAACCTAAACCTAAACCTATTAATTACGCCTGCCTTCCTTTCATCGCCGAAGTAACCGACAGAATAAGAAAGGTATTAGATAAAAAAAACATTGGAGTCCGCTATGGTACAATAAGAAAGGTCGTACAATTGATCCCCACCAACAAAGATTATTTGCCCAAACTACAGACAGAAGGCGTTTACCAGCTCCAATGTACCTGTGGCAAATCTTACATCAGACAAACGGGAAGAAGCATCCAATGTCGAATAAAAGAACACCAGAGCCACACACGACTTGGAAACATACAGAAATCAGCCATCGCAGAACACTTATTAGAACCAGGGGACCACAGAATAAATTACGACTCCGTAGACATACTAGCCAGAACTAAAAAATACTTCCCTCGTGTTATTCGGAAATCCCTAGAAATTATTAAAAATCCAAACAATTTCACTCGAGAAGACGGCCATCGCCTTAGTAACACATGGAAGGTAGCTCTGCAAAACCAATCCATCCATAAACAAGTTTCACGTGAGCAACCAAGCGGAAAAACGACAAATCCGAATAACATACAAGATCTACATGAGCAGCCAACCGTAACGGCTCCTCGGTATATAACCAGGAAAAGGCACCAACATCAGTTTTTAGAAAACTTCTGAAGAATCTGACAGCATGAGCAGCGAAACGTCAAGCTCAAATCGACGACCACGGCATAACCCGGAAGAATCTATCATAATGGAAGACAGGTTGCAAATAGAGGAGCTAAACAAACACACTACAGAGACTATAATAAAGGCAGCCAATAAAGTGCTGAAAAGTGCCGAAAACCAAAATACTAAACCTTTCATGGGAAAAAGAAGAAAACTGGAAACACACAAAATAAAGAGGTATGAGGAATTGGAGAAATTAGACGAAGTATTTTAGATTAGAACGAAAATCATAAAGCGGGATAAAGTTCAATAACAACTTAGTAGAAAATACAAGAAAATAGAGGAGCATACGTATTAAGATCTAAATTAGCAAATGATAAAGATAAACTAATAAAAGCTATACACGAAAATAACAACATAGTGACCAATAGCACTTAAATGTTGAATGAAATACAAACACTATGCCAAAGAAATACCGGAAATGTGCCAATACGAAGTAAAGTGTGCTTTCCTCTCTCTTTAGTGTTATGGTTTCATAACAGAAACGTCGTGATTATCAAGAATGCTGATCTGAAATATCTTTAACTTTTCTGCGCCACTTATTTCTATCTTGAGCTAGGTGGGATGCATCATGAAAGGGTGTGCCGGCTAGATGGGTTATACTATCCAACCATCTGGTTGGTGACCGTCCCCGCTTTCGCTTACCAGGGACATTTCCTTCAACGATCAGTCTCTCAATACCGTTTGTTCGTGGCATCGTGTGACCGAAGTAGCACAACACTCGTTGATAGATCCTTGACGAAAGCCGCTGTGTTATGTTTACCTCCCTTGGGATAGATATGTTTGTGCGATGAGCAGTCCAAGGTATACGGAGCATGCGTCGCCAGCACCACATTTCGAACGCGTCTATTCGTTTTCTATCGCTTGTGAGTATCGTCCATGTTTCACCAGAGTAGGAGAAGATTGAAAATAATACTAGGGTATGTGCTGGCTTTTTCTTTGTGCTAATGGTAATATTTCGGTCTTTCTAGATCTTCTGTAGGCGGGTCATTGCTGATTTGGCTAAAATAATGCGCCTTCTTATTTCAGCGGTCGATCCTCCCTGATTGGATAGCAGAGAGCCCAGGTATAGGAATTCGTCAGCGATTTCACATCCTGCTATGTGTTGTGTGTTTGTGATATTGTTGTTTTCCCGATCAACAACCATAATTTTTGTTTTCTTGCGATTCATTTGAAGTCCTATATCTTCACTAGCTCTTTCTACTTTGGCTATCAGTTCAGCTAGTTCTTCTTCCGATGACGTTACAAGAGTGGTATCGTCGGCGTACCTCAAGTTGCTTATTTTACGCCCTCCTATAGAGAAGCCTCCATTCCAGTCCTCGAGAGCTATTCGCATAGCGTATTCAACGTATATATTGAACAGGATAGGAGAAAGGTGCATCCTTGTCTTACACCAGCCTTTGTACGGAAAGGTGCCGATGTGTTATTGTCTATCTTGACGGTACAGCTGTTTGCCTCATACAAGGTTTTGATCAGATAGATAAGGTGGTGAGGGAGACCCATTTCTTTTAGAATTTTTCACAGCAGCTTCCATCTAACTGTGTCGAATGCTTTGTGGTAATCCACAAAGCATAGATAAACAGGGACATTAAATTCTCTCGCCTTCTCAATAATTTGCCTTATGTTTAAAATTTGTATGCTCGTATCTTTGCCTTTAACAAATCCACATTGTTCTTCAGGAACTTGACAGTTCAAGAAGGCTCTAATTCTATTATGCAGGATGTGAAGCATAACTTTACTAGCGTGTGAGGTAAGTGCAATTAAACGGTAATTTTCGCACTTCTTCTTTGAGCCCTTCTTGTTGATTGGTATGAAGGTAGAGCACGCCCAGTCTTTAGGCCATACACCAGTGTCCCATACCTTACGGCACAGAGTTAGTAAGGCCTGAATTCCTGTTTCTCCCGATGCTTTTATTATGTCCGACGACAGTCCATCCGGTCCGGAAGCTTTTCCACTCTTAAGCATTTTTAAGGCCATTTCTACTTCGTCGCGTAGTATTGTTCGTTCTTTTTCCGGAAGCTGTAGGTTGGTATGTTGAGCTTTCCATATGTCCAGGATCTTATCAATTTCTGTGACAGTTTTACCTTTATCGTTATTTATTTCCCAGGTATTTGGTTTGAATTCTCTTATGATGCGTTTTATTTTTAGAAACAGGTCTTTTGTTTGATTATGCTGGGAGTGTTCTTCTATCTCAGTACAGATTTTCTGTATATAGTCTCTTCTACTTGTCGCTTGAATTTGCTTATTGAGATCTGATAGTTGTTTTTGCCTCTCAGGTGTAGTTGCGCCTGAGCATTTCAAGAATTTTCTTTTATCTACTAGTTGGAGGGTTGCATCGGATATCCAATGTTGTCATTTAGCTGCTTGTTGGGGCTGAGTTTTATATGCCGATGAAGTTATCGAGTCTTTGATGTTATTCCATATTTCTTCAGTAGTTAATTGATTATTTATTATCGGAATATTTTTCGACAGATCATTTTGCAAAGCAATGGGATCTACCAGTTTGTAGTTAAGTTGTGGTGTTTTTCTCTTTGGTACCGACAATTTAATTTTAAGCTCCATTTTTAAGAGCTGATGGTCTGACCCGCATGTTGCCCCTGGACAAGTTTTAGCATCTTGGACAGAAGTTCTCCACCTTGTGCTCACAAGAAAATAATCAATTTTATTTCTGTACAGATCTCCAGGAGAGCGCCAAGTATACTGGTGCCAACAGTGGTGTTTAAAAGTTGTATTTGCTATGGTAAAAGAGTTATCGATAGCGAATTGCAATAACCTCTCTCCGCGTTTATTCCTCTTGCCTATTCCAAATTTACCAACTGCATTTAGAAACCATAAAAAATAATAAAGTGCCTGCCTCACATTATAACCCAAAAAAATTGAATCGATATTTTGAACAGGGAAGAATATCATCGACATGAAGAAATTATTTTTCTATATTATTGCGTAAAAAGTGCAACACGTTAGATTCGAAAAACTACAGACCCTTCTCACCCATATTTTATTTATATAAGCTTCTAATATACTGGTATACAATTATAGTATATATTTATAATACTGTAACTGTTAAGATTAATGTTAAGATTTGTCTTAAATATAAATATTGAATATCGCTCCCTGCGCAGTAACGGGGATACAATTCCTGCGGAGGGGGGCGCTGGCTCTGGGTGCTGCAAGCGGCAGGGCGGAAGTTAGTTAAGTAATACTGTAAGGTAAGTGTGCTTGTGCAGCGCCTGCAACTATTATTTTCTAATTAAACTTGATTTCCAAGAAAAGGAGTTTTATTAAAGATCCGTGTTAGTGGGCGACAACATCTCATCCATATGGTCCTTCAAGCCGGATTAATTGCTCCAATCAAGAAGGAAATACAACAATTCCGAGGGAAATAAAACTTCACAAGAAAGCCGCTGATGGAACGTCGTCCGACTAACGTCGCTCCAGCCATTACGGATAGCACCGTCGAACACCCACAGGAAGCATTCAAGGTATTTAATCTGCCATTTCCTTGTATTCTATTCATTTTCTATTTATTGTGTCATACTTTTCTACTGATTTGTTTGCGCCAGCACTATGTCTCAAAAATTGAACAAATTAAAGTCAGAAAGAGAGAAAATATTTAAGGCCCTGAGGCGATTTGAAACTTTCATTTCCGATACGCCGAAGGATAGTTTAAATTATGATGAGCTGTTAATGAGGCAAGATTCGGTTGAGAATGGATACAATGAATTTACGCAAATACATGAAATTTTAAGGTTAGAACCTTCCGAAGAAGATCTGCTTGGTTCATTCGAAGATGCGTTTTTTACGACGCTTGGTCTTAGTAAACGGCTTTTAAGAGAGTATGACGCTCCCAGTGCGCGAGCTAATTTGGGAAGTTCTGATCGCAATGTGTCGAAATTCAAATTACCTCGGGTAGATATCCCAAAGTTTAACGGGCAGTTCGACCTATGGGTAAAATTTTACGGGGCTTTCAAATCATTAATCCATGAAAATCAGGCGCTTTCTGAAATACCAAAATTTCATTACCTTTTATCTTCTCTGCAAGGAGAGGCTTCTGAAATCATAACTGCGCTTGACATTACTGAAGACAATTACGAGGCAGCATGGCTATCTGTTGTAAACACATATAACAATATTAAAAAACTGGTTCAAAACCATATAAAGACAATTTTTGATTTACCGGTTACAAATAAGGCGTGTCCTACGACGCTACGAAGCATAGTTCGCGGTTGTCTTAAACACAGTAGAGCTTTGACATTACTAGGTTGTCCTGCAAATCAATGGGACGATCTATTAGTGTATCTAATTATGTTAAAGATTGATAATGAGAGCGCCGCTGAGTTTGATCGGACTCTAGGGAAAAGCGAATTTCCTAGCTAAATTCTATTGCTGAATTTATTAATCAAAAATGCGATTCGCTTGAATTTGCTGCACGCGATTCTTTTCCCCCATGCCAAAAGCCAACACTCAAATTTGGCCGCCAATAATACGGCTGCAATTTGTACAGGTTTTAAAGAGTGACAAGGGCTTGCGAAGTGCGCCCAATTTAAATTAATGTCGATCGATGAACGTTATCGCTTAGTTCAAAACAAAAACCATTGCATCAATTGTTTGAAGAAGGCTAACCATAGTCTTGCCAATTGTTTCGGTAACAAATGTTCGGTGTGCCACCGGAGGCATAATTCACTTTTATATAGGTTTGTAGGGAACGATGTTAAATTCCAGCCAGGGTCCTCAAACATTTTCGAGAATGCGGCTTTAGTTAAGCAGCCTTGCGCGCCGGACCTTGAAAATAAAAGCATGCTTTTAAGTACTGCCGTTGTAAATGTCTTGGATGCCGAGGGCGGTAGCCACAAATGCAAGGTTTTGTTGGACAGTGGGAGTCAGGTAAATTTAGTCACTTCCGGGTTAGCGGAAAAACTGGTTTAAACTGCGTCAATGCATCTCTTACAATTACCTCGGATGGTTTGCTGGAGGGGCTATTCCAGAACGCTTAAACACGGCTAACTGCAATTTGCTCGTAAATAGTGAAAATGACGAATTCAACTTTCAAAGGTTTTGGCGCGTCGAAGAGATTACGGAAGGGTCTTCTGGTGCTAATAACCACGCCGACGACCCATGCGAGAAGTATTTCCAAAGGTTGCTCGGACCGATACGGGCCGGTTTATAGTTCGACTACCCTTTAAAGTACCTCCTAAATGTTTAGGCGAATCCCGGTATATTGCACGCAAACGATTTTTTAATTTAGAAAAACGTTTAAAAATTAACATTGAGCTTTAAGAGCAGTATGTAGATTACATTAAGGAGAGTGAGCTGCTAGGTCATTTGGCAGAAGTTAACAAGGGTTTGGAATTTCCACATTATTATTTGAGCCATCACGCTGTTATTGAGCACGAGAGCATAACCACTAAGTTGCGAATTGTCTACGACGGTTCATGTAAAATATTTAATGATATATCATTACACAACATTTTAATGACAGATCCGGTAGTACAATCCGATGTTTTAACACTTTTAATTCGCTTTCGCTTGCGAACAAAGCGCAATCAGCCTTTCCTGACTCGGCAGATGCTATAAAAAATCATTCTACGTTGATCTATTGGCAACTTTCAATGATTTGGAAAAATTAATACGCACGCGGGACGAGAACATTTTTATATTGCGCAGTGGTGGATTTGAATTAACCAAATTCCATGCTAACCACCCTGCACTCATAACTAATATACCATTCATTAATAATAAGCCTCCCCAGATTCTTTTAAATCAGCACGGTACAGGCAAGGTGTTAGGCTTGTATTGGACATCTGATAGTGATGAGCTGCGTTTTGCTATTTCCCAATTGGAGGAAACTTCTATCACAAAGCGCAATATCTAGGCATATATTGCCAGAATTTTTGATCCTTTAGGACTAATTAATCCTGTCGTAGTAACTGCAAAGGTTTTAATTGAAAAATTATGGGAAGCAACACTAGGCTGGGACGATCCAATTCCAGAGCCTTTATTATACAGTGTGGTTCATTAAGTGTACAACAAATGGAACATTTCTTTAGTAGTTGTACAACCAAAATTTAACTACCACCACAAGTTAGTGCATGTTCGATAACCATATCAGATGCATTTAGAATAGCTCCAAGTCAAACAGCATACAGGGTAGGACAAAAAATATGAAATTCGTTCAAGAATAAAGTTACCATATTTCAAAAAATAAGGCAAAATTTTATTGAGAAAAGTTGTTTGGAATCCAAAGTTATGCTCAAATACAAAGTCAGGGCCTCCTATTCAAATTTTTATTATTTTTTTGAAAAATTTTGTATTAGCCCGTATTTTCATAAGAATTTGAAATAAAATTGTAGGCTTTAATTGTAAGTTTTTTATATGTACATCATTATTAGTAAAGCATTTGCCTTGTTAAAAAGAATATTTGCGAAATTCTAAAGTTCTGTTAAATATAGTTGCAAGAAACATGAAGTGGACGGTTACCTAAAAAAATATAAATCCAAATAAGTTTTACAAATATGCTTCAAGTTGCTAAAAGTTACTTAAAAGTGATGTGATTGTAGCTACTTTAAATACATATAAAATCAGAATAATAAAAATATGTATTATACGGGAGTAATACAAAATTTTACAAAAAATTATAAAAATTTGAATAGGAGGCCCTGACTTTGTATTTGAGCATAGCTTTTGATTCTAAACAACTTTTCTCAATAACATTTTGCCATATTTTTTGAAATAAGGTAACTTTATTCTTGAATGAATTTCATATTTTTTGCCCTGCCCTGTATGCTGTTTGGCTTAAAGCTATTCTAAGGGAATCCGATATGGTTATCCAACATGCACTAACTTTTGGCGGTATTTAAATTTTGGTTTTACAACTAATAAAAAAATTTTCAATTTGTTGCACACTAAATAGACCACACTGTATACATGGATACAATTAAGAAATGAAATTCATTTACTATCCGATTTAATAATACCGCGATCTAACATGGGGGCAGGTGATGACAGGAAGGTTGAATTACTCGGATTTGCGGATGCTAGTAGTAAGGCCTTCGGAGCTGTTGTCTATTTACGAGCACGAAACGATGAAGGTCAATATTCAGTTCAATTATTATTTGCAAAAGCTAGGGTTGCACCCTTAAAAGCCCTCACCACCCCGCGTCTCAAGTTTTGTACCAGTTTAATATTAGCGCAGTTAATGACGTCGGTAACAAGGTCACTTTCACTTCCTCATAAGCGCTATTTTTTCTCTGATTCGACCATCGTTCTGGCATGGTTAAGGATGGAACCATCAAAATTACAGCTTTTCGCCAGAAATTGCGTAGCAAAAATTAACGAATTAGCCAAGGGAGAGGCTTGGTTTTATATAAAATCAGGAAATAAACCCCGCGGACATTTTATCTATGGGCGCAATGCCATCGCAATTGATGCAATCTCCGATGTGGATTTGCGGCCCCGCCTATATGCTATTAGTTGATAGCCCGGTGCAAGAAGGCACAGCAATTAATTTTGATAAAATTTCGGATACGGTTCCCTATCAAGCTAAAAAATTCTGTTTTAATATTCTTAACGTATATCATCGAACGGGAACTGTAAATATTTTTGATAAATATTCGTCATTTTTGAAGTTAATACGGGTTACCGCTTATGTAAATAGATTTATAAGGAATTGTGAATGTGATAAGTTATCAAGCGAATTAACTGCTAGAGAATTGGAAGATGCAATAGTCATTTTAATTAAGTTGATTCAGGCAGAGGCATTCTCAAATGAAATAGACGCCTAACAAACTAAAGGAACTATTGAGAGGAATAGTTCCCTTCGCGATTTTAATCCATTTTTGGATAGCGGTGGCATGCTAAGGGTAGGGAGTCGCTTACGCAATTCGGAATTGCCGAAAAATAGTAAACACCCTTTTATATTGCCTAGACGACACGCATTCAATCGCTTGCTATATTCATATTTTCATACGACAAATATGCATGCAGGACCTCAATCGACTTTAGCAATAGTCCTCCAAAATTATTGGCCATTATCGGCAGAAGGTGATATCAAGCGAGTTATTAAAGAATGTATTACTTGTTTTAAGAACAAGCCTTGTTTAATTCAACCCATAATGGGCGAGTTGCCAGCAACTCGGGTTACTGCCTCTCATCCATTTTTAAATTGTGGAGTTAACTTTTGTGGTCCATTTTTTATAAGAGAAGGGATCAGAAAAAACGTGAGGAGGAAGGCGTAGGCCGCAATTTTTACTTGTTTAGCGACTAAATGCACACATGTCGAACTAGTAAGTGATCTAACTGCCCAAGCATTTATGTTTCTTTCCTCGGTGGCCGGTATCTGTAATGATAATAAAGAATTGTGTAGTATTGGCTGTTAGTTGGGGGTATACTGAAAGGAAAAGAAAAATGGTTCACCTCATTGACAGTGGAGTGTCTTTCACAGTATCAATGAGGATTCCGGGGAGGCCAGGGTACAGGGAGGACAGGAGGGCAGTAGGGGGGTGTGGGAGTTTCCTCTGGGGTTTTCTAGGAACACGGTTTACTGGAACGCCGTCACGGTTTAGGGGTTTGTGGGAGGTCGTGAGGATTTCGTTGGCGATGGGAATGCCTTGTTGGAGAGTGCGCTTGATGTAGTTCTGCTGAAGGTGGGTTAGGCGGTCGCATATTGAAGTGGTTTGGGTGTCGATGTGGACTAGGTTGCTGGGGTGTTCTCTGTGAAGACGGAATATGCGACGAAGGATTTGCCTTTCGCATGCTGCGATTTGATGGAGGAAATGTGGTTTGATAGTGGCGAGAAGGGGGGCTCGGTATTCAATGACGGGGCGAATGAAGGAGTTGTAGGTGTGGAGGAGGGTTCTGGAGTCGCAGCCGTGGAAGCGGCCTTGGATGCGCCGAAGAAGATTTGAACGGTTTCGGACTTTTTTCAGGGTTTCTCGGATGTCGAGGTTTATTGAGCAGGTTCTTGCGAAGGTGATCCCCAGGTAACGAGCTTGGTTTGAAAGGGGGATTGCTTGGTTGTGGATAGAAATATTTATGTCGGCTGGATCCAGTCTGTGGTTTCGGGAGGAGTTTGGATGTCGAAAAAGGATGGCGGTTGATTTGGCGCCGTTGAGTTTGATCCTCCACTTGCTGGTCCACCTGGAGATGTGGTCGAGGGCAACTTGCATTTCGCGGGATGCGGAAAGGGAGGTTTTTTAAGAAGTCCAAATGGCGGTGTCATCCGCGAAGAAACGGGTTTTGGCTCGGGTGGGGTTTGTGACTGGGAAGTCGTGGGCGTATACTGTGTATAAAAGGGGCGAAAGTATGGATCCCTGGGGGACACCTGAGAGGAGGCTGATCGGGTGGGAGTGGGAATCGGCCACTTTGACTTTGCATGTGCGGTTGGTGAGAAATGAATCTATGAGTTTGACAAAGTGTGGGCTGAGATTTAAGGAGAGAAGTTTTTGGACGAGGCCGTCGTGCCAGACTTTATCGAAAGACCGCTCTATGTCCAAGAAGACGGCGAGCGTGCATCGGTTCAGGTTGGCACTTTTGGTGGTGTCGGTGTGGAGTTCGAAGATGGGGTTCATAGTGAATCGGTGGGGGCGAAAACCAAATTGTTCTTGGGGAAGGAGATTGTTCGATTCGAGGGTTTCTCGGAAGCGGAAAGCGATGATTTTCTCGAGGGTTTTGTCGAGGATGTTTAGAAGAGATATGGGCCGATATGATAGGGGATTGTGGAGGTTTTTGCCGTGTTGGTTGATCATGATGGTGGTAGATTCTTTCCAGGCTGTGGGGAAGTAAGAAATCTGGAGGCAGGAGTTGTAAATTGTGGCGATGGCTTCTATGGCTGGGTCTGGGAGTTTTTTTAAGTAGAAGTGACTTAAGTTGGTCGGGGCCTGGGGCTTTGGAATTTTTGAGGCGCTTGAAGTGGGATTTGACCTCATTCAGGTTGGTGGGTTCCATTATGGGTTCTGGGTTTGGGGGGGCGGCAGGGGGTTCATGCGGAATTGGGCAATGGCGTGAGTAGTTCGGATTCGGAATGGCTCATTGAAAATTGGGTCATTCGGGACTTGGTGAATGTTTCGGAGAGTTTCGGCGAAGCAGTTTGCCTTATCTTGGGGATTATTGAAGATGATGTTATTTGACGTTAGGTGGTGGTTGACGCGGGTCTTTTGGCCTGTGAGAGTTTGAAACTTATTCCAGAAAAGTTTGCCTTGGCGATAGTCAAGGGATTGGCAAGTTTGGGTCCAGGAGTTTAGGTGGAAAAGATTAATGTCTCGGCGGATTTGGGCGTTTAGCCTGTTGAAAGTCGTTTTGAAGATGGGCAAGCCGGTTCGGGAGAAATCGTGGTACGCTCGGCGTTTTTGGCGGATCAAGCTTAGAATGTATGGGGGGAGAGGTCGTTTATGTTTAGGAATGCGTTTAATGGGGATATGAAGTGTTTTAGCTTGATCGATGACAGAAGTTAGTTGGGATATTTGGTTATCGATGTCTTCCGGGATTTGGGTAGGGTTTATGGGGGGGAGATTTTGGGCGATAAAATCTTGGAAGTTATCCCAGTCGGCGTTTGGATAATCAAAAATGGTGATGTAATCTGACGGAGGTTGACGGCCTGAGAAATTGAAGTTTGATATGATCGGAAGGTGGTCGGAGGTGATGGTGGTGCCGATGGTGGAATCAGGGTTTGTGAAGGGCGATAGCTGATCCGAAACGAGGATGTGGTCAACTATTGAGCAGCCGTTGTGGGTGATGCAGGTTGGGAGGACGTTGCGGAGACGTGAGATAGGGAGATTGTTTAAGATGTTGACTAGGGATCTGCCGTTTCTGTTGGTGATTGTGTCACCGAAGTCGGTGTGGCGTGAATTAAAGTCGCCTAGGATTATTGAATGATTGTGCTGGGAAACGTAATCGAGCAAGTCAGCGGATACGTGTGAGTTGGGTGGGTTGTAATAACAAACTATTAAGATTTGGAGGTTGTTTATATGGAGATTTGCTGCAACTGCTTCGAGGTGAGCTAGGTGAGGGGGGAGGGGGTGGGCTGTGGAAGCAAGCTGGCTTGAAATTAACAGAGATGTGCCATACAGATGTCCGTGGTTAGGGGGGGCTTTCTGGTAGGTATGGTAGCCTGTGATGTTGAGGGTGGGTCTGAAGCGGGTTTCTGTGGTGGCGAGGATGGAGATGTTGTCATTGAATAGAAGGTTCTTGACGGAGAAGAGTTTGCGGCGGATGCCGCAGGCGTTGACGGTTCCAAAGAAAAGGTCGTGCGCCATTAAGAAGGGCCGGGTCCGAAAAAAAGGGAAGTTGGAGGGAGGGCGACTTAATTAAAAGTAAAAACGACTTTATTACCGGAATACGATATACGGAGGAAACGGGCTAGGCAGGCATGGGCGGACTGCTCAAGGGTGGTTTGAATATTCTGCTTCTGCAGGGGGAAAAGATCGAAGAGGGTTTTGGTGAAGAAACGGATGAATTGTCTCACCGATAGAAAAGGTTTGTGGGTTTGGTCTTCGTCCATGTCGGAGTTTTCGGGATCGAGGCTGGGTTCGATAATTTTGGTCGGAACAACAGGGGTTTCGGGGGTAATGGTTTGGGGTTTTGGAAAACTAGGGCATTGGTGAGACCAGGCTGGGTGGTTTCCTTTACAGAAGGGGCAGCTGGGGGTTTCGCTGGGGAATTTTCCGGGAGAGTGGGTGTTTGGGCAGGTGGGGCACACAGGTTTGCTTCTGCATTCGGAGAGGGAGTGCCCGAAGGCAAAACATTTGGTGCACTGGAGTGGTATAGGGGTGGGGGGTGGGAGGGCTTGCAAGGGTGTTTGCGGTCGAAAAGTTGGAGGCCGTTGATGAGGAGCTCGTCGATGGTGGCCTTATCCGTGGAGATTATACGGAGTAAAGGAGTGGGGCGATTTGTGGCTTTGGCCGTGATTCTCCAGCACTTGAAAATTTGGAGTTGGGGGCACTGGAGTTTGACGTCTTCAGGAGCGATGTCCTGGTCGACGTCTCGGGCGACAATGGAAAAAGTGGGTGGCTTTTTGGCTTGTTGGGTGGGTGAGGCCTTTCGGGATAAGGGACAAACTTCAAGTGTTTTGCTGTTGGTGGCCGTGCGGAGTTTTGATTGGGTAAGTACATTGAGGGGTTGCTCGGTGATAAGGAGGGCTGTTTTGTTGTAGTTGACTACAAGGGTTTTGATGCCCTTGAAGCCGTGAGAGATTAGGAGGGAGTAGAAAGCTTTTTGAGTAGCGAAACTATCCGGGATATTTTTAATCGAATATCTGAAGGAATCGGGCTGAGAGGTAGTAGAAAAGACGGAGGATTGACGGGCGCGGGAAGTTGTTGGGGATGTGGGGGGTTCGAGAGGGGGAAGTGATAAGAGGGACGGTATTGGTTTATTCTCACCGGTTTTTTTTATGAGTTTGCGGCGGTGCTGGCGGTGGGGGCAGCGGCGTTGGCGGCTGCGGGGGCGGCGGCTGCGGCAACGTCGGCGGCATCGGCGGCGGCGTCGGCAGCGGCGGCTTTAGCGGCGGCCTCGGCGGCGGCAGCGGCGGAGCGGGCGGCAGCTCGGAGCGATCGGGTTCTGGACGCCTCCTGGAACTCGGTATCGGGCTGGAGCTGTTTCCCTGCCATCTTGACGGCTTGATGGCGCACGTAGGAATGAAGCATTCATGGCTACTATACGTCGTTTTATAGCCCGGAGAGGAAAATGTCTAAATATTTATTCTGACCATGCTACAAACTTTGTAGCAACAAACCGGGAGTTACGAGATTTGTACGATTGCTTAAATGATGAAATGGTCAAGTCAAAATTAACAAGCGAATTTTCTAAGAAAGGCATAAATTGGCACGTTATACCTCCCAGATCACATCACTTCGGGGGGGATATGGAAGAGCGCCGTAAAGTCATTTAAAGATCACCTTCGGCGTGTTGTTGGGGACCCCCTTTTAACTTTCGAGGAATTAAACACTATACTGGTGCAAGCGGAATCTATTTTAAATTCCCGTCCACTTATTCCCATATCCTCAAATCCCGATGACTTTGAATGCCTTACACCGGGGCATTTCTTAATTGGCCGTCCCTTGAACGCAGTGCCATCCCAGCGTCTTCACGAGCTGAAGCTTAATAAGCTCACCAGATGGCAGATGCTGCAGAGGATCAACCAACATTTCTGGAAAATCTGGTCGCGGGAATACTTCCAGCAATTACAAGGACGTCATCGTTGGCGGCGCCATGAGAGAACCCACATTACCAAGGGCGATTTTGTCCTTTTAAAAGAAGACAATCTGCCTCCTCTTCGTTGGGTAACTGGAAGAATTAGCAAACTGTATCCCGGATCCGATGGAGTACCGAGGGTTGCAGATGTACAAATTCCCAATGGAATTTTTCGTCGAGCAGTTGCTCGACTTTGCCCGTTACCCGTGAATGACAATTTTAATTGATGTGTACAGTGATGGTGCGTCGGTTACTAGGTGGCGTTTTTTTTCTTCTCAAAGACTTTTTTGCCCTATTATTGTTAGATTATAGGAACAATGTAATGCTTGTCTATGTTCCCTCACTTTAAAATTAAATTGTTGAAAGCTTTACTTTCAAGGGGGCAATAATGTTAAGATTTGTCTTAAATATAAATATAAGATATCGCGCCCTGCGCAGCAACGGTGATACACATTCTGCAGAGGGGGGCGCTGGCCCTAGGTGCTGGAAGCGGCAGGGCGGAACTTAGTTAAGTAATACTGTAAGGGAAGTGTGCTTGTGCAGCGCCTGCAACTTTTATTTCCTAATTAAACTTGATTTCTAAGAACAAGGAGTTTTATTGAAGATCCGTGTTAGTGGGTGACAACATCCCATCCAGTAACATTTCGAAATTATTCTTTCTAGAATTTACGTTATTAATTAAGTATCTCTCAAGGCCAAATTCCGAATATTGCTAAAGTGCTCACATTAAGAATACAAAGTATATTACTTAAATCTAGAATAGCAACATAAAGAATATCGGCTGCCTAAATAAAGTATCCATAATTTCGCGTAGTTGATAACACGTTGTGCTTTGCACTTTGTCAAGCTGTCACCACTGGCCACTGCTAATTTGCTTCAGTTTGTCTGCGACATGATCACCTTGAAACAAATAGATTAAATACACCAAATTTTCTACATTCCCGGTGAGAAAGACTGGGGCAGAATAGTTGGGGGTGAGTACAGAACCATACATTCCAGTTTATGGCCCAGGATCTAAATCGACCACTTCCTAAGCTTGCAAAATTAAATTTGCAACAGGTGTGACCTCGAGACCCAGTACAGGTTTGAGTGGCTCGAAGTGTCAAAGCCGGGCTTTCGAGTTTTTCTGCTATTATTATTTCGACTGGAAACAGCCTTGGAGATCTTGTAGTTAACACCTAAACCGACAAATTATGGGTTTAAACGGAAGGATTTACAAAAACTCGGGTTTAACAACTGGAATTAATATTGATTATCGCCCCAAACTACGCAGTTAATCCGTGCGCCACAGTTTGAACGTACACGTATCTAGGGAACTCACTTAAATCATATTCCAACAGCTTACAGTGTGACGTTAGCGCCGGCCGAAATCGTATTTTTACGTATTGGAATACGTTCGAATTTGACCGCCGCCAAAACTTCGTCACAAATTGTCCGAAAACATCGCCGAGGCACGAAGAAACAATCGAGGTGCGCAGAAATTACGAGCCGCCGGCGCCGTCGTCTTCCAGCGCATCCCTGCCTAAAATCCTGCACAAATTACGGCGTATGGTAATGTATAAATAAGAGGTATCGTACGTTGTTAGAGGGACTTGACTTGCATCCAGCGAGCCGAACCAGCTTCCTGCCTGGGGCCCCCCTTGAGGGCCCAAATCCTGGTCCCGCCCGAAGAACATTTTTGACTTTTAGTCCTAGAACCAATCTTTCCCAGAAATCCCCGAAAGATCAAAGTGGCCCATTGATTTTCAGTGCCTATTGATCTCCGTCGAGCCTATTCAGGAGTTGTCTTGTCTAAAATTCAGACGTGGATCATTGTTTATATATGCCTGTCTGGAATTTATATAAGTTTGCTCTTCGAAACCGGCGTGGTCTAAAACTCGTACGTGGTTCGTTGTACATATACGCCTGATATGAGTCTTAGACCTCCTCGAAACCGCTTCCCGACAACGTTCACGTAATCCAGTTAGAAAGCATTTTAAAAGCGAGGTCCTCCAGGTCTCTGCATAAATTTGAACAAGAAATGTGAGGTTAAGAGCCCGCAACGAAACTCCCGGAATTAACGTACTCGTAAAAATTCAAAGCTTCACTTACCCAGAGGGATCTTGTCCTGAAGATTTCCCGTGCTTTCTGCAGTGCCGCAATTCATAGTACATAATCTAAACCAAAAATTGTGTGAGGTTAGCTTCAAGCTAAAAGTAATTCAGGTAGCTTAAAGGAGGGTTTAGTCACCTTGAATAACGTAATTAGAAAACCCCTAGTTATCACTTAGGCACCCCTGGAATTTCAGTAACAGCTTTAAACACAAATTTGGCTTAAAAGTTATTAGCTGACACACGATATGTAGTTCCACCGCCTTTTCACTTATCATAAAAGGTTTTGCATTACACGAGGTTTCACGGGCACTGCAGGATAGCTTTGACGTAACGAGGTTACGTCTCACGTCAAATTCATTCTCAACACCCCGAAATAAGGGCAAATCTAACTTTATTTCATGCCCCCGATAAAAATAAACAACTTAACCTAATTTCTGTTTCCAGTTTAGCCGAGTAGAGGACGCTCTCCTAACTACGAACTGCTTTCGTCCGGTAGCCGAGAAGATACGACCGGAGAAAACATCGTGGCTTGCCTAACCCAGTAGGCGTCAGCCTGCCCGTGATACATTGAAATTCAAATCGTTTATTCGAAAATACATAGAATATTTTAGTTATTGTTTTAAAATGTAAATAGGTATACAAAATAAATCGCTTTGTTTGATGTGTACTTGATTGTATATTTGAGTTAACCAGACTGAACCCTGGCATCTGTGGCTATCCGAGAGTAAAAAGTTTAATAACATTGGTAATCAATCATAGTTCAAAGTTAAAGAATTAATTAAGAAAGCCAGGATATTACATGGCCAGCCCGAGCAGAGACATAAACTCAAGTATATAGTCAAGTAATTCATCGGCTTCACCAGCACGCAATCCAAGTGGCGCTCGAGCAGTTTTACCTGAAAAATAATTAGTTATCAGTTAAAGTATAATTAATTATTTTAAATGTTGTACAAACCGCGACCACAGACATGTACCAGAACCAGATGTTACCGCCGCCAGAACCGCCTGTAACTACCTGCAGAAATGTTGGAAAACGGCCCCATAGAGACCACCAGCTTGTCCAACACCAGAAAATTAGAAACCTCCAGAGGAATGTTGATTCCAAGTGCGGAAAAGAGGAAATCCAGTCCATAGAGAGCTCCTGTTTGAAGTCCAGGCCGTTGGAAGATTCCAACCGTCGAAGGCCAGGGCGTTTACGCAACTAGGTCACCTCCAAGTGGCGCCAGATAGTCCAGAAAGTACAAAAGAACCAGCTGAAGTCCAGAAATCAGATTTGAGCACAGTACTAAGTTTTGGAGTCCAGATCATCCCCGTGTTCGTAAGTTCCCTCCATAAAAACTTCCTCCCGAGACGTCTCCTGGTATACAGCTTCACCCTGAGAAGTACAGCCAGCTACAAGAGACGTGGAGCATCGTGCTATCCTGCAGCACAACCTCCCTCGCGAGAAGTCTTTGGAAACACGAATCCTCCAGGTAAATCACGTCCAGTGCAAGATCTTCAAAGTCGAAGCCATCTTCACAGAACCGAGGTAACCTGTAAACATACAAAATGTCCATGAAATTGTAAGTTGGTCTCCGCAACCTCTACTAATTTCTTCCAGTTAAAGTTCAAATATTGTGAGAAAGTCGGTTAATCCCGTAACCTTAATACGTTCCCACGATTGAACAAAACCTGAATGAATGCGAGTCGATACCGCGAGCTCAGCATCAGTAAGTAGCATTTCTTTTAGAATGTACCCCGTAGAAGTTTATGAGCCCGGAGAATGAATGTACGAAAAGACAAATGATTCGATACCGCGAATATTTAGTCTCAGCTAGCCTGAAACTGCTTTCACGTGGTTGATTGCAGTACATGAAATTTCATTCCGCTTATCCAGAAAATTCAAAAAAATTACCAGTCCTGTCCATGCCCGTTGTACCCGCCAGTATTATTAATTGCATGCATGTTGTTGAATGTCTCCTGAGAATGATCACGCTTTCGCCTTGGTGCCTATAAGAAAACGTGCATTTGTAGAGCATGAACCTATGGAATTGTATGCAACCCGTACCGGAGTACAACTAAAATTTTTCCTGAATGTTCCCCGTGAAATTGAACCCAGTGAAGATCCAGGTGGAAATTAATGCCACAACAACCGCCTGTTGACCAGAAACTGCAAGCAAGTTTCCCTTGCATATCAGCAGTTGCCTGTCCTAGCTTTCCGAACTTGTTTTTTTTTCGAGAAGTCCTGAAAGGAGTATAGGTCGAAACCGCGATTTTTATATCTCCCCCAGTTGAAAGTATTACAAAAGTATACTCACCTAGTAGACACTGCCAGAAGAAACGCCGGTTACTTCCATAACTTCCGCGTTCCCTAGAATGTATGTTGTCCGAGTTGTGTGCCGAGAATTCCAGGATCCCCAGGTGTTTTCCAAGCCGAAAGGGGTACTTCCATGAAGAGGGCGTCCACCCACCGGCTGTTTCCTCCATAGGAAGGGGCTTGTGTGACGTTAGCGCCGGCCGAAATCGTATTTTTACGTATTGGAATACGTTCGAATTTGACCGCCGCCAAAACTTCGTCACAAATTGTCCGAAAACATCGCCGAGGCACGAAGAAACAATCGAGGTGCGCAGAAATTACGAGCCGCCGGCGCCGTCGTCTTCCAGCGCATCCCTGCCTAAAATCCTGCACAAATTACGGCGTATGGTAATGTATAAATAAGAGGTATCGTACGTTGTTAGAGGGACTTGACTTGCATCCAGCGAGCCGAACCAGCTTCCTGCCTGGGGCCCCCCTTGAGGGCCCAAATCCTGGTCCCGCCCGAAGAACATTTTTGACTTTTAGTCCTAGAACCAATCTTTCCCAGAAATCCCCGAAAGATCAAAGTGGCCCATTGATTTTCAGTGCCTATTGATCTCCGTCGAGCCTATTCAGGAGTTGTCTTGTCTAAAATTCAGACGTGGATCATTGTTTATATATGCCTGTCTGGAATTTATATAAGTTTGCTCTTCGAAACCGGCGTGGTCTAAAACTCGTACGTGGTTCGTTGTACATATACGCCTGATATGAGTCTTAGACCTCCTCGAAACCGCTTCCCGACAACGTTCACGTAATCCAGTTAGAAAGCATTTTAAAAGCGAGGTCCTCCAGGTCTCTGCATAAATTTGAACAAGAAATGTGAGGTTAAGAGCCCGCAACGAAACTCCCGGAATTAACGTACTCGTAAAAATTCAAAGCTTCACTTACCCAGAGGGATCTTGTCCTGAAGATTTCCCGTGCTTTCTGCAGTGCCGCAATTCATAGTACATAATCTAAACCAAAAATTGTGTGAGGTTAGCTTCAAGCTAAAAGTAATTCAGGTAGCTTAAAGGAGGGTTTAGTCACCTTGAATAACGTAATTAGAAAACCCCTAGTTATCACTTAGGCACCCCTGGAATTTCAGTAACAGCTTTAAACACAAATTTGGCTTAAAAGTTATTAGCTGACACACGATATGTAGTTCCACCGCCTTTTCACTTATCATAAAAGGTTTTGCATTACACGAGGTTTCACGGGCACTGCAGGATAGCTTTGACGTAACGAGGTTACGTCTCACGTCAAATTCATTCTCAACACCCCGAAATAAGGGCAAATCTAACTTTATTTCATGCCCCCGATAAAAATAAACAACTTAACCTAATTTCTGTTTCCAGTTTAGCCGAGTAGAGGACGCTCTCCTAACTACGAACTGCTTTCGTCCGGTAGCCGAGAAGATACGACCGGAGAAAACATCGTGGCTTGCCTAACCCAGTAGGCGTCAGCCTGCCCGTGATACATTGAAATTCAAATCGTTTATTCGAAAATACATAGAATATTTTAGTTATTGTTTTAAAATGTAAATAGGTATACAAAATAAATCGCTTTGTTTGATGTGTACTTGATTGTATATTTGAGTTAACCAGACTGAACCCTGGCATCTGTGGCTATCCGAGAGTAAAAAGTTTAATAACATTGGTAATCAATCATAGTTCAAAGTTAAAGAATTAATTAAGAAAGCCAGGATATTACAACAGGCTAAGTGTTAGGTATCAGAGGGTCGCGTTCAGCCACCCAACACGGTTAATCCGTGCGTCACTTGCATGGAAGAAAGGTAGTTTTAGAGAAAAGGCCTGCTGAGAGCAATTCAACCAGTTCCAGCAGGAAGGGTTGATCTTAGGTCACGTTAAGGATTGCTCTAGCAGCTCAGCTTCTCATAAAAAGCGAGAAATAGAACTTTTTTCACATGAAAAGGGTTTCACAAAATGAAGCAATAAAGCAATTGGTTTCAGATGTTAGTTACTGGATGCTGGTGTTCTCAGGTGATGGACTGGTGGTTTCTCACCTATCAGGGCTAAGCGAAGATAGCTGTAACTGGTTGAACCCGTAGGCCCTCCAGGGCTTAAGGTGGCTGCCGGTTGGAACTTAGGTTCTAGACTGAACCCTGAAAAGGACGGGTTAAGCCTGAGTGGATGAATGATAAAGAATGAACGTCAGTGAGGCTGAGACTGGCCGAGCATCGCTTCCATGTATTGGTTCTCGATCTCCTTGCACGTGCTTATCTAGGAAACTTAGAGAACGGGGCATCGGTGTGTTGCCGGTCCCCAACTAGAATACTTGGTACAATTGACTACATTTTGCGCGATCATTTGGCTTTACGTAACCTCTTGTGGGGGGATGTCTAAGAAAGATTCCAATTCCTCAACGGCCACTTCAATTACACCGGTCGATAAGATTTTTTTCAAAAGAAATCTGAATAGTGAATCTAGTGCATTTTTTCATTCTGAATTCAGATATGTAGTCAGAATTTTCCCATCAGGCAGTTTTTCTGTGAAAGCTACTTTTCAAAATCTGATTTTAGCGTTTTCTTTGACCTGTCATAGGAACCTTTACCTCATATGTAGCAATTTTACCCAAGCTGTATTTAAGGAAATTATTTGTAATATCATGCTGAAGCACCATAAAACAAGACTGTGCAGGTTCATTCATGTTTGGACATGCTCAAGCTTAATGATCTGGCATTGTGATGTGTCAGTATTGAGCTGACTGTGAATTTTTTCACTAGTGAAATATTTCCTTTTTTTCTGTTTGGAATTTTTATAGGACCACAAATTCGGTCATTAATGGCTGACGAACATTTTGAAGGACTGTTAAATCCACTGGAGAAATCAGCCTGGCAGTCATTCAAAAGTTTATGTTGCAATTTTCTTGGAAACCATAAAGCAAAAAACTATCGTGACATAGTGGCTGATCTGCTGCATTCTTATAAAGCTATGGGATGCAACATGTCTTTAAAAATGCTCTTCTTGGACTCTCACTTAGACTTCTTTCCCGAAAATCTTGGAGCTGTCAGCGATGAACACGGTGAGCGTTTTCATCAGGAAATATCTACAATGGAGAAGAGATACCAAGGCAAGTGGAGTTCCAATATGCTGGCTGACTACTGTTGGACCAAGAAGAGAGACTTCCAGATGCAAAATATGCCCGAAACTCACTATCTACTACTGTCTAGGTAACTCAGAATGAGTAATTCATATTCTTTTTTGGGTATTTCGCCACTCTGCCAATTAAAATTATTAAATAACGTATTAAATATCGAACGTTTCGAGGGACAATCTGCCCTCGTTATCAACGATTAACAATTAAAAAGGAACAAGAAAACTTAGCTTTTTCACGGAGATTGAAAACCACCAACCTCCAATGAATTGCTTGACATATCTGTCAAAATTAGACGAGTTGGGAATAGATTCAATGTTAGGACGGTATTCAAAACGATGAATACCTTGCGGTCAGTTCTTACAAAAACTAAACCGTTCAACGAAGAACAACATTCAAAGAATTGTATATATAGCATCCCCTGTGAATGCGCGAAATACTATATCGGTGAAACATCCAGACCTTTAGCAGTTAGAGTTAAAGAACATAAAAATATGATGAAAACCTATCAATTCAATAAGTCTAAGCTGGCAGAACATGCTTGGGATGAAAACCATAAAATACAATGGCCCAACACAAAGATCTTGTCTAAAGAATCGATGTCAACTAAACGTAAAATTAAGGAAACGGCATATATTTTACTTAACGAAGAAAAATGCGTGTCGTCTTTCTCAATATTTTTAGACACTAGTTGGCTATCGATTCTTAAAGATCAGATCAAGTAGGTTTAGGTAATCAACACACGTCAATGTTAAGCAATTTATCGGAGGTTGGTGGTTTTCAATCTCCGTGAAAAAGCTAAGTTTTTTTCTTCCTTTTTAATTGTTAATCGTTGATAACGAGGGCAGATTGTCCCTCGAAACGTTCGTTATTTAATATGTTATTTAATAATTGTAATTTGCAGAGTGGCGAAATACCCAAAAAAGAATATGAATTATAGATTCACGCCACAAAGAAGTTTCAGAGATTATCTTAACTCAGAATGAGTAGTTATAATTTTGAGTTAGATAGCTAGTTACGGATTTTTTAGAATATTATAAAATATTCAAATGAATATCACACAAAACGCCTGCGCGATGGGGAAAAACTGAAATGATATTTGAATTCAGCACCAAAAGTACTTTTAGAATCTGTTATTTTAATTCTTGTGAAAGAAAAAAAGTTCATTTTTGTCGACCAGTGTTATTAGACCACTGAAGAGTGGAAAATGTTTTATCGATCGACGAGTCCTTGTTGAATGTAATTTTAAATCACGAAGGTAGTTATGTATTCTGACGTAAGTGCAAAAAAATCAATCTAAATACATTAAAAACAGTGTCAAATTGGAGGGAGGAACGGCATGGGATTGGTCCAAAAGGTGAATAGAAGAGAACAACATGAGGGTTATGAGATGGCCACATGGCCAGCATAATCTCCTGGAATAATAATAATAATAATATGGAGTCAATGCCAAAAAAGGTGTAAAGCTGTTATTGACCCCAAAGGTTTTTGACAAAATATTTATGTCTATAGCAAACAAAGAATTGTCTGTATTTTTAATTATGTATAAATAAATTAATAGGCCACACCCTTTTGACCCACTGCCATGAGAGTATTTCAAATATAAGTTTATGTATAAAATTGCGGATAATTTGATTTAAATCATTCCATTGGATATAATACTCATTGTAGATATCTATAAAGAATCTATATCTAACAAATTTTGTGGAAAACATATTTATAGTCGATAGCATCAAATGGTCACATATTTCGATCTCCAGCAATTTTACTCTCCAACCTTTCATTATGATATCTGGTAACAGTTAATGGTTATTTTAAATTTCGTTAATCCGAGTGTTAAGTTTTTTCTATATATACCCTGAATTGATATTTGGCCCAGCTGCACCTAAGCTCAGCAACAGTAATTAATGGTCTTTCAATATACAGCCAAATTATGCGTTTATTTGAATTCGAATAGGTTAACTTAGGCGCTTAGTCGTGTGTATCCGGTAGAATACGTGAAGTGTTTAGTTGCTAAGCGGCTTTAACAATGTAACTGAAGTGATGTGCTTGGCCGCTAACAACGGGCTGTACTGATCGCGGAACGTGCATATAATTATTAGCTATGCAAATGCTGCAGAAAGCGGATGGTTCCTTCGTGCTAAAAAATTGAGCCACCGACACCGCCCAAAAGTGGTATTTAGTGCTAGGTTCTGCAGGGGAGCAGCTGCACCAAGAGTCTGGGTTTTCTGAAAGACCTAAGCATAATCAGCGAATTCTGAGGACAGTACCAACTGCAAGAATCCAGGATCGGCAACGCGGTCCATTTTAGAATACGATTTCCAGTAAGGGCCAACTCATTCAAACTACGGAAGGAAGCCTGATGGTACTACCGTTCGCAATTCGTGCAATTACTAAAATTGCACTACATTGCGTCACCTCGCGTTCAAAAACAGTGGCGTTTTTGGATGCGGCTAAAGGAGTACTTACTTGGCAACCTATAACGTCATGCATCAGCTAATTGTGGGAGCATCTGGATACATCGCCAGGGTTGGCTTTTAGGCAGGCCGGCTCTTATGCGATTGAAGTTCGCCTATAAAACAATTCGTCTGGTTTCCTTTTAGTAGTGTGTTATTGTAGATATACTTCGGTCATTATTACACGAGTTGATTTGACTGGTAAATGCTCTGAGAACTAAGCTATACCGCACGTAGTTCTTCTGTTATTAATTTGCACCGTTTGGGTCATCAGGAGATGTTTATTTTATATGTAATTCTATTTGAGTACTTGTTTTATCTTTGTGTATTTGAAGCCAATATTTATTTTTTGTATTACACTGATTGTGATCAGGTTGGATTTTATTTGAGTAGAAGCTTGAAGTATACCTTTTTAGTGTTGTTAGGTACTCTTGGTCAACTTATGGGGAGATTTATTGCATTGATTATCCGTAACGTCGACTAGAAACCAAAGGTAACAGTATAGTATAGTGTACATATTAACAAAACTAATGTGCTACCAAATGATTTTAATATGTCTTGCAAAGGTGTTGTTTCAAACTTCAACCACCGCATGACTTGCAGCATCGGTACAGCCCATGGCATTTCAAGTTTCATCATATCATCTATTTTCCTTTTCATTTCCTACTTGCTGTGTTTGGTCGTGTGTAATAATTTTTTTGTTTTTGTTGCTTCCGCTCAGTCCGCTTTGTTTCAAGCTCATTCCTACTACTATAGTTTTCTGATACCTTATCCTCACTTCTTTGCCTTTGTTCCTCTCTTCATTTGTGTTTTATTTAAACATTTTCGCAATTTTATTTTCTTTTTTGGTTTTATTGCGATTAACGTAAATTTTGTCAGCTGTAATCTATTTTAGAGTCTTTCTCTTTCTACGTTAAGCTAGTATTAGTTTTGACACAATTTTATCATATGTATGTATGTATTATCTACAACCTCTTTTACCTACCGGTGTAGATACTGGTATTTTGTACGCTAGCATCTGGCGGTGTAGTGCTCAACTTGAGCCGGTTTTGGGTTACAAAGTTAGAACGTGCCTTCTTGAGCTTGTGTAGCAACCATGTTAGATGTGTGTGCTGGTCATGTGTTAACCTTGTTACTCTGTCTCTTAGATCTGTGGTTCCGAGTAGAGCACAGTTAATTTGGTGCCCAACTATAAATGGTCTCACCGAATTTGATACCGATTGCCAAGGCTGCGGAAGAAATCCGCCCACCGTGGGATTCGAACCGGGGACTTGCTTAATGCAAGCCTAACGTTCTAGCAACTGTGTTACATGGCTTCTCAATTCTATCACATATGCATCTGTAATTTCAGGTTTTACATGTTTTTCAGTTCCCTTACGTGTTTCCTCTTTTATGTTTACTTTCCCTATTACATCTATTTTGAAGCCCGTTATAAGCAAATTGTTTTTCCGGTTTCATTCTCAAGTTTTATTTTTTTTTATAGAACCATTTAACTTTATTTCCTCATTTTCTTCCCTGATTTTATAATTTTCGTACCTAACAAGGCACATATTTCCCCCAACCATTATTACCGTCGTAAATTACATACAAATGAGAACATGCTTATCACGAGGAAAATGTTTAAAACGTGTTTATGACTTAAGCAATAGAACACCAATACCAGACGAAAATTACAAAGAAGCAAATAGGTTTCTCCCCACACGTTGAGAATCGCTGGCATAAGCTATAGTGGTGATAAAGCCAATTATGCCCCAGCGATTTAAAAACGATTGGTTGTTTGGACATACCCTTTGTCCAGCAGGTTATTTTCATAAATAACAGATCAAACTGCTTCCATACAATTCTGCACGAGCCACTAAACGCTGAACAGTTCATAAATTTCCCACCTGATTTAACTAAAGCGAGTTGTAATAATGAAACAATTGGTGTGGGGAATATTTCTGACAAATAGCATTTTTAGTGGACAGATATAGAGACGTAGCCATGGATTTGAACATTAAACCAAATTATGCAAACCTGCAGGCTCAAAATAATCCTCTGTTAATGTGAAGGGGCATCAGCCTCATGCAGTGGCACAATATTATTAATGCCGCTGCCCGAATTAATAGTGCCGGTTATTGTAAACAAGCACAATTCAATTAAGGCCGAACGAGTACGCAAAACTGGCGTCTGAAAGGTACAAACGCGATAAACTCGTTACCGGCACCTCGGGTACTCGGGACATAATTCTTTTGCAACAAAGATTTATTGGGAATTCGAGCCTAACAATTAATCACAAAATCCAACAATATAAATCAAATTATCGGCATACATTTCGCGAATTATCGCGGATTCAGCGCCTCTCGGGCTCCAGTTCGATCCCGCTAGCTTTGAGACCCAAAGGCTTCCGGTGTTTATTTAAAATTTTAAGTAAGTACTGGTAATTGCGGAAAACGCCGGTAACTGCGACACTTGAGATCAAATCTCCGATAAGGCGTAAAAAGTGAGGTATAGGAAATAGGTCATCCCGCTTCGCTGGCCTGTCAGAGGATATTTTCTTGACTCGCATCGCATCCTGTAGCCAGGATTAAAGCGGCGCTCATTAATAACACTTCGCTGGCCGCTATCGCATTACCCATCAATTATCCTTATTAGGAGGTTTGTAAAAAATATATTAAAGCCCGGTCACTACTTATTGCAGTTTGAAGAGATATGGCGGCGCAAAAACGTCCAATTACCCAGCTTCTTGCACGGGTCGGTCTGCAGTGGCGTAGCTACGAATTTTGTTCACGATTATGGAAAAAACATAAACAGTGTTTCTAGGTAAAAAATGTAAGAATCACATATGGGGAAGAACGGTTCTTCACTGAACGAACACCATGTTATTTATTCATCATTATCATCATCAATCAACCCTCTGCGTCCACTGTTGGACATAAGCCTCCCTCATTTTCGTTCATTCCGTTCTACTTTGGGCTGCCTGAATCCAGTTTCCGGCCATTCTTCGGATATCATCCGTCCATCGTGTGGGAGGTCTTCCCCTACTTCTCGTATCCGCTCCCGGCCTCCACTCAAGCAGCCTTTTTGTCCATCTCCCGTCTGTCATCCGGGCCACATGTCCGGCACAGTTCCATTTGAGCTTTGTTATCCGTATGATTATATCAGTTACACCTGTTCTTCGGCGCAGATCTTCATTTCTAATATGCTCTCTTAAGGACACGCCCAGCATCGATCTTTCCATTTTTCGCTGTATTATTATTAGCTTTTTAGCCGTTGCGTTGGTTAAGGTTAAAGTTTCGGCACCGTATGTCATGACCGGCAAAACGCACTGATTGATGAAGACTTGTCGTTTTAAGCTTATCGGCAGATCACATTTGAAGACCTCTCTAAGATTTTCATACGCAGCCCATGTGTGGGTAACTCTTCGCTTCAATTCGCATGTTTGATTATCTCTAGAGATTTGTATTTCGTGCCCAAGGTATATATATTTGTCTGTTAGTTCTACTTCATTGTTGTAAATTTTTAAGTTCTCACTCGGCACTAAGTTTGTCATAAATTTTGTCCTTGAGCTATTTATTTTTGAGCCCACTTCATTACATACCTCTTGAAGTTCTTTTAACATCAACTAAATATCTTTTAGATTGTCTGACATTAGAACTATGTCATCCGCAAATAGAAGGTTTGTCAAATTTTGTCCGTCCATGTTTAGGCCTTTTCCTTAACAATTTAACTTTTTAAAAGCATAATCCAATACTGTCGTAAATAACTTGGGGGACATCACATCTCCTTGTCTAACTCCCCTTCCAATTGGTATACTTTTGGTGTTCTCGTGGAGTTTTACTGTCATTTCTGCAATTTTGTAGATGTTGTATATTGACCTTGTGTATCGATAGTCTACACGGCATTCTTGCAGCGCTCCCAAAACTGCCTCAATCTCCACTGTGTCGAATGCTTTTTGGAAATCCATAAAGGCTAGGACTAGAGGTCTGTTGTACTCAATGGAGTTTTCAATTATTATTTTGACACTTTGTAGATTATCGTTGGTTCCAAATCCAGCACGAAAACCGGCTTGTTCCATTGTTTGGTAGAAGTCTAATTTTCTGTCTATTCTGGTAGTTATAATCCCTGTAAATAATTTGTACATATGGCTTAAAAGACTTATAAGTCTATAATTCTCCAATTCAGCTATATCACTCTTCTTATGAAGCAGTATCACAATAGCTTGGTCCATTTATCTGGTATTGTACTCCTATACAGGCATAGATTGTATAAGTCTCTTATTTTCCTAAGTAAACAAGGACCGCCTATCTTTATTGCGTCAGTAATCACCTTGTCTTCTCCAGTTGCTTTATTGTTCTTTGCTTTCTTTAATGCTATATCTATTTCTTCTAAAGTAATGTCTCGTAGTGATTCTGATCCTTGATTTATTATACCCTTTTTTGATGTTAAAATGTCTGGCTCTAAATCTGCAGACGAGTCTGTTTCTTTTTTATTTTTATATAGCAGTTGGTAGAAATCTTCTACTACTTTCGATATCTCTTCTCTGTCTGTGGTTATAATTCTTTCTTTGGTCTTAACTTTAATTATTTCTTTCTTTCCATTTCCAAGTTTTCTACGTAGCACTTTCATGCTTTTGTTGTCTTCTATGGTTTGTTTGATTTCTTTTCTGTTGTATTGTCTAATATATTTCCGTATAGTTTTTGATATTCGTTTATTAATCTCTTTTAGCTCTCCATTTGTTATCGTCTTCTGACTTCTCATGTCCCTTCTTCTCTAAATGAAGTTCTTAGTCTCTTGACTGATTTTCTCTTCTCTTTTTGTTCTTGGGGCAATATTTGTTTTGACTTTCTACTATTGCATTTGTTATTCTTTGGTTCAAACTATTAACGTTTTCGTCTAATTCGATGTTCTCCAGCACTTTATTGATGTCACGCTAGAATTTTTCAATATCTGGTGGTTGCATCCATGGTCTGTTTATCTTCTTGTTTATCACTTTATATCCTTTTTTGCTTATATTAATTTTTATTTTCGCTCGCACCATCCTGTGATCGCTTCCAATACCGAACCTGTTTATTACCGACACGTGTTTGACTATGTGTTTCTTATCAGTTATTATAAAGTCAATCTCATTTTTCGTGCATCCGTTTTGACTTGCCCATGTCCATCTTCTATTTGGTTTTTTGTAAAAGAGGCTGTTCATTTGGAACATATTATTTTGAAGCAAAAAGCCTAGCATTGTTTCTCCGCTATGATTTCTGCCTTCCAGACCGTAACCTCCTAGCGATGTTTCTGTAACATCGGATTTAATCCCTTTTGTCATTAAAATCCCCGCACAGAATAGTGTAATGCGTTTTCTTTTCTGCGATAGCCGCTGCTACATCATCGTAGAATAGATCTACTTCCTCATCCGTATGGTATGTGGTCGGTGCGTAGACTTGTATAATTTTGATACAGTATCTCTTACATAGCCTTAAAACGACATATATCACTCTAGTTGAGATTTTCTTTACAGATATGGAACTATCCTTTTGTTTTAAAACTCGCCATGTTGAGAGGGGGGTTTGGCCATAATCCTCCACGCTGGCCAAGCCGGTTGGAGGATAGGATATGATATAGAAAGGATTAAGTGGAGTAAGATGGATTTGGGTTAAAAAGGACATGGTTCCTCTAAGTACTAGGAGGTAAGAGAAAACCAAGGCTCACGTGGGCAGGGTCGCTTCCCTGAAGTAAACCTATCTCTACTGGATTGTAGAGAGTGTCTACCCGCTACCGGGTGTGTGTGTGATTTATTATAGTGCTGATATTTAAATTTAAATTTGTGTTTTGAATTTGTATTTTATGTTTAACATAGAGCACGTTAATTTTTCTTAAAGCTTTCAGACGGGTTTTCTTTATTACATCGCTCTCAATACCTCATCACAGACTGTTGAAATCAACATGGACTCATTTTATATACGTCTCCACCGATTTGCCATTCGCCAGTAACCACCTGTATTTCAGTTCAAAAGCCATTTTGAAACTAGCCTGGAAAAATATAAAATTGTTTAACAATATATTTAATTATGCAGTTTCCTATAATAGCACAAGTGATAAAACAAATCAAATTTGAAAGAACATGTTAATTTTCATCCAACTATTGCGTTTTACTGTTATCAATATGGGAATAGTAACTTTCTAATACGCAGATCAATATAAATATACAGATCTTTGGCATACGATGTATTGTCCTCTTGCCATCACTAAACGCGCTTTGATCTTGATTTTGCCGCTGCCCAACTACAAATTTACATCAGTTTTTAATGCCCACCAAAACAGGAAATTCAGGCCGCGATTTGCGTTGATTGATGGCTTTATTGGTTTCATTTACTAACGCCGACGCGCGTCACTCACCGCAGGAAGAAATGTTTACCGACAAGGTACATTGTTGGTTCTGAATGCCGATATTGTGTTTAATTTGTTAACCGACTGGCTTTGGTGCGGTTAATTAAAAATTAAAAGCGTGGCGAAGATTTAATTCAGAGCAACAGCTCCGCGAGCAGCCGTTCCAATTGTGCTCCATTCACTCGTGAATTTCAAATTACTTCGTGCAATGTATTGGTCAGGTTAATCATTCGCACTGATTTGGGTTTACTGAATTTGTAAATTTAGTGATGTTAAATTAGCGCGCCGCTCCAATTTATTAATTTATTTTTGGCTTTGCCCAGTTTCATTTCGAAATGATACTGTTTCTGCAGGTCTGGGTCTGCGATGTGTTGCAAATGAAATTTTAAATTGGGAATCATATTTATTTATTCGACATAACTGCTAATACGTAATTTACAGTGTGGAAATAAAGTAACGGATAAACTCATTAACTTTGTTAATAAAAATTTTTATGAAAAAATCTTGAAGCGGTATAGCGATTTTAATTATATGATATACACTACAAACACTTTTATGTTGTTATGTCATTTATTTTAAAAGTTATGAATCGATTTTTCTATTAAATAACAACCTAGTCTTAAAGTTTAAATATTAAAACCAATGAAAAGAGCAACATAAATCTAATTACATACGTTTGATGGCAAGTCATTGACGGCACATTCGTTTATATTTTTTAAACAATTGAAAAATACAACTAGAAATGTATTATCAGCTCCATTCAAAGTTGATAATGACGATGACTGTTCCGCTTAATTGTCCCATTTTTATTAATAAAATAGGTTGTTAAAGGTAAATTCTAATTTAGAAAAAGCAAAGGACGCTTATTTTGTTACGAAATTTAGAAACTGTTTAATTCTGACATGTAACTAATCTGTTTTTGTTTTATCCATCAGTAACTAGATTTATTTTGCTCATTTCATTGGTTTTTAATATTAAAATTTTGAGAGCATTTTTCTCGATTTTTTTCAAATGGAACATATTGAAAATTTTATACCGTTCGAGGTTCGAGGTTAATAGGTTAGGTTTTGTTTATTATTTGACACAAACTGAAGCGAAACTTAACCTACAAATCTCGAATTTTACATAGCTTGACGATGTTTTGAATAAAATCAAACCGTAGAGTTTTATGGCTATAAAACTCTAGGGGTTTATGGCCTACATAATACCATGAGATCATTTAAATTTATAACTAAAGTAGGCAAGCATTTTTATACGATTGCGAATCTTGCCAATTGACCCTATAAAAATTAGATGTTATGTACACATTTTGACGTTTAGGGTTTTCATGTTCAATCGTTTTAATTTAAAGTGAGTGCATTTTGAAAATCCTCTACGCAGCATGGTATGGAATACTTCCATTCGCCATTTTCTTACAGTTCAGCGTTCTTAAAATAACTCTCTATAAGAAAAACTTTATGATCTAAATTAAACATTTTGAGGCGCCACTTTGACAATTCAAATCAAGCTGTCAATAGTTTTAGTGTTGACAATTTAATTTAAAAATAATAGCATGCTGTAATTATAAATTTAAATGATCTCACGGTACAACTGATAGCAGTGTAATTATGCCTCTACAATATGTGAGTTGTGAATAAATAATATTATAAGAACAATTCTTACTCAATTGAATACTACGTTAATTTTAGACATGAATAGCATGTGTAAGAAGAAGAGTAAGTTAATATATAATACATAATATACAATAATAAATATGATGCTTTTTTTAGAAAGAATCTTAACAAAGTTAATTCACTATCAAATAAATTGAAATTATTAGAACCAAATAATTTATATGTACAGAATGTGAAAAAATTTGATATAAAGGCATTAATATTGCAAAATGATGAGGAAATGGGAATGGAATCGTACAGTTAGAAAAATAATTGTTTTCTGTATTAAAAGATTTGAAGGAAGAATTGTATAGAGCAAATCAGTGATGAATGTGACCAAGTTGAGATGGTAGTGCCAATACAACAGATGTTTGATAGAAGAACGGAACTTGAGCAGAACAACAATTGCATAATTGTCTCGAAAGAAAAGTTGCAACTTCAGTGGAAAACCACCATTGTAGAAGTATCTTGTGAAACGACGTGTTTAAGTGAGCGCATTGAAGATCTAAAAAATCAACTGAAAAAAGCTAAGAAAAAATTACAGAAGAAGCATATTAAGTATGTAGATTGAACAATACCGTTATAGGAAAAGATGACCTGATTTATTTTATCAGCGAAGAAGTTAAAGATGAAATTATAGCTACTTTGCAAAATGAACTGCAACAAGATGATATAGATGAGCATTGCAAAACAAAGTTGAGACAATTATAAACAATTATAAAGAATATTAAAAAGTTTTTCTGTTTAAATGAAGATTAGTACGAAGTGATAAAAGAAATTGGGAAAATGCGTACAGTTTAAATTACCCTGTACAAAATAAATATCAATATACTAAAAATGGGTTAAATTTAATAAAATAACACAATGAAACGTATAATAATAAGGTAGTTAATGAGACTGTTGTATCCCATATCGTGTTTCAAAAAACTCATTCGAGGCATGCCATGGTCAAATTGAAGTTTGCCATAACTTGATAGATACCCATTGAGGCAAGTATACTACCATAAGTCAGAGAGAACTAAATTACATCTTGATCTTGAACTATTTTTCTAAAAATACAAAACACTTAATAAAAACAATTTTTATTGACTGTTATGATTAATACACTCGTAGTTGTTGTGTAAATGCCATCTTATTTTCCTCTTTGCTTTATATAAGTAAACTTAATGCAGTATAAACTTTTGCTTGTCACAGTTACAGATGTTTTCATAAACAAAATGCAATCTGACATTAACCTACAGACTTAAGTTAAGACATGACTAAATTTTCTATCTTTCGAAGGCCTACCCTAAGTGGGTTTTTTTTTTTGGAACACACGATATAATAGTCAAGCATGATTTAAATTTGAAACAAAATATGTCATTGTGTAATTTGAACAATTACCAGCTTTTGGTTAACAAGTACATTTTTATTTTCGAATTATTAAGGGTATTGTTTTACAACTGGGATGGGTCGAGTAAATATATATCAATTTTCCTACAGTAAGCTTGTCGGATATATTTTGAGTTGGAAAATTACAGAGAATAATGTAATGGAACATGCAGTGCATGCCGTATTTATTTTTATTTTTAAATCCAGTAGGTCTCAAAATAATATTACTAGAACAATCGTATGAATGTATGGTTGTAGTTGATAAAGCGGCTGGTTACTATGAGTGATGAATATCAATATTAAAAATCTGGCGTGATACATGCGCACAACTTCCTTTTACAGTGATCTTATAATTGGCCAAAAATTTGATTTTAAATTTTTAAGCATTTATCAAATATTTTCAAAATTTACAAATTCTACAAAAACGGTACAAAACAGAGCGTTAGGTGAAGAGACAAATTTTCTCTAGAATTGTAAGCTGAATTAAAAAATGTAATCATTTACCGATTGTTCTATTTAAAATGGGAGTTAATGAAAAAGATCGTTAGAGCCGTTTTTGAAAAAATCGAAAAAACTGAAACACCTACTTCCGGTTATGCGATTTTCTTCAAAAGCTTGCTGTCGTATCTGCATAGTACACAAAACTTATATACTTCAACCTCATACCTCTTTTCGTTTTTGAGATATTCTGTTCACAGACACACACACAGTTTTTTGGGTTCAGGGACTCTGAAAGGTGAAGATCTGTTGAAAACTCGATTTCGAATTTTTGGGGTGAATCCAATACTTCCTTTATTGTAAAGGAAAGTAAAAATTAATAGGTACTCGAACATTTCTAAATCACGTTGAGGGTTCAATTTTTCTCAATTGTGAATAAATAACAATTCTAATGTTATACATATTGGCAAAATGGCGCCATTAAACAGAAACAAAATGTATTCATCTTACATTATAGGCAAATAATTTCGAACAAATTAAGGCTTTATTAATTGGAAAATTGCAATGGAGATTGTTTCAATAGTCACAGAATAATAAAATATACAATTACTCGTTGGTATTTCTAACATTCCGTTTCTGCAAGAAAGTTGATGGAAAAAGTGCAAGGATTACAATGTTGCCATTCTCATCGAGATTAAATGATAATTGATAGGGATCCGATTCCGCAACTATATATTAATATCTCCATAAGAGGTTTCGGTGTGGACGGCTTTTTATGACGCAGGAAAGGCTATCCATAGAACAAGAAGTTTGTGAAAACCTGAATATTGGTAAACTCACAAGACGATTTTACTACCTCAAAACGAGGAAATGTATGTTCTTAATGTTTCGGTGCTGTTTAAAACCGAAATAAAATAGAAACCATTATGGCAGAGCGATTTATTCTATAAATAATGAAATTGTTATATAAGGGGAAGGGCAGGGACAGCGATTGCAAGTTCTTGTTCAGGGTGCCACAGGTTTGGATAAATAATCCTTTAGAAACGCAAATTAAGATGCCGTTAGGAATTTCTAACCTGTTGAAGCTTGCATCTTTTTTCAGGGTGACAATCTAGGAAAATTCGGCCTACGTTCCAGTTCTCAATTAGGTTTTAAAGAAGCTCTATCTATGTAAATTTTTTTGCATTACGAAGCAATTACAAACTGGTGTTCAACATGGCGGTTATTTTGAATTTGTACAGGTTTTATGGAGCAAGCTTTCGTTCACATTTACTAATTAACAAACGTTGTTTTCAGATTATTTTAGTTATATACTTTCGAATGCACATTGGGATCAGCCTGACATAGTTTATTTTATATTCAAATTAAAAATGCGGGCTATAAATTATAAAGTAGTAGGGTTACCGTTCTTTAGTTTTTTGTTAACATTTCTAATCATTTAAAATGTATATCATTCTCATAACTTATCTATCCTTAACGACTGTTCAAAAACACAACCAAATATATTAATTTCTTCTGTAACTGATGCGGTCACTTTAAAGTACTACGTTTTGTTTTCAAATTCCCCAGCCTTAACGAAGCTCGTTTGATTGCCGCAGAAATATGTTCACCGAATTATTCTGGCAATCAAACTCTTTTCATTAAGATGCTCATAATATACGAAAACAAAGCTTACTAGTGTAAATAAGAATACGTACTGACAGACACCAATTAAAGAATTACATTGTAAAAAAAGCTGAGCTATGAGACCTACACAAATTGGGAGAATTAACCATTTTTGTAGGCAGAATGAATACTACTTAATGGGGGTTGTAGAGGACTCTTCTGCAAGAACATTTATAAAGTTAATCAAAATGCATTTAGTAGTAATTAGTACTGTACCAAAGAATTGATGCAAGTGGTTATTATTAACGGTTATGCATAGCGAATAACTTCAGAAGTACTTTATAATTGCCTCCTACTTGTTTACAACGGAATATTTTCAAATAAACATACCCTGGACAACTTACCACGACTGCATTGACGCTCTTTGCTTATTCAACGCATTTTTTACTCCACTACTTCAATTAAGACTGAATAAGCTAATAAGTATTGAACGCTTTTGAGGAAATCCGCACCGCTGACGTTTCATTTTTCGTTTACAATTTTATACAAAAATCACATTTTTTCTTCCTTCGTCTAAAAAACGAAGGGAGTATTGTAATCGCGAAAAAATCATCTTTCGACATTTCTTCAGATCTTCATGTTTCAGGGCTCCTAGATGACAAAAAACAGATTGTCTCAATTCCGTCTGTATGTCTGTCTGCCTGTGGGCGGAATAACTCAAAAACTATTTGTTGGAAGACTTTGCATGAAACTGAGAAAATTCCGGAGAAATATATACAGGGTGAGCACCTTAACAAAATAAAAATTTGTTTAGTTCTGCTTTACCTAAGAAATAAATACTAGTAATAATTTGCACAAAGTTCAGGCTGTATCATTATCTAGAATGTGACATAACAGACACATGGTGAACATCACAATTTGGATAGAATAGTATGGTGCTTGATAACGCATCAGAAGCTCGTCCACCTCGAGTACACCCGTGGCTCACTTACTCTAGCGGCGGAACGCGGAGTGCGAATTCCAGGGGACTATATTTTTACTTCCTTAGTCTAAAAGATGAAAGAAAAGTAATCATTTGCGCATAGCCCATAAATTTATTTGACTTCTCGGTACTTTCCAAATTGTCACTATGCCTTTTGCCGTTGTCAATACAAAATTTATGTTTTTTAGATATTTATTGAGTTGTTGGATAAAACGTTATACTGTATTCGTGTTTTAGTTGCACTTTAGCCACTTATACAAGCAATTACTATTATTTGAAGAGATCCTTAGTAAAGTTTTTTATTTATATTTTTCATCTGTCATTACTTAAAATGTATAGAACATTATACACAGATCCTCTTGTGTACAACTTCTGGTTTTTCTGTAGTTCTATTCGGCAATGCTCATGAAAATGTTAAGCGCCGAATTCTATTTTCCACAAGCTTTCTGTTTTCCTATATTCTAGTCATGCAAATATTAATTTTTTTATTTATTCCTCAAATTTTTTATTTTTCCTGAAAATGTTCTGCTGGATCTTAATGTAACTCCCATGTCTCAATGTAAACTTTAATACAAATCTCCACACCTCCTTATATAATGTCAGTGGAAAAGCAAAGACATTCAAAATATAAATTTCAGCCACACAAGTTAAACCCTCTAAGTAAACCTACCCTGCGTGTCTATTATGTCGTTTCGCACATTCGTTGTGGAGCAGTCGCTGTATTCCAGTGCTTAACACGAATTCAGTCAACTCGATAACGTGTCCTTTTGGTGATCATCCCTAGCGTTGGAGGCAGGGCGGGAGACAGCATAGCTGAACGCCTTTTGGGGACGTAAGAGTACAGCCGGGGATCTTTATGACTGAATGCTTTTTAGATCACATGCCCAGTTTGGCAAAGGGTTTGATCAGGACTTCGTAAGGTAGGGTTGCTTCTCGATTTAACTGCATTAATGTGCACCGTCTGTCAACCAGGGTATATTTCACATTTTTATACGAGATGACTGCTTTGGAAATGCTATAACTCCAACTCTAATTGCCAGGAACAAAAATAAGGATTATAGCTGGGCTTTTCATATTTTATTAAAAAACTGATTTACGAGGACCATTCAAACTTGACCTGCATTTTATTTTTTTCTGGTCGATACAAACTACAAATTAATATTATACATACATAATTTTTCTAAGTAATAACCCCCCTTTAAAATACACTTGTCCCATCGCTCCGGTAGCTTCTGTATTCCCGTCGAAAAAAAATCTTTTAGTTGACGACGTAGCCAATTTTGCACCGCATCCTTCACTCATTAGAGGCAAAGCGCTTGCGTCCCAAGAATTTTTTAAGGGGGCCAAAGAGATGATAGTCACTTGGGGCCAAATCCAGACTAAATGGGGGATGAGGCAGAACATTTTCCAGTTCAATTTAAAGTGACAAAAAGTAATCGTTTTCATACTCGTAGCGAAGCCGAAGTTCTCTGCAAACCTGTAGTCGTTTCTGATGTTTCGCGGAAAATTGTTTTGAACCTACCTGGCGCTAACTTTACTAAACGTAAGCTTGTCGTGCAGAATAGTGTGAACACTAACAACACTGGTGTTTACAATCCCAGCAATTTCCTTCAGAGATATTCACTTATGGCTCCGGATCAGCTAGTCAACTTTTTACTTTCTGGCATACGGTAGTATAGAGAAAGTATTGTAATCGTCAAAAAAATCGACTTCGAGATTTTGACGAATCTTGACGTTTTAAACCTCCTAGAGTCCGAAAAAACCATTTTTCGAATTATGTCTGTGTGTGTGTATGTGTGTGTGTGTGTGTGAACACGATAACTTAAAAACGAAATAAGCTAGACCCTTGAAATTATGTACATAGTCATAATTCAAAATTTGTAGATTCCTATCAAATTTTTAGCGAAATCGGTTAACCGGAAGTGGCACTTTACCTAAACAGGTAGCGGTACCTATTCAAGTAAAGTACCAGTTTGCTTCGAGATATTTGAACAAAATTTTGTACATACATTTCTTATGTAGAAAAACTACCAGATATTACATTTCAGCATGATCGGTTAACCGGAAGTGGCATTTTACCTAAACAGGCAGCGGTATCCATTCAAGTAAAGTACCAGTTTGCTTCAAGGTATTTGCTAGAAAGTCTAGGGGAGCACATTCCCGATTTTCAACTTTTTTAATGTTCCCAAGATTCACAACAGACGCTTGACGGGCAGCATGCAGCAAGTTCGATACGCGTTCACGACCATCCTGGAAGGATTTACACCACTCAAAGACTGTTTTGAGTGATAAACACCCTTCTTCAAACTGTTTATGGAATCTCTGATGAATATAAGTCGCTTTTATACCTTTATTGAAAATAATAGTAGTTTATTTATCTAGAACGAAAAGTGGCATTTTAAAGACGAGAAAGTTGTTTACGTCCGAGGCGTCAGCCGAGGACGGAATTTCTTGCGAGGACCTTTAAAAACACTTTTCGTTCGTGGTGAATACAACGGTTTATTTCATACTGCAAGTTTAATGAATTTTAAATAAAAAGTTGTAAATCATTTCAAATTTCATGTCAACAACTACGTATAATTTTAAAGTACTTGAACTTTAAAATTATACTTTAAAGTACTAGGACTTTAATTTTCCATTTTTTGTGCAATAAATAAGTTTTAAAGTACTTGAACTTTAAAATTTTACCTTAAAGTACTAGGATTTTAATGTTACATTTTTTGTACAATAAATAATCCGAAAAATGTAAATTTTGACATCAGTATGAAATAAATTTAATAATTAGACGTTGTGCAACAGAATCTGACACATTGCTGCACGACATTGTTAATAGAAATGACAGTATTGACACAATCAAGTTGTGGTCGTTTATTGCGTTAGCTAACATGCCTACTTCGATGAATGTAAAGGAGCTTTACAGTACCTCTTCAATTATGTTCATAAAAAATAAAATGCTTGTCAAATTTGAATCGCCCTCGTAGTATGGAAGAAGTTCAAGAAGCTTGTAGTTTTAATTATTATTTATCTACAAGAGCTCGAGGATATCCGAAAATAATCGTTGATATTGTTCTAGGTTAAATTAACTTCTGTTTTGTTTTAAGACATATAACTTCCTAGTTTAATAAAAGACGTGACGTGTATGTGGATTGCATATGGAATGTTTCTACAAATGTTGGACTGCGGCTGCCTTATTTCCACGAAATAAGACCGCTGAGGTATAAACGAGACAGTTATGATCAACTCCGAACATTCATAAAAATTGTTTGCAGTTGATGGCTTGTGCATGCAACGGTCGGCATTTGTTTTAAAAATTATAGCGCTACTGTAGATTTAGTTTTATAGTCACGTGAAAATAAAATCATCTCTTTCAGCTACAGCAGTCCTACTAATTTCCCATATACTAATCGTTTTTAAATGAAATACCCCGCCTTAAATAAAATCACTGACATTCAATAGATCAATACAAAACAAATTTCACTTTACTGTAAAAAATCATTAGCACCGAATTATGGCACCAAACGTACTAAAACAATTATTGGAGACTATATATTTTTTAAATAGAGAAGTTATTTCTTAATCATGTTTTACTTATCGTTGCCTTTTAATGGCAATGAGAAATATAGTACATCCTTAGAAAGCTCTTTTATTGTAGCTTTCAACTCCTTAGTGAACCTCCTATTATTCCATTAAAAAAAACATAGTTTTTAGATAACACCTTTTTCTCTAACAACAACAATAGGAGATCAAATAACATCGTAATTGGCAATCCCTTAACAAGAAAGAAGATCTACCAACCTCAGCAATCTATAGAAGTTTAATACCCATCAAAGAATTATCATCTTCTTATAACATAAAATCGATGCTCTCTTTGTATGTTTGCGTGTTTGCGTCTATGTTTGTTCGCTATCTCCTCCGAAGATACTGGACCGATTAAGTTGTACGATGACTTAAAAGTTTGATAATTTTTAGATTTAGATCGTAGGCCGGTTTTTATTTTCAAAAAAGGTGCGAAAAAGTTTTAATTTAATTAACACCTCTAGGCAGCAGGGAGGAGCGTCTTACGCCGTATACTATTAGCTCGGGTGCGCGCATTATTCAAACAACAGAGGTGGTCCTGCGGTAGGCTGCTGGCCTATCACGCGGGTGGCCCCGGGTTCGATCCCGCCGATGCATCCTTTTCTTTTTTAGTTTATATTGTTGAATCTCTCTTAATTTTGCGAACCGAAACGTAGTTCGGGTGACTCACTAGTCTTCAATAAAAACTAATTTCCGCAAGCACATTCACATAATAATAGCTAATAAACAGCACCAACTACTTCTAGAAACTCAAAGACAAGACTTCTACATTTCAAATGACGTAGGTCCTCTACCAAATAAATTATACCGGATCCAATTCAACTTACATTAGGCAAACGTCATAAAGGCTTAAGTTAAGAATAATTCAACATAACTATAATTTGCTAGTGAAACACAAGAATGAGCTATAGATAATCTGTGTGTTTGTTATCATCTTTTGAAAGTTATTTCCAATAAAAAAAATCTTTAAATTTCTATTAATAACAAATATAATTAGAAAAAAATCAAACCTCAACGAACATGGCACCCCATTTTTGGAACCACCCTCGTATTCCCTGAGAAAATATAATGGGCGCAAGCGCCAATCGTCTTTCACAACTGGATATACATAAATCAACTCATTATCAATTGCATTCTAGTCTTGTTAGCCATGTTGTAAATGGTAAAACTTCAAATAAAACAATTTTAAACCTATTTCAATTTGTTTCTATATTTTAAGGTGTAACCTATATGCAAGAAATTTAGGAGAGCATTATGTAACTTTATTTTAACCTGTCACGCAGATCGTGGATAGTTAATTATTCCAGATTCCAAATGTCTGCAATCAAATATTGATGTGTTTTTACATAACATGCATTTTTAATAGGAATTCCATTTAACAGTAAATGATTTAAAATAAAAGCGTCAAATTAAAAATAGATGGGCTTTTTCCTTAGCCATAAGCTTAGTGCTGAGATCGGAGTATTTTACCCCTTCTCAGTCACAAAAACTAATGTTATTGTGAAACTGACGAGCTGTGAGAAGGCTTCTCTTTCCCAAATCGATGTATTGCAATGAATGGACGTACTATTTTTTTAAGTTAATTTATATTTGTGTAGCTACACAAAAATTGCTTGCGTAAATATTGGATACAAATTTAATTGAATATCTAAGGTTGTTGCCCTTTAGCTTAATCATTAGATCTTTCAACTGACTATCTTGGTAAAACATGAATATCTCAAATCAGAGTAGGGTTTCAACACTTAGATAAAATAATAATATTATTAAAACGCTATTAGATCCAATGTAAACTTGGTTAAATGATAGTCTGGCATTATTTTAAGTGAAGCTGTATTTATGCTTTAAAATAATCTAATTTGCACTTAATACTGAATAAAGCAACCAATTACAATATATTTAATCAGGTAAGCCTTATCGCTTCGTATTTATTAATTTTCCCGTAATAAGAGAATGCTTATCTCAGGTATTGTGTATTCGTTCACCACATCAACTTCACCGCTAGGCGGCTGGATTCCAATTACAGCAACTATCTTCAAACTCAGGATTACCTACCGACTATGAATACCTGCAGTAGCACCCCCTTCAGCTGCCCGGCTTCTTCCTTCCTCGTAAAGTTACTACCAGCGATCCAGAAACCAGCGAACGTCGTACTCAGTCCACACCTTTGAAAGTGACAGCATACATTCGCAGAGCAGTTTCACCAATGACGGCCCCCGCTTGCACTGAACCACGAACCACCTGTATTACTTATCGCTTATGTATCAATTTATATTTCCTAACATCACCTCCACAGCACTTAATGCACTTAAGCACCGTGTAACTTGAATACTGGGCTTTATTAAGTTGGACATATGAAAACCAACCCCAACATCAACATTTTACTTGTTGGAGATATTATTTTTTACATATTTTTTAACTCTCATTATGCAGTAACTGAAATCTAATCACTTATTACTAGATCCGATTTTAATTCTTATAGAAGTCAATAATCCTTTTTTAATAATCCTTCTCAGTTTTAATCTTGCTTTTCGGTACCTTCTGCTTTATTTCTTAGTTACAATAACACATACTGTATGATTCATGCGGAAACATTCTTTAAATTTTGCTTACATCGATATTAACCATCATCATGCGTTATATGACTTAGATAGCCCTTTTTACACAACTTCTAATTCAATAGTAGTCTTAGCATGTATTAACATAATTTAGAATTATTTTCAAGGTCATTTCACAATACATTTTAACTTAATTATATTACGTTAGAATAACCATTTTTATTGAATGTGACACCGTCTTTTGTAGTAATCTAAAAGCAATTATTAAAATTAATTTCCAGTTACTAGTCTTTCAAAGCAGTTTAACGTTTATATTAACATATGATGTTTAATTTTACTGGACAAGTTTCCTTTACGCCAATATCAACATTTTAAGAATTAAACCAATCCTGTTATTTTTATATTATTCTTAATTTTTTTAAACATAAAATAATTTATTGAAGGGAATGGTCTCCAGGTACAATTCCGTGGCAATAGTATATAAATTCATGAGAGAGGCACTACAACTAAAACATTTTCGTGTACAACTTCATAGCCACCCCACATAGAAGGAGATTTGCAGGCTGCTGGTGCTCATAAATTTATTATGTTGTGGATTTCCATTGCAGTTAATATATGTCTTTTATGGTTAAATTTGCTATATATGAAATTAAGTTAAATATTTTAGACAGAAAGTTTTAAAAAAGTACCTGGGTGAAAAGTATTACGAAAGTTGACATTCAGTATAATATAGCAAGTGATATGCTAAAAAGCTAAAGTACTATTAAGCATCACAGTCCCTTGCACATTAACTATTCAGTTGGTATGTCTTCCATATATACAATTATACATATCTGTATATGACTGCGTTTTTGTAGTTCACGATTGTAGAATCACCGATCGAGCTTACTTCATCAGCGAATGGATTTACTTAAATCCACTTTACAATACGATACACCTGTGTATTACGTACTGTTCATGGCCGATCGGTATGCCATATTCTCTGTGAGAGTTTAATTTAGAATTTTACTGATTGCCATATTTCTTTCCTTTGCAAATGACTGTAATTCACAGTATTCATTGCTTCAGGTTATTGGAGTCATTAAGATATTTGTATCTACTTTGTAGATGCTCGATTAAGAAAAAGTTGTTTATTTATTTTGGCAGTGTGCTTTGTTGCTTAGGGAGGTTGAATAAGCTTTCTTCTGTAACCTCTTTATTTGTAGGTTTAAAACTGCAAATACTATTTTAAATAGAATAAGGCTACCTAAGTTGTGGGCTAAAAAATTAGTTTGTATTAAACGCAGTTGTGTAGGTAACAGAAACACAAGATGTGCATATAGCTTCGATATCGAAAACATACTCTCTTTTGACAATGTGTGATTGGTTTTTTTTCTTTTTTCGTTTACTTTGTTAGTTTCTATCATTCCCTTCACATCTTTTTGAATTTTTATTCAACGTTTTAGGCTTGAAATGGAGTAGCTAGAAAACATGCAAGGGCCAAATCTGAACTATATTCCCTTTTTCTTCTTCTATTTTTCGCAAGGTAAATGAGGTTACAGATAATACATACATACTTCCTTTTACAATAAAGGAAGTATTGGATTCACCCCAAAAATTCGAAATTGAGTTTTCAACAGATCTTCACGTTTCAGAGTCCCCTGAACCCAAAAAACATATATTTTTTTTCATTGGTCTGTCTGTGTGTTTGTATGTCTGTCTGCCTGTGAACAGAATATCTCAAAAACGAAAAGAGGTATGGGGTTGAAACTTCATATATAAGTTTTGTGTACTATACAGATGTGACAGCAAGCTTTTGAAGAAAATCGCATAACCGGAAGTAGGTGTTTACTCTTGTGATTTTTCAGTTTTTTCGATTTTTTTCAAAAACGGCTTTAACGATTTTTTTAAGACTTCCCATTTTTAATACATTTTTAATGTGTATTGATGTGAGATAGGTGATTTTCCAGTTGAATACTTCTAAAATGGGTTTCTTTTGTTTTTTTCCTATTTTTTTTATTAACTCCTATTTTAAATAGAACACCCGGTATATTATTATATTTTTGAATTCAGATTAAAATTCTAGAAAAAATTTGTCTCTTTACCTAACGCTCTATTTTGCACCGTTTTTGTAGAATTTGTAATTTTTTTAAATTTTTGACAAATGCATAAAAATTACAAATCAAATTTTTGGTTAATTATAAGATCACGGTAAAAGGAAGTTGTGTGAGTGTATCACACCAGATTTTTAATTTTGAATTTCATTTATTGTATTTATTTTTTACGTTTCTAACTTTCATTAAACAATTTTTGTTCGCTGAGTGCAACAATACATTACCTTAAAAATATTATGTATTCCCAGGCCCTTCTTTAACTTCAACTTGCATTTGTTTCGTCTTTTTCAATATCGCACGCTTCGCATCTTTTAGAACTTTTATCAAACTGTTTTTTTCCAGAAATGGCCAATATACTGCATTAACAATGCCTTTGTTAATGCAGATGCTTTTGGAGTTTTTGAATGCCAGGGATTTCTATTTTCATTCTAAACGTTCTTAAGGGGGTGGAAGACTTGGAAGTGTGGCCAGGTACTTTAAGATGGCAGCGCCATCGCTGGTCTTACCCGCATTGGGCCAGCCACCCAAGAGACGAAATTAAATAAACCTTCAATCACCATGCTGTAAACAGCCGGACGGATCACAGGAAACAAACCAACGCTAAACGGAAGTAGAAAAAAGATTATGGAATTGATTAAAATGGAGGTTTGGAATGCCAGAGAAATTTGTAAAAAGAAATCAGAAATACAAAAGGAGTTGCAAGATTACTTCTCCCGATCGATTTCGTGCGTTCTTATCATACTAAATCTCTCTGTTTGCCTATACTATTTTTCATCAAATTTTTCAATGATTTATACACATAATAATTATTAGTTTTAATAGCTGGACCTAGCGTTATTAATGTGACAGTCACTCAAATTTAAATTTTTAGTTAATGTATCACAACCAAAATAAGTTTGAGTTAGCATTCATGTCGTATTGTTAAGGTTGCATTTGTAAACTACATATATACTTTTTTTTTCGACATTTAACCGGATTCTTTCAGAGGACGCATTAGATATTATATTTGCTTATGTGTTGATTCTAAATATTCCAAGAAAAAGTGGATACGTACATACCAAGTTAAGACATTTTGTCCGCTCTCATTTTCCCTTAATTTTTCCGTAAAATGCTCAGAGAGTTAGCGAGATACTAGTATAGAATAAATGCAACATTCCTCATGCAGTAATAACTTAATTTGCCCTTAACTAAGCAGTTCGTTATGTAAACATATCTTAATTAAAATGTATTCTAGGAAACTTGAACTTGAAATATTAGAACCATATCTTATCACTCCAACTTTCAGAATTATAATTTGTACAAATAATAGCTACGACTCCTCTTCAACCTTATGTTGTGTGCTGGTAGTTTTGAGTATTAACAAGTTACGTTAATAGCATTAATAGTTCCTCCTCTTTTATGCACCCGTCATTTATTCGCACTATTGCTTTCGTTTTCTGCATTTTTCACCAGATATACAAGCACGTTTTGCTTGCAACTGGAAATCGAAAGCTTGCTGTTAGTTAACTAAATATTAAACTCACATTTACGCCTGCTGTTTCTACTTATTTTTCTTGTCTTACCCTTTCCCTTTAGTGTGATTTATTTCACCAATTCTTCTATCCTTTGCATATTCTCCACCATTTTATGTTGAAATAATTTGGCTTGAAACTGAAATAGAAATTTTGCTGTACAATCTTCAAAAGATCATTTCCTTCCCAGTTTAACTTTTCTGACTATTCATTTCAGGGAAAATGTTTAAATAGTTGTGAAGCAAACAGCCCTTTCCAGTTATGGTATTTTAATACGGTAACAAGAAAATTTAAATCATAATAAATATATTTTTCAGTAATAAATTGAAATTTAATAAATGGTACTTAGGTAGTACAAAGACCATTTAAATAGACTCGACAGTGTTGGTTCTTTTTCGTGAGCCAAGCCAAAGCCAATTCGACAGCTTTCTCTAAAGAGCCTCCCAGAGTACGTTTCTGTAGATGCTGTTTGTCTCTCAAAGCTGACTTCAATAAAGCGGACTAAACTCGATTAATAAGCATTGCTATCCACACCGCGGCCACATTTGTCGGTTTAAATTCCAAAGTTTCTCACTTGCCGCCGTTTCGCTTTACACGGTTTAACTTTTACAAAGTTTATTTATCATTTATACAAACAAAGCTGTGATTGAGCGTCAAGTTGGAAGGAGCAGAATAAATACTAGGCCCTAAATTCAAGCAAGGTGGACACGGGAGAGGTTTTTGATAATAGCTACTGCAGATAACTTTACACTTCTGCTTATACAGAGCTCCACAACGTTTTCAACTTCGCTTATAAATAATAAATAAAAAACGAGGGTGAATTCTCAGCGATTTGTTTGTGGTGCAATGACTTCTCCACTGTTTGGCAAGAACTTCTTGAGGACTTTCGCAAGGAACCTGTTCCGAAAATCCTTTGTAATGCTGAATTTTTTTATAACTCCAAGAGAGAATAATCAAAACACAAGTTAAATAAATAAAGAAAGCAAATAGTACTTAAAAATGTACTAAATCACCAAAGAATTTATACGTACAGATATTTGCTATAAAAGCAAAAATAAGGAAGTATTAATAGCAAATAACCAGGAAAGCCACAATGAGATAAAGAAAAGTGCAGGGAAATTCAAAGAAAAGCGTTATCGTTCTTTCAATGCAATTGCTTGCAAACTAAGACTTTTGTCGCGTATACTGAGCTTTCTAAAGCGCATTCTGCGCCGGCGCTCATAGTCAATATTAGAACTTCCATTCTCCATTCTAACGTCCTTCTTAAAAATCTCGAGTCACAACGAGTGTAGAACGACGCCCATTCACCCATCGCTAATCTTGAAGCTAACCAGTTTCGTCACACCAAATCTGGAAGCTTCGGCTTTCATTTTCGAGCCTACATTTTTTGACCAACTTTTGTATAGTGCCGACGATTGAAATACTGCACAAACTAAGTTGAACTTTTTGTATTGTTTGTGCGATTTACCGCAAATTTTAAATATGTGCTAAGCCCAGTTTGAATGAGCAACAAGCTATAATCTTGTATATGTTTTATAAGAAACTTTGCAGTCTTGAAAAAATATTTCCACGTATTCCTTTTAGAAGTTCAGTAACGGTTTAAGAGCTGTATACTAGTTAATCAAGAGTGTTCTTCCCTGCAAAATTATTTTCTACGCCAACACGTGCAGACTTTACTTGCCTCGCGACGTGACGCCACTTTCAGGTAGAATTATTAGGCATTGTTCATTTGCTTCGGTTTTGGCCACCCGCCGATGTCTACTTAAACAAAGTATGATCAAAAATTATACTCATTTAGTATGGTTATGGAAACTTTCTAATTTATGATTGCAACTATGTTCAAACTATGTGTCAAACTTGACAATTGATTTTTAAATGACTAATAGTTGCGTTCATAACTATCCTAGATGAAAATACGGTATGATCATTTTTAAATATTTGTCTCCATATCTTTCCAAACACAGTTGTTGCGACTGCTTCAAGGGAGCCATCTTTTATTTCAGTATAAGACCCACCGTTTACGCTGAGCTACTGGACCCCTTAAGCTTGTTTCATGTTGTAAACCATTTTCCTTTCCAACAGGCTCATAGACTGAATGAACGAAGTAACTGCTTTCTGTATGAGAAGGAGAACTAATTCAACAGCATCTAGAGCGGTAGAGAGTGTAGAATCGAATAAAGAAATCCACCTCTGCTCTATCAGATAAAAACGGACATTAAACAATATAGTTAGAAAATATCTGCAAAAGAAGAGTTTGAATTGATTCTTCTTTCTCAAGAGTTAGTCCGTATAGACTATTCCAACTTTATTCGCTCAACGTCACCTTTCCCGCTGGTTTTACAGTTCAGAAACTGCTTGGCTATTTACTATCTTTGCATCTGTTGTAATAACCAAAAGACTGTCTTCCCCACAATATTAAAGAAGTCAACTGCAACTTGTAAAGGTACTTCCGTTCAGCCCCTTAGTTGAGATGTTAAACTTAAATACGGGGTCTCGCACCCATTAGTACTCTGATAAATATTTTTTGTGTGTGTTTATTTAGCTCAATGATTATGATATCATCGTAATATCCCAATCGTGGTTGCGGAGTGTCAATATTTGTGAAAAACAGAAAGCTGGTCCATATCTGTAGTGTTTTCGGGCTGAAACTGACTTCCACAAGCAACAAGTTTGCTTACACAAATATATTGCAGTGGTTATTGCTCTCTAAATGATGATAATTTAATTTTAACTAAATAACTAGAGCTACCAAAGCAAATAGTTTTAGTTTGGGTTCGTCAAAGAACTAATGAATTAACTAAGTCTCTCAGGGATAATTAAAAATGAGCTATATAGTAACTCAAGTTTAAATAAATGATCGTAAGCCCGTACTTGTGATTTAATCTACCTGCAATTTAAATTTTGTTGGCTACACTCACGGCAGAAATGAGCTCTTACTCAAGGTATGGGTTCACAGTTATTAATATGCTTCACTCGAGCTAATCTGTCACAAATTTACATTATGAAATTTATCAAGTGCTGGTCGTTCAGTGTTTTTCAATATTAATTACAACAACTCAGTGAGCACATCTAACAGGTAATTTTAAATTCTCCCGCTCAATTGAAGCGTCAGTAGCTCGTCTTTTGTTTTTAAGCAAAAACACAACTTGGTTGTTTCTCAAATCGACGCTGCAGAATCCTAACCTCACTTCTACATTTTTCAATTATCAGATCTAAGCTAACTGAAGGTTTGAAATGCCTGGAATCAACTTCGGAGCAGCTTTCTTTATGTGTCCGGTAAGTTTCACGTCCGTAGCATTTAAATTGGCTTCATAAACTGACCTTATAATTTGACGCAGGCAGCGCCTCAATGCTCGGAAGGGTCGAACTGGACCAAATCTTCTGCGGGGGCGCCTGGAATAAAGTGCCGTGCATGCAGGAGCTGGATGGGGTTACCGGTGATGTGGTCTCGTGCCTAGGATTTCCTCACGATGCCTGTAGTTGCTGGTACGAAGCTGGATCTCTGGTGCGAGGGCCGCTCGGAAGCCCATGCTGAAAATTTCATAAACTCAGTGAAAATTATGCCTTCATTTCCCCGGATGCACTGAATTTTACTCGTCACAATAGTGCTATTATTTTTAATGTATTTTGATATTTAATAGTGAAAATCTTAAATTAATTGTAGATGCAAGAACCAGGCTGTCAGCAATCATTTATTCAATTGTTAATTTCTTTAAAAGTTCTTTATAAACAAATGCACATCAAATTCATAAAACGGATATTCGAACTTATTCAACTTATGTCCTTTTTACAATTATAATGCTTAAATCTAAAAACTTTTACAATAGTAACTTATTTACTAAATTGTCCTATAATTTTGCAATTAATGTCTTTCGATATTTTTCGCACTGCACTCTTTTAACAGTCCTTTCGCATATCAGTTGCACTGATTAATTATTCATTTCTCGCACTTCCTTTCTTAATAACTTTGGTGTTCAAAATAAATGCCCATTTCATTTTGCACTTTTAAGTCAATTCACTGTTTGGATTCTAACTAATCTTGAATATTGATGATCCTTTTTTTATTAACTGCCTTAGATCTGTTATAATTTGTGCTCGTTGCACTTTTCTCTTAGCATTCTGCTTTCTTACCATATTATAATACGCTCAAAGAGAATTTTTTTACTAATGACTTATGACTTGCAAATACACTCGACAAGCATGTAATAATTATTTTCATAATCGATTCATTCTTATTTGGAATGGCTTTGACATTTCACCATCCCCTTTATTATTTTAAATTAATTAAATATTGTGTGAATCCATTCTCTACGGTTTTGAGCTCTGCCTTTTTCCTTATGTTATGAAATTAATTTACTTATTACTGGCATTGCTTTGCAAATATGATTACTACTTCAAGTCTGATTTATTTTACTTATTGCAATTAAATACCATCTCCCATTCTGAGCTTTTATGAATTATTCATTACTTTGCAGTGCTCACAAAGGTGAGATTCAGGGCTTAAAACCATTGCAATATTGACTTTAAAACACATATAAAATCATAAAGAAAATCAAAGAAAATACCGTTAGATACTAGAAAAACGTACGTGCGCTACAGCTTGAGACATTTGTGCTTAGTGAAGATGACTTAGACAAAGATTAAAAACGTATTTTACATCCACATATTTTAAAAGTAGGGATATATGTCTACCTGTTAATAATCTAATGTGAGTCTTTGTTGAGGAAAAACACAACCACCAATAAACTTACTACTATCTCTGTACAATAAATTGTTGAACATCGCTGTACGTTTAAAATGCACATAAAACAACATTAAAACAAAGCACTAAAATAACTGCCATTAAAAGTACAAACATAAAAAGTCTGCGGCCAGTATTTATCTGAGTCTGAGTCGGATCCTATCCACGAGTGCATGCCTAAAAGGTGGCATGATTCACACACGTTAGCAGATTCCTTAAACTTCCTTCACACGCAGCTGTAGGCGAACGCTTATCGTATAAGTACAAACATGTCCGGTATCAAAGTTAGCTGGAAGTTGGGCTATGCGAATTGCTGTATAGCCTCGAATTGGACTCGCCATGGATTGTGTCACCCAAACCTTGAACGGATGCCTGAAAAATTAAAACACTCAATACTGCGGACAGGTCCCATTTTCTGACGTCTGACGTAAAGTCTGAACAGTGGATATCACAAATTTACGTGACTGCTTCGCAAATGTGTGTACTCACCTCTAACGCGGTGGAAATGTATTTACTTGAAGTGTAAGCACTGGCTTGCTGCACTCAAAACTTATTTAGCAAATTATTTACTGCAAGGCTTCCCGCCGCTTCTATATCTTTTGGGAGTCGCAGATACATGCTCCCTTAACTAAGGTGAGTTCGTGACTGGCGTTTCAGGATTTATATCGAACACTACGCAGGAAAAATTGATCGATGCACGCACAGACCGGTTTTGAACACTTTTAGTTTTGTAGAATTACAACATTTATAACAACTAATTAACAATAAACAACATATAAACACAAATTGGCTATAATTTTTTACATGAAAATAAATAATCCAGGCGAGGAAAACTAGAGGCCTGTTTCACACTTCAGATAAATTCTAATCTAGAATACAAAATTATACCAACACGAAAGCAAACATCTGTTAACAATACTGAACCATGGGTGTGGAAAAGGTTTCGCCAATTCATTGATTCGAACCAAGCACACGTCTATTGCATGCCTGGTCCCTAGCTACAACGCCATTCACTAAAAAAACAATGTTTGAAATAAACCGGGCTGTTATCGGAGAAACAGGTAATTTTTAAATACCCAGCAACGAATTAACAGACAAAATTATTGAAAACCAAATATCTGCGTTATCTTCGACAACGTCTAAACTTAACAACATATACTTTTGTAACTTTTTGCACTTCATGTGAGGCAAGAGCATTCTTTTGCAGAAAACTACCTTAAGTGCGTGTGGAGAGAGTCGGTGTCGATGCATGTTTGATTTAGGTTCAGCGAAGCAGGAGAGAGTAAGTTCATTTCACAAAGGCCACATCGTAGCTTAATTAAATTTATCGTTCAATGTCTTGCGCGGGAAAAATCCCGAGTGGGGTAACTGCGCTGCATATCATTCACATTACAAAGCAGGGAGAAAGCGAACTGGAAGCCGAGACTATTATTGTTTAATATATTTGCTAATGAACAAAGCATCAAGTAAACTGTTGCTTGGCTCCTGTTTAATCAAATCAACAACCGAGGTCGTATTTGGAGTACTTGCGAAGTTCTATAAGCCCGTTTACTTCAATTAACAATTACACGCTTCATTAGGTATTTTGTTAATTAATTAGTGGATAATATTGAAAGCTGGGCGCCGATGATTTGCCCAAAATTATTCAGATGATCACCCAGGCAAGGCTTGTTTGTTTAATGCCTTCTCGTAATTACGTACAAATTCATGTATAATGCAGAGGCTGGAATGATGAGATTATCAGAAGTCCGCGCAGTCCTCTCAGACGTTGCAAACAAGAAATAAGTCAAGGCACGGAGGTACTGCTGCACTACTTTTATATCAATGCTAAAATATTGAAGGGTTTCCAATGTGAAATGAAACTCCCAAGACGGTGCTTTTGACACGATGTTTAAGACAATTGCAAATGTTTGCCTTGGTAAAAACGTTCCCTACACGATGTTGAAGCTTTTCGCTTAACGTTTGAAAAGATATAAAAAAGCAATGCTAAGGAAATGCAATGCATCCAAGGAGGATTTAAAAAAAGAGGAAGAAAACTTAAACAGCAAAAAAACGTTGAATGTGTTTCTAGACTAATTGGTGAATAAAAATCTAAAAGTTGATAAATAGTATGTAAGATGTACGAGGTTAATACATCCAAAAAGCTTACGAGAGAAAACGTATGGATTAGTACAACACTAAGAATGACGTTCTATATTGATGGAGGTATGGAAATACATAAATAATTAACAGACACACTTTATAGAAGAAGGAAAATAGATCAGATCGACATACAGAGCTGGAAAGTATTCTACGATAGATTCTTAACAGAAAGTAGAGAAAAATATAAATATCCAGTGGCAGCAAAGCGAAAGCACAAGGAAACAATATAGAGAAACTCATAGATGTTTCAAAATATTCAACCATGATAAAAGAACAGGTCCTGGGTGGACACTTACAGAAGCGATAAAAATGTAAGTGCACATATCTCCGACATACATGCTATGCCAGATTTTTCGTAAGTAGGACAAACCTACCTACGAATGGAAAATATATTCTATAAGTTGGAGGTAAATTGCAGGATACAGAAAAACGTGCGAAATTATAAAGACGTCGGTGTTACATCACCAACAGTTGGATTAAATTAAAACTATTGAAAAACAAATACAGGAGGCAAAAGAAAAAATGTCGAAGAATTACTCCGTCATCGAATACATTTTCACCTAACAGGAAGAACAGAACTACATACAATAAAATCTTCGCTAAAAAAATCTGCATTAAACTTTCAAACCTATAAAATGATTGAAGCAATGATGTGGGTTGTCACTAATACATTTTGTAAAATAATACACCCATTAATCAGCATTTTTCCAAAATTTTCAGCCTAGAGTAATTTAAATTTTGCATACCTTTGTTTTTTAGTAGTTATCTAGATACCAAAGAAATAAAGTGGATATTTTAGTACTGGCATAAATAACTTCCCTCGACTAATATCACCTTCCGATATGGCGTCAGTTTTTTTATGTTTTGGGATCACAAGTTGACGTAAAGCATGTTTTCTTAATTGCGCCTGTTCGTCTGTGCGTCGGCGATATAGCTCAAAACTGCTTGTTGGAGAATATACTACACCTTAAAAAATATGCCTGTGCTGCTTTAACTCAAAAACTATTAGTCGAATAAATGTATTATACTTTGCACATATCTCAGATTTTTGCGCTTGCCGAAAGATGCATATTTTGAATCCAACATATGCAAGACGGATATCTTAAAAAAATGATTTATTTTATCCTATTATGTTTTTAAAATTTTTAGTTTGAAAACTTTCAGTTGCGTTGTTGAGTTTTTCTATATTATTGATCGAGATATTTTCTGCTTTAAGAAAATCCAAATGTATTGTAACGACCTTGTAACCTTGGACCCCAGATGCAGACGCGTGACGTGAGCGCCCTTGAAGACTGCTGCAGACGCGTGACGTCAGCGACCTTGCTGGCTAACACGCAAATGCGTCATGCGGTTTCCAGAAAGGTCCAGCGAAATCTAGATGGATCTCGAAGGAAATTACCCGAATATAAATACACGGCCGCCGGAGTTCTCATGGGTTCACTTTAGACTGGAAGCGCGCGTGATATAAACGAACCCTAGTGAAATAAATAACAGATAAATAACCATATAAATCGTTAGTGTTTAAGTCGTAAATAGCCAAATAAATAATTGATGTTTAACTAGTGTATAAATAAATAAATGTATCGTTGTTAGAAATAGTGCCTATAGTTCGTTAGTTTAAGTAATCTCTGTGTTTGTAAATAATCATAATTCATTGTTGTAAATAAATGTTTCATACAGAAGCAGTGAATAATTTTTAAATAGCCCGAACGTTAAAAACGTAACAGTGGCGTCAGGTGTCGGGTTATACCAGGGGCTATAAAGAAATTATTGAACAAACATTAAATAAATAAATAATTTAACAAGTGCCGATAAAACGATGGTCAGATAAATAAATTGAGGTGTATAGTGTGGATGCCTTTGACGAGATCTGAAAGCGGCAAAATAGAAGCCCAATTAAGCCAACTTTTGCAACTGATGCAAGTTAGCCAGGACAAGGCAGAGAAGGCGCAAGAGAAAGCGGAAAAAGCACAAGAAGATCTTAAGAAAGAGATCCAAGTTGGGCAGGATAAGGCGGAAAAAGCGCAAGAAGAATTGAAAGCCGCGCAAAAGAACCTTAAAGAGGATCTTAAAGAAGAATTGAAAGCGGCGCAAGAAAAAGTAGTCCAAAAACTTGAGGAAAAATTGAAAGTTACTCAAGAAGAACTCAAGGATGAACTTAAGGAGGAACTGAAAGCGAGCCATGACAAGTTGGCAGAGATATTCAGGAAGAAATGGAAAGAAAGATGGCCGAAGTTTAGGGTGACATGCTGGAGCTGCAGGAACGATTTACCAAGTCACGAAGTGGCCAAGGCCAACCAACTCCCTTTGAATCTGCTGGCTTCTCTTCTCCTCCTGCAGTAAATCAGCCACCTTATCGCGAGTTGCTGCCCCTCAGGTTGCCCTGTCCCAAGATACTGCTCCAGTGAGGCCCGCAACATCTGGCTTGCACATGAAACTGCCCTCTTACTATGGGAAAACGCCATGGTCAACATACCTGAAGCATTTTGAAGCCGCAGCCGTCGCTAATGGTTGGGGAATGGCAGACAAAGCGACCGCATTGATCCTGACATTGCGAGAGGATGCCCTAGATGTTCTGCAAATGATTCCAGAAAATCAGCAGAGGGACTTCCAGCAATTGATGAATCGTCTGGAACGGCGTTATGGCAATGGTCATCTTCAGCATGTGCATTGTGCCCAATTGAAGAATCTAATTCAGAAGTCGGGGGAGACTCTGCAAGAACTTGAGGCCGACATTGCTCGACTGGTTCGGCTCGCGTATCCATCGGCGCCAGAGGACTTCCTGAAGCAGCTAGCCGTCCAAACATTCGTAGATGGAATGAAAGACGCCGATACTCAGCAAACAGTACGTCTGGGGCGACATAGGACACTGGGAGAGGTAGCCCATGCGTTGGAATTTGAAGCGGCAAGGACTGCCTCCAGAGGACATGGTCGTGTCCGCGGTGTCGCCACGACGGAGATGGCGCCTGAATCCATGGAAGACATGTTGCGACGACTTATAAGGCAGGAGACGAAGGAGAAGGGGCCGCGTTGCTGGAGCTGCGGAGAGATAGGTCATCTTAGGGCTCGCTGTCCGAAGAAAGGAGCCCGAGTGTCTGACGAGCCGTCGGAAAACTAATGCGGGTCGACAAGAAGGGGCGAGAGTCGACTCGTGATTGCCATGCCCCGGAGATTCCCATACATGTGTCGTCCGTGCAACACCAGCCTCTTCATTGATGGGAAAATAAATGGAAGAGTTCGGTCTCTACTGGAGCGACGAAGTCCTTCGCCAGGTCTGACGTAATACGAGACGAGGGTCAGCTGCTGCCCACCAGGACACGCCTCCGCACTGCCACGAGAGGCGCAGTGACCACACATGGGGAAATGGATTTGACACTGAAGATTGGGAATCAAACTCTCAAGCATCGGGTCCTGATTGCTGACATTGCGGACGAGTTCATCCTGGGAATGAATGTCAGGAATGAGTTTGGGTTCACTTTAGACCTAGGACGCGGCGTGTTGCACGTAGGTGGGGAGGAGTTTTTCCTACACCCAAGAGAAGAGATTGTAGTACGAGTGGTATTGGCGGAAAATGTTACTCTGCCTGGACGAACCGAGAGGACCGTGGCTGCATACCTGGATGGCGATCTCCGTTGCAACGTAGTGCGCATGATTGAACCCGATTATGACAAGGAGCTCACTCATGGTATCCTGGTTGGGAAGACGTTGGTAAGGACTTGGCTTAAGGTCCCAGTAAGAATGATGAACGTCAACAGGAAACCGGCAACCGTCAGGAGAAACACAACCCTGGGAAGATGCACACCGGTCTCCGCCGTTGTCAGAACGATTACTAGTGACAGCGGCAGCAAGGCGAAGGGCTGCCCAAAGGCATTAATGAACACCGTGATGTCTACTTGCAAGGGCATGATCCAACAAGAACGGAAGAAGATCGAAAATCTGGTGGCCCGCTACCAAGACGTCTTCGAGTGCGGAGATCATCCCAGCGGCCGTACCGACGTAGTTAAGCATAAAATCAATACTGGGGATGCTCAACCGATACGCCAACATCCAAGAAGGTTGCCCCTCGCCAAACGGGTAGAAGCTGAGAAGATTGTCCAAAATATGCGAAACCAAGGGATTATCGAACCGACCAGCAGTCCGTAGGCCTCCCTTGTGGTTCTTGTTAAGAAGAAGGATGGCTCAACGAGGTCCTGTGTTGACTACCGGCAGCTGAACCATGTGACCAAGAAAGACAGCTACCCTCTGCCACGAATCGATGATACCCTGGATATGCTCTCCGGTTCTCAATGGTTCTCGACGCTAGACTTGAAGAGCGGTTATTGGCAAGTCGGAATGGAACCTTCGGACAGGGAGAAGACCGCATTTACTATCGGAACGGGGCTCTGGCAGTTCTCCGTTATACCGTACGGATTGTGCAATGTCCCCGCCACGTCTGAGAGGCTGATGGACACCGTCCTGAAGGGTCTATCTTGGCAGGCCTGCCTGATATACTTGGACAACATTATAGTGGTGGATAAATACTTCAACAAGCATCTGAAAAACCTGCAGGAAGTGTTCGGTAGACTGCGAGGTGCATACCTGCGATTAAGTCCAAAGAAGTGCCACCTCATCCAGAAGGAGGTACAGTACCTGGGGCACGTGGTATCCCGCCAGGGCGTAGCAGTAGACCCGAGTAAGGTGAAGGCAGTGCTGGATTGGCCAATCCCGAAGGATAAGCATGAACTGCGAAGCTTCCTGGCCTCTGTACTTACTACCGACGGTTTGTGCTGGGCTTTGCAAACATTGCAAAACCGTTAACCCGTCTAACGGAAGAGGGACGACAGTTCGAATGGAGTGCTGAGTGCACGGAGGCGTTCGAGACGCTCAAGACTGCCTTAACCAGTTCACCTGTACTTTGCTATCCACGTCAGGAAGGCCAGTTTATCCTCGACACTGACGCTAGCAATGGCATCGGAATCGGTGGTGTTCTGTCCCAGGTCCAATATGGTCAAGAGAAAGTCCTGGCATATTTCAGCAAGGTCCGGTCCAAACCGGAGCGGAACTATTGCGTAACCAGAAGGGAGCTTCTGGCAGTAGTCAAGTCCGTGGAGCATTTTTATAAATATCTGTATGGCAGAAGATTCTGGCTGAGGACCGACCATGCTGCTCTAAGCTGGCTGCTGCAGTTCAAGAACCCTGAAGGACAGGTGGCTAGGTGGATCGAGCGCCTACAAGAGTACGACTTTGAAATAAATCATGGACCTGGCACAGCCCACCGCAACGCCGATGCGTTATCCAGGAGGCCCTGCCCTGAGGACTGCAGCCACTGTTCGAGACTGGAGAGTCGTGCGGTACCCATCAATGGTACCACTGTAGTCGACGACTCGTGGGAGCTAGACGAGTTGCAGAACAGCCAAGAAAACGACCCCGACTTAGGCACAGTTATAGCCTGGAAACGAGATGGCCGTTGACCTACCTGGCAGGTCTCCGCCACCAACCCAACGGTAAAGACCTATTGAATGCAATGGGACTCCTTGCAGCTGGAAAACAACGTCCTGACCAGAATCTTAGAAGACGAGGACGGTAGGGCAACGAGATCACAATTGATGGTTTCAAGGAGTAGAGTGGCCGAGGTTCTGCGCCACCTGCATGATGGCTCCTCTGGAGGACACATCGTATTGAAGAAGACGTTGCAAAAGGTCCGAGACCGGTTCTACTGGGCCATCTGCCCAGATGATGTCCGAGAGTGGTGCCGGAGGTGCAAAGCTTGCGCTACAGGAAACGGACCGGTTGGTAGACGTAGAGCTCCGATGCGGCAGTCTGGACTATTCCAGAACGTTTGCAAGCTGCTGGGGATACACAAAACCCGGACCACTGCCCTCTATTCTCAATCGGACGACATGGTAGAAAGGATGAACCGAACCATGGGGAAACATCTGTCCAAGGTGGTTTCCGAACATCAGCGAGACTGGGACCAGCGGAGACCGGTGGTTTCCAGCCTGGCAATTTGGTATGGCTTCATAACCCTCAGAGGCGTCGTGGCCTCTCCTCCAAGCTCCAAAGAAACTGGGAAGGCCTCTACACTGTAGTTGCTCGACTGAATGGCGTGGTATACCGAATCCAGAAACCTCCTCGAGGAAAGTGCAGGGTGGTGCACTTCAAGCGGTTGGCCCCATATTCCGGAACCAATGAGGAAGTGGAGGCTGTCACGGAGCAACCCCTGAGACGACTAGAGACCGGAGGAATCTCCTTCCAGGAGTTTATGGCCGCTTATGGGGGTACGAAGACTGCGCGATTTGGAGTCACTACAGAGGTGCAGCGTGACCTGTTCGACACCCTGCGGCAGTATTCCCTGGCACACTGCATCGCCCAGGACCTCCGGATGTCTAGGGGGATCGCCGCTGCCTTCCGGGAGAAACTTGGCCGGTTAGACCAGCTGCGAGAGCAGGCACCTCAGGTTGGCAGAACTTTGAAGCTGAAGGAAGGCAACAGCTCCATTTATTACCTGGTGACGAAAAGGTTGTCTTACGAAAAACCTAGTTACCAGGAGCGCTGGTCTGCTCTTTTGGACCTTAAGGAGCAGATGGTGAAGAGCGGCGAAACCCGGCTAGCGGTGCCGAAATTAGGATGCGGCCTGGATTCGTTGAACTGGAGGCTCGTACGCAGCATGCTGGAAGTAGTCTTCGACCGGACCGGCATTCAGATCGAGGTCTGCTGTCTCAGCCCGGCGCGAAGCATTGAGCCCACGGTGGACTGCTACTTCTTCAGCCAGTCCTTGTGCAAGAAGGGCACCGCCTGCAATTACCGCCATCAAACCCCCACAAGAGCGAGTGACAGGCATCCGAAGCAACTCGTTCTGGGACAGAACGACCTAAGGCGGGGGCAGTGTAACGACCTTGCAACCTTGGACCCTAGGTGCAGACGCGTGACGTCAGCGCCCTTGAAGGCAGTTGCAGACGCGTGACCTCAGCGACCTTGCTGGCTAACACGCGAATGCGTCATGCGGTTCCTAGAAAGGTCCAGCGAAATCTAGATGGATCTCGAAGGAAATTACCCGAATATAAATACACGGCCGCCCGAGTTCTCATGAGTTCACTTTAGACTCGAAGCGCGCGTGATATAAATAAACCCTAGTGAAATAAATAACAGATAAATAACTATATAAATCGTTAGTGTTTAAGTCGTAAATAGCCAAATAAATAATTGATGTTTAACCAGTGTAAATAAATAAATGTATCGTTGTTAGAAATAGTGCCTATAGTTCCTTAGTTTAAGTAATCTGTGTGTTTGTAAATAATCATAATTAATTGTTGTAAATAAATGTTTAATACAGAAGCAGTGAATAATTTTTAAATAGCCCGAACGTTAAAAACGTAACAGTATTTATAACAATAAGGTGTCTAGTTCATTTTCCATTAATGTACATAAAGACGAAATGCTTGTAGTCGCTATTATAAGACCGTAAAACAGGTTGGTAAAAAGTGTCAAGCAAATGTTAGCTTAGTTTATTGCCACTTTGATGAAAAAACATTCGTCAAGTTACCAGAGAGCTCAATTATTGAAGCTATTCTAAATAAAACCATATTTCTACCCATAATAGAGGAAACAGTGAATTTCTGCATTTCTCCATATCCACGTACCGAAAAAGGTTCATATTACAGATCAGTGGCTTTGTTGTCAACTCTGAGTAAAATTTTTAAAGCAATATTATATAATAGTAGATTATGTTATTAGGAGTAAAAGTGATACTTTATGTGGCGAAGCTGAAGTTTATTTAGCCGAACGTTAGTGAGGCAAATAATTCAGCTAAGCCACATAAAGTCACTTTTACTCCGAATAACATATACTATTTTATCCGCAAACGTATTCAGGTAAATTTCAGGCTAGCACTGTACCCCTGCGCCAACCTCTGTTGTTCAGATAACGCGCAACTGTAATGATATATGAACATACTGAATCACCCGTGCTAATAGCACACGGCCACAGCAGCTGTCACACCATAACCCACGGCGACAGATGCTCCGATCCGCTGCTTAAAGGTTTATTTAAATTAAAACTTTTTCGTACTTTTTTGAAAATAAAAACCGGCCTACGAACTAATTCTAAAAATTAGCAAAATTTTAAGCCATCATACAATTTAATCGGTCCAGTATCTTCGGAGGAGATGGCGAACAAACATAGAAAGAAAGAAAGAGAGCAATCATTTTGTGTGCTTAGGCAGATAAAGTACGCAAAAGTCGCTATTTTGTCTGCTTAGGCAGATAAAGTGACACTTTTACCTTGTCAATAAAGACAAATAAGTTGTCACTTTTGTGACGTTTGCGGATAAATATTTTTACTGGCATACTGCTTCTTATTTAACACCCATTTAACATGGATTTGTCCTAAAATAATCAATTGTTTTTATTCTAATAGATTTTTAGTATAGATGCTTCTAAAACTTCCGCTAACGGTGCTCAGCTAGATGTGATCTGTACCAACTTTTCTAAAACATTTGACAAAGTAAATAATGATGTTTTACCACATAAATTAGTCGATTACGGTTTATCTTTGTCGCTTTTATCATTAATGCCTTCATATCTAAAGGAAAGGCAGCAACATGTTATTTACAAAACTGTTAAATCAAAAACATTCAAAGCATTATTCGGTGTTCCACAGGGATCTAATTTGGGCCCATTATTATTTATAATTTTAATTAACGAATTTCCCAATTCTCTCAATCACTCTACAGATTTACTGTATGCTGACGACTTTAAAATATATAAGCCCATTTTTAGTAAAACCCATTATTGTCTGTTACAGGACGATCTGCACAGAGTAATAGAATGGGCCAAAGCTAATCACTCATTATTTAATATAATATAATTGATTATAAATATAAAGTTGATGGTAGAACACTAACAACAAAGATTTGTATATTTTATTTGAAAGCAATTATCCCTTTAATAAACATACTGCATGTACTGTTGTGCCAACGATTGTAACTTACCTTAGAAGGCTTACACATCTCCGACTAGCTAAATCCTCAGCTGCGATATGGGCATAACAAGCGTGGATTTTTTTTTAGTTTACATCACTTTGTCAAAAAGGTTGTAGTTCGTTAAACAAGAACAATTTTATTTAAATTGTGAATTTTTTTCTTTAATATTTATTTACATTCAATCTTATAATTCAGGGTTCATGTTTATGTCAAATGGGAGTTTAAAATAATAAATGGTTAATTAGTATGGCAATTCCTACAGTTTACTTTATACTGAAATATTGAATTAAAGTTACCATTATTTTGATTTATATTGATTAATCAACCTACAGTTTTATAGAAGGTTTTCTATATTTTACAGACATTCAACACTTTCAGGTAAGATAAATCTAAAGAGCTCTCTATACCATCTTAACCTATTTATAGTTTTAATTAATGTTGTTATTGGGTTTCACGTTTAGCTCAATTCACATTTCTAAAGTATAAGAAATGTCCATCACTTGATAGATGTCTGCAATGTAACATTAAACCCCTATTATTTGACGTTTATAAAATTATAACCTGGTTTGTTTGTAATACTCCACCCTTCTTATAAGAGTGTTTGAAATTTACCCACGGGGTAACTCAAAGTCGAAGAGGGTTCGGTGTACTAGAGTATAAATTTATTCAGTAACAACACTGTTAAGGACTTTATAAACTTTTGCCGCCTCTCTTGCATTCTGAATTCATAATGTGCGCAGTAGACTGCCGGGCCGGCTTCCGATTCTAAAAACTCACTTACGTTCCATCTGTCAACGTGGCAGCATGCGAACCGGTCCGCTCTACGAAAGCTAATTCTTGTAAAGGTTCAAATGTTCAATGTGTTGTTTATTGCTAATAAAGTAACATATTTCCGGCTTTCAACGAGTGTATTTATTCAGTGAAACCTACAATTCATACAGTCCACAAATTCCAAGGCGAGCTGGCAATCAGGAATTTTCCAAATAACGGAAAACTGAGAAGGCAACAAACACTTCGTTAGCAATCAATCGATATAATGTGTATAACTATGTTACAAATAGTAATAGATAATATGTATATTACAAAATACAAGAATGCAATTTCATAGGTGCTCCACGTCGCAGTCTTCGTCAGTGGCGTAGGCAGTCCAAACCCTCCTCTGCGGAGAAGGTTGCGTTCCCCGGGATGGCCGATCTTCGAGGGAAATGCGAGCGGTACCTTCTGCGTCGATCTGCAAGTGGACGCCGCTCGGGCTTGATCCGGGTCGAAGACTCGAAATTTGGATTGGAAATGCTTTCTTCTGAAAACTCGGTGGATTAGATTATATTGCTAGTTTTGCCTGGTGCTCGTTTCAATATTTAGTGTCCGATGCGAATCCAGGAGTCCGGAACAGTAGCTCACAGATTCCGGGCGCGCAGGCCGTTTCGAATCCTCCGCGAGCGAGCTGATATGCGCTATTGGCGGGCTGGCTAGCGCGATAAAAGTCACAGGTCTAACATGGTCCGAAAAGTTTCGCTACGACCCTGGAGGATTCTATTCCCCCTATCACAATATATCGTTGCTTTTAAAGAGCAAGTATGGGAGGGGAGGTCAAAGGGCTAAATCAAAGGTACTCTCAATTAAGAGATGTAAGAATTACCCTATTTATTTACATAAGAGTTAACTAATAACCGCTTTTCTAGTGAGAAACTGCCCAATGAATCAATCCTATTTGCCTGAAAAAATATTATTTCTTAATATACTGTAAAATTATACTAATTAAAACCTTACAATTGCAAAGTTTATCCGTTTATGCTGGGATTCAGTTCTTAGCTTTGCTTTTCTGCTGACGCTGTGAAGCCTCAATCTGTTTTTTATTCAAAATAGAAAGTGGTTTCCCTTTTATTATTAATATATAAATATTTCAACTAGCCACCTAACTCAATTCAAAAAGGACTATATGATGAATCTGGAATCTGTATTTCTCTTAAGTGCTTTAAGTTGCCTAACTATCAGGTTTTTGTGATTATTCAATGTATTACCTTTTAGTAGCTAAACTCTGTACTGCTACAGTGTGAATAAAAGCTATAAACTGCTTGGATTCATATTAGGAAATTGCAAAATATTTGTGGAACTTAAATACATACATCATTCAGTTTAATGCGTATATCAGATGCCATGTGAAATATGTCTATGTGGTTTGGTACCCTCACAAATTTTACATGGATTTGATAGAACGAGTTCAAAAAAGTTTTTGAGATATGTTCATTTTAACAAGTATGGTATTTATGCTCTACACGTTTTATCACAAAACCTACCGAAGAATATCGCATTTTAAAATTAGAAAAACTTAGAAGGTTAAATGAAGTAATATTGTTATATGTAAAGTATGTAATAATTTATTAGATTCACCAGCGTTTTTGAAAAAACTGAACATACATGTTTCTCGTTACACTCATCGATGTAGACCACTTCTTTGTCGTCGCATTGGCAAAACAAATTATATATTAAATTCACCCGCGCATAGATTACCTCCTTCGGTTAACAGGCATATTGATATATAGGTACTGTAGTTCATCGCAAGTCACATTAAAACGAAACATTAGTGCTGTGTTACGACAGCTTTAAAATGTGTATATGTGTGTATAGTGAGGACATATCTCTCTGTATCTCTGTATACATGATCGTATGTACACTATAATTTATTTTTTATTTTTTCACTTCTCTTCCGATTTCATGAATCATATAAATTTACCAAATACTTTGCTAGACATTTCCTTTTTAATTGCACTGTCGCCGGTCATTTGTTTATTTGTTTAATAATATTTATTGAATATACGCTTTTATTGGTACGTTATTATACAGTATCATCGAAACATTTTAACCTTCAGAGGGCTGTAAATTTAAAAAAAATTAATCTATGTTGGTAGTGGTGAGTAAATGCACTTAACAATATATAGATATACAGTTTTGACAGAATCACTCAACATTGACAGGTTGTATACTACTGCACACGAAAGTGGTGCTGTATGGAAAATGGAGGAAATCACTTTGAACAGCTGCAGTTGTTTTGGTTATTAACAATTTTATGTAGTCAACAAAAACGTTTATATCTGTTAAAATAACATTACTGACATCACCTTAAATTAATAGATATAAAATGCCAATGTAACTTTTAATACCACAACTGCCAACATAAAATTTTAACAAAACAATTCCACAGCCCTCTAGAGCAGGGGTCGGCAAATTTTTTTGGAAAGAGCCAGAACGTAAAATTTGTAGGATCGGCGGGGCAGGTAGCAAACTCGAAGACATTTACATGGGCAATTCTACTTATAGAACAAAAAAACAGGTGTTTTTTATTAGAAAGTGATATGTTTACATAATATCTATATACATATACTATACATGCTAACACACAAAAAAAGAATAGAATATTTCCATCTATGGGGTTATCATAAAGTAAGGGATATACTTTAACTTATTATAACGTTTTAACAAATCAAGCTAACAACAAAAAGTAAACGAAATCTAATTGCCGAAGGAATGGGATTTTATTGTATCTATGGAAAACAAAAGCGTTGCCATGACAATTGTTGACACGAGTGTCGAAACAAAATCATTCAATTTGGAGTTTATTTTCAAATTAAAACTCAAGTAAATGTATTGCAAATGTTAAGAGATTATGTTATTCCACAGCTGCAAAACGAGTACTACGGAATTGAAAACATGATTTTTATGCAGGATGGAGCACCCCCTCCCATTTTCCGACCAGTTAAAGAATTGTTTTAAGCAGACATTTTGCAAATTCATGGCCACCAAGATCACCTGATCTTAACCCAGCGGACTACTGGCTGTGAGGTTATTTAAAAAATTTAGTGTTTAGACGACCAACAACGCTACAAGAATTAAGAGACAATATTACGGAGTAAATTGGTGCAATTCAACCAGAAATGTTACGAAATGCTGTGTACAATTTAGACGAACGGTTGCTGATTTTACAAGATCAAAATGGAGGTCATATTGAACATTTGCGGTAATTGGGTTTGGGCATACAAAATCCAATTATTTAATCGATTAACTATCGTTTAGTTTTTGTTATTAATTTAATTTGTTAAAAAGTTATAATAAGTTAAAATATATCCCTTATTTTATGATAACCTTGTATTAATAAAAGTATTATACAACTGGTTACATTTTGTACTAATACGACGAATGTAATTGTTTTTTATGAGATAATATTTCATCATACTGGAGTTCGAAATTAGTACATCCTATCATTAAAGTTGTTTGCAAATGGTCATCTGTTAATAATGATCTGTATTGCGATTTTTTCGAAAATGTCCTTCCACATTGTTAAGTACTCCCAAATACAGATATAAATCCCCGAGCATATGATATTAATTGGCTGTATTCATTTCCAGAAAGATATTTATAGAATTGGGTTAGATCCATTTCTTTAAACATCATTTTTGCATATCATCATTTTGCAGTTCAACTTCCAATTCAAGGTCTGATGGAAGTTCCTCAATTGTACAGCCAACTGGATTTTGAAATATAGAAATGTCTTTTTCACTTGCATCAAGATCCGAAAAACGCTATTGTAACTGTAGTTTAAGTCCAGAAAATATATCAACCGCGATTTTTTTTTTTTTGGAATAAGGATTTCGCTAACATTTAAAATTTTTTACAGCATGAAAAATGGTCAAACTTGGTTAATGTGATTTGAGTTTCTAACATTGCAAATTTTTGGCGATATTACTTTACGATAAAATACATTTCACATATGAGTACTGTTTTTCCCTGTAATTTTAAGTTAAATTCGTTAAAATATCAATTGATGTCTGCAGCAAATGCTAATTTTCATAGCCATTCATGGTTGTGGTCAGTTTTTCTCATTTATAAAAATTTCTATTACTTCTCTGCGTTCAAAAAATCTCATTAAAACTTTTCTATTGTTGAGCCATCGAACTGCTGTATGGGAGGGCAAGTCAGGATTTTCTGCTTCAATCTCCAATAAAAAATACGAAATTGACGATGGTTAAGTCCACGAGAGCGAATAAAGTTAACCTCTGAAACAACTGGTTATTTATCGCATGTCAGATTGAGGTGTTTCCCACAAAGAGGCTGCTAGTGAATACAACAATGAATTACCAGAGCTTTTGAACATTTAGCTTCTTCACAAGCCTTAAAAAATTGTCCAACTACTCCTTTTCTCGTGCCGCACATATTTTTACCACCATCAGTTGTGACACATTTTAACTGATTCCATTGCAAATTGTACTGTGTTGCCTGTTGTTGTTCCATATAGACTATTTATCGAGGCTAATTCTTCAGTAACCTCAAACTCAGTATTGACCCCTCAGATAAACAGCAGCAATTGGGCAGTATCAGTAATGTCGGTCGACATATCAAGAGCCAACGAAAACCACTTGAATTTTTTTGCCTTTTCTTTCAATTGACTCTTGATGTGGCTTTTGATGTCCTCAACTCTTCGAACAGTTTTTCTGGCCGAAAGACTGATTGATCGAAACAAATCCATGGTTACAGCGCGTAATTTGATTTATTTTTAATTTTTTCATCTAAAAACAGTATTAACCCGCGGGCCGGATTAAACACAGACGGCGGGCCGGATATAGCCCGCGGGCCGTAGTTTGCCGACCCCTGCTCTAGAGGATAAAAGTTTTCGATTATTTTTTTCAAACTTCATTAACTAGTTCAACACATTGCATGTTATACATACTTTTTGTATACAAGTAATATTTTTCACAATAGCTACATAACTAAATATAAGTTTCGCTATTCATTGGAGGATAATAGGACATCCTGAGGAACTCTGACTTTTGACACATTGTTTAATATATTGTTCTATTACCGGAATTTCTGACTCACAGTATAGCTGCCGATTTTTTACACCACGAGGAGAAAGAAGAAGACAAGTTTGCAATTTATTAATGTGCGTTTTAGAAGCAACACAGTCGTAAGTGATTATAGGTTGTAAAATGCACAAATAAATTAGTTTGGCACATTTTTATTTAACACTGGATACAGCAGCGATAGTCGTACGTGCGCTTAGTTCAACTTCTTATTAATGTGATATACCCAGGTCAGTCGTCAATCGAGATAGACACATAAATATCTAACGGCTTGGGCGATTAAATTCCATGGTATTGATATGTCATCAATAAGTATCTGGGGTGGATCCTGCTTTTTCCTTATGATAAACATTTTGCTTACGCATTTGGTGGGGTTTAATTTCAAACTCCATCGTCTTAACCAGCCTCGAAGTTCATCAATAGATAGCTGTAGAAGCCTTGCTGCAATTAATATGTCGTTGCTTTGCTTAAGAGGCATCGTATCATCAGCAAACAATTTTGTACAGAGCGGAGTGGGCATGTCGTAGGTGAATATTGTTACGGTATAAAACTGTTTTTACGACACCTCGGGGTACGAGAGTGCCACACGACTTATCACGTCCGGGAAAATGTCACCACCTGCCCTAAAATTCTCGAGAACAGACTAATGACCACGCCGAATATGCTCAGGGAGATGGGCGTGGTTCTACGAACGGGACGCCGCGCAGTAGAAACAAGCGTGACGAACTATACAGGATGTAGAAGAATAAGAGAACGCCACGGGTTTCAGACGAAAACCCACGTCTGACACAACTCCGAAAGCTAAACGGGGTTGGAACGTGCGAAACTTTGGGGCTCCCCGGAGAAGGCAGCTAGAGCGCTCGAACCTACCTTGACGCTCACAAAATTCGTCCAGGATCCGCTCTACATCAATCATACGCAAGTCGCCAATCGGGCGACGACACTACAATTGCTTATTCGGAAACACAACATTTGACAAAAGAAAACACAGCGGGAACGTTTAACAACTAGGTATATTGTTGTTTAGACACGTAATGCAAAACACTGTTACAATTCAAGTTACAGAAAGGGAGGGCGTGTTAACTATTACACAAAATAATAACAAGTGCCCGCAAATCGCACAGCATACTGAACTCCTACGCACACTGCGTATTGGCAGAGTGTGTTGAAATAAACATTAGGTATTACACAAAATAAAATGGTCCTGTTCGAGTAACAAAACGAGTGCATTAAGTATAAACCCTTCACTTAATGCCGCCACTGGAAGATCAAGTTACAGCGGACGGCTAGTACACGCTTGGAAGATTCGAAGCTTTTCTCCGGCGCGCACTCTTTTTAATTAGCTCGGAATTCTTCTGAACATCGATTCGGCGGCTGAAGCATGCAGTTCGAGTAAATATAAACAGTACAGTACCTTACCTTCCAAAGCTACTACACAGGGAGAAAAGGGGATCGAAGCGTCAACGATGGCGATGTCCAGTATATTCCTCTCTAGCAGTAAAGATGCGACCGGGGTTAGCGACAGGATACGCCGGATTACATGTGAAATTAACCAGGGATTAAACCGCCCCACATATGAATATCCGCAACAAAAGGAGGAACGCCTTCATTTCGACGGGACCAGCACAAAAACTCTCACTCAAGGCTTTACGACCAACTCGCACGACGTCTGGGAGACCAATCTTGAAAAGCATCACGCCGCGCTGCCAAGCGCCGCCAGAACGGGACGAGGGGCAAAGCGCTTCTGTGGCTCGAGCTGAACACGTGCAACAATAGAAAGAGTCACTGCAAGTTTGCGGGCTCGCTCACTCTCGTAGAGCATCTTGCTCTAAACGTGTATTTAAAACTCGCTCGCCGAGGCCGTCATTCGACAGCTGAATGCGTTGCTATTTAGAATTCTGTCGAGTTTGCACAAGCCAAGTAAAGCGGCATATACAGCGTGCGCTAAAAATAGAAGACAACGCTCGCTTTCAGGACTCTCCCTAATAATAGGTTAAAAAATGCTGGTGCTAAAACGGACCCCTGTGGTACTCCTCTGCTTTTATCGGTTTAATCTCTGAGTAGCTAGTATTAATTCTTACGTAGGATGTGCTGCCGTTTAGGAAAGAATGTAGTATATTTAATAAGTACGTAGGAATAGCCATTTCATTTAGTTTGTACAAAAGTCCATCTATCCAAACTTTATCAAAAGCGCGCGCAAAGTTCAAAAATAATATGCACGTATGCCACTTGTTTTCAAACCCAGAAACAATTGCTTCGGTTATTCGCATCAGCTGGTGTACTGTTGAATGTCTAGCTTTAAACCCAAATTGATGACTTACTATTATAGCTCGTTGTTCAATATAATTTTCCCAGCGAATTTTAATTATCTTTTCAAATAATTTTGAAATTGTGGGCAAAATACTAATAGGTCTATATGAATCAGAATCGCTACCGCTTTTTCCTGGTTTGTGAATAACTATAATTTCTGGTATCTTACAAGTGGATGGGAAATATTCGGTCGACATGCATGCGGTTAATATTGTTGCGAGGTATGCTATTAATTTGCAATGAAGGTTCTTTAGCAATACATTGGTAATCAAATCATGTCCAGGTGATTTTTTAATTGGTAGTTTATTTATTATTGTTTGGATTTCCCTAGCCGATGTAAACTCAACTTGATTCTGTATATTATTTCTCGGGATGTTTAGACGGACTTCTTGTTCTACACTTGAATACAATTCTGCTTCGTTGGGAAGTTTTTCTGGTATATCTATAATCGGACCCTTCTAGGTCAGCAATATGTTGCTGGTAGCAGGCTATTCAATGATTGTCCAATTCCCATTTAAACCTGTGAGTTAGTTGGTTCAGCTGTTGTTTATAGTTGGGTGTTCTGTTTCTCTGCCATAGACGTCTTACCCGATGTTTTTCTCTTATAATATTTAGGATGTGATATGGGAGTTGCAAATTTCGGTCCGTATTGTATTTATGCGTATCGTGGCTTGTAATTTTGTGTATACATCCTGTTAATGTTTTAGTAAAAAGATTTACATTGCTGTCGATGTCTTTCTTCGTGAGTAAGCAACGAGGCGCATTTGCTTCTTCGTCGAGCAGTTCACGAAAATAATCTTAGTCTACTTTGCCTGTTCTAAATCTAGGTAAAGGTAGATTCACTTCAGGTGATTGAAAAAATATTGCTACCACTTCTTGAAATATTGTCCAGTAGAAGTTTTTCAATAGGCTGATGTCCAGTATACCGGGGTGATGATTAGGTGGGTACGGGTAATGTGTGGCTTCACTGGGGCGGAAATTATGATTCGATGTATAGACGATATGTTGCAGAGACGCTGGATATTTGGATTGCCAACTCTGCAGCCCCGAAAAGTACTCTTGGAATTTAATTCTCCAAATAGCAGTTGTGGCAAGTTAAGTTTAAATATTGGCTCGATGTCTTCTGAAATTAGCCTCCTATTAGGCAATAGGTAGACACTTATAATGTTCAAGGTGATGTTATTGGCTAGTTCTACGCTTATATTAACAGCTTATAAAGAAACTCAAGTTCGTTTTAGGCATTACCTGATGTTTTATGTTGCTTTCGACTAAAATAGCTACCACACCGGATGCTATTGGTGCGTCGCGATCAGTTCTGTATATTTTATAGCCTGGTATTTTTATTTACTCTGTTGCTATTAGTTGCGTTTCTGTAATGCAAGCTGTGTCGATATTATGAGTAGCTAAAAAATTAATAAACACTGATCTTTTCTTGCGTATTCCGTCGGCATTCCAGTTCAGGAGTGATAATCTTTGGATTAGATTATTAAGGGCCATTTAATAGCAAAGGTAAAGTATTGTTAATAAAGAAGGATATTATTTTTTCAAGGTATGGGGTTATTGGGTTTAGGATTGTTTGAAGAATTGTGTTTATAGCAACATGAGGTTGAGTGGTGTTTGATTGTTGTTCATGATTGGTTTGGTTTCTAACTGTTTGAGAAAAGTTCTTTTGTGGGTTTACATTTTACTGTATTGTTTGGATGTCGATGGATTATTCAATGTAATATTAGGTTTTGCATTTTGTTTGTTTCCTTGTATTTTCGTTTTAAGCTCAGTGTAGTGTTGGTATCCTCCGTAGTTGTCAGGATGAGATTCACCGTAGTTGACACACTGAGGAGCTTCATTTGGTGTTTTTGGGCAACATCTGTAGAAGTGATTACGGAGACATTTGATGCAACGACGACCAAATACTACTGCCACGTTGACAGTAGTTTTTGGTATGCTCAAACCTCTAGAATCTATGGCATTGTGGGACGTCGTTGGTTTTCCTTCTAGGTTCAACCTAGATAATCGAATAGTATAGTTTCGTCATTTGGAAAATATTTGTGACATTATCGTTTCGTTTTAGATCTACTGCACAGAGAAGTGATAGCGTTTTGTCTTTATTTAACAGTATTATGACTTTTAATACAGGGAATTCTAATCTTTGTAATTCATCAAGAATATCCTTTTCAGAGAGAGATGGTGGCACATTTCGTAGTATTACGCTCAGAGGGCTGCTTTGAGGACTTTAGTAAGAATAAAACTTCAGTTCATTTGTTGTGTAAAATTTTGTGAGCTCTCAGTAATATTGTTGGTTTATTAAATTGATACGAATATAATTGGTTCTCGATCCTTTAGTATATTCATGTTTTGGTATCGTCTTAATATCTTTTATAATTTAGTTAGTCTGTTACGCAGGTGCGTCTTTTTCACCTGGCCGGGCACTGTAATCTGTACACTCCGATAGCGGACGCACTAAACCGCAACGAAGCAATGGGCGAACAGTCACTTTCAAAAATTCCGAAACAAGCGTTAATGAAACACAACCGTAATCTTTTCGATCATACGGTACTTACTATATAGTTATTTGCAACCGATTATTGGGAGCTGCTGGAGATTGCATAAATAAATAAATAAATAATTAGTGCCACACTTAGAAAATGACAATAATTCAAGTTTTAAACATTTTCTGTTATAACAATTTAACTATTATTTGACTTATTTTCTAGATGAATTGATTTAACAGAACAATGATAAACGCAAAGAAATCCTCTGTAACTAGATAACGGTTTGAAATAAGACATGGGTTTATTAACATTTTTTGCTTCTTGTAGCATTTCACATCACACCCTTAAATTTGGACAATACTTTTTGAATCACCCCGTATTTACCTGACTGTATCATTTATCATTTAGGTTCGAAATCAATAAGAATGCGTAATTTTTCATGTATTACAACGGTTATTTCAGTAACTATGGAGATACCGATTATATAAGCCTTTTTATAACCGATGTAATACCAGCTTTTGTATAATCGCAGTTATTAAACTCACATAGTCTTGAAAAATGTGACAGATATTCTAAAACAATATTAAAACCACATGATAGTTATTTATGTATTAAGAGCATAATCAATTGATTATAGCGCCAGGGAATGTTTAACGCGTGACGCGGAGACGATTGCTTTAAATTTCTCGAGAGCTATAATCGTGATTAGGCACGTGTGATGACGGTGTAAATTTTTGCTGTGCTATGGTTACTTTGCAAATTGTTGGTGTTATTATACTACATTGTTGGTGTTTGTTATACTGCTTAGCTTATAGGCGCTAGGGCCATAAAAGCCATTTTACGCCGGCTAGTGAGGTCCAATAAACAAGATTATGGTTCCAAAATGAAATAAACGAATTCAAAATTTGACAACTAGACACAAAATTACTAAATTCAGGAATCTCCTGTTTACTTTTTTCTTATTACTTATTTTCTTTACTCATGGTATAGTCTACTTGCATACAACTAGAGAATCAAAACTTCTCAAGACTCGACGTATTGCCTTATGAAACGGCACTCGATGCTACGCGCTTCGTGGTGTTACTGGGCAATACGTCTAGTATAATGGATTATTTTCGTTAGTCTTGTATACTATATCGTGTGTTCCAAAACAAAAACTCATTCGCATCATGCCATGATCAAATTGAAGTTTGCCGTAACGTGAGATATACCCATTGATGCAAATGAACTGCTAAGTCAGAGAGAACTAAATAACATCTTGACCTTGGCGTATTCTTCTAAAAATATACAAAACACTTAACAAAACAATTTTTATTGACCGCTATAATTATTACACTCGTTGTGGTTGTGTACATATCATCTTATTTTCTTTTTTGGATCATACAATTAAACTTAATGCAGTGTAAACTTTTAGCTGCCACAATGACAGATGTGTTCATAAACAAATTGCAATCTGACATTCACCTACAGAGTTAAGACATGACTAGATTTTCTATCTTTCTTTCCAAGGCCTGCCCTAAATGAGTGTTGTTTTGGAACATGCGATATAATAATAATATAAATATTAATTTCGATAAAACTGTTTTTCATTAACTATTGGTATCTTTTGGCTCTTAATTAGATTGGCTTTTGAAAATGACTTTTCCGCATGGGATATAGTTACAGCTATTGTAAAAAATAAGAGATCTGCTCTAAGAACTTCGAGAATCGTACGTAAACAATAATAATCGGTAATAATTCGTTTGAATTGCCACAAATAGACCTTGCTCGCAGCTGACTTCAAAGATATTCTGGCCATATTTAATTATTCCGGAAAATCATTGCTGGAAGTTAAAGGATAGATATTTAATAACTTTGTTTTTGATAAAATTATTTGTTAGATTAAAAAGAACATTAATGCGTAGAATCTGCTTATTTAAAACTGTCGTTTACGTTCATTATATTTCTAAATTTAAACTGATGGAATAATATTTATGTTTAGCTTCCATACTGTATTTCCGGATTAAGACTACACACCACCTTACTTAATATTCAAAACTCTTTTTGATTTAAAAGTATTTTGTATTTATACTGCATGTTTGCACTGTTCCTATTTTTTTGTATACTGATCTGGTAGCAACTATGTACCAGCTTAGCAACAGGTTCGGTAGGTACGTTTCATGGCCTAGGCCGATAGCACTTAGCAACGTCTGTGATTCGTGTTTTACATTTGGAGTACTGAAGTATACCGGGTGTCAACGAATTTATTAGACAAGTCATAACTTCTAGAGTATTAGGTGTATCAAAATTAGATTTGGTATACTCTTAGCTAAATGGTATAGGGAGAGGATAGGTATTATGCATCTTGGCTATCCATGGCACACTTGACAAAAGAAAATAAATTATTATCCAGTATTTTGCTGAGAAATATTTAATTTATGAGCTTATTTTTAATCCAATCGCAAATAAATTAGTATCGTTAGATTGACCAAAATATCCTCTTTTCGGAAAGTGCTTGTCAAAAAAGGGTCGCCATTTAAAAAAAAATAGTTAGACACGAAAATGTTATTTTGTCAACTTGTCTTATTCCTATCTATCATACGAATCACTAGAACTTTGCGATTGTAATTTTCTGACATCACCTGAGGTCTTTAGATTAGTTTGCGTCCAATCATGGCCACCTAGATGCAATACTAAAAGTGTCTCTAAAAAAATCAAGTAGGCTTAAAAAATGTCTAAAATGTCACATTCTGATCGAGAATTGTCTCAGAAACCCAAAAATATAAAAATATACAGGGTGTTCCATTTGAAAATTCGAAGCCGAAGCCATTTCCGGTAAAACCGGAAGTGACCAGAAAGTGAAAAATATGCGAAAACTTTCCTCCCCCTATACCATTTGTCCATACCAAATCTCATTTTGATATACCTAAAACTCTAGAAGTTATGACTTGTCTAATAAAATTGTTGACACCCTGTATTGTTGCTGGCACTGTAAGTCTATGTCAAATTCGAGGTTAGCAGGTTAGGTTTTTCGTCAGTCTGGCACAGCCTGGCGCAACACCTAATCTCGAATTTGACATAGACAGCGTCACCAAAATACACTTCAGTACTGCCAAACGTACAACAAGAATCACAGTATTTTTAAAGCAAATAGTTTGGGATAATTAATTAATAAAATTAAAGTGGTGCTTGTTCTTGTTCAGTATACAAATTTTTTTTATAAGAAACATTGCCGGTATTCGTGTCTATGGGCTCGCTAGTTCAATTGTCTCGCCCTGGCGGGCTTGACCGTGAGTTACTAGCTCGGCCAAAAATGCTTAGCTACCGGCCTAATGTCGTAAATAGATATTGGAGCACTTGGTCAAAGGCTTTCTTAAAATTAATAATTCATTGTTACTGCCATTGCAAGGTTCAGTGCCATGTGCAAAGTCAATATTTTTAGATTATAACGCAACCGAAACCTACATTTTTGATAAAGTTTTCATGATTTAAAAAATATGTTTCAAGAACTTAGTGTATTTCAGTAATTTTAGTTCCGGGATATCCTGTATCACTAAATTTGGATTGCGGGAGACACAACGAATATATCCTGCATAATATAGTGCAATGGTACATAAAGCCTCATATTTATGTAAGTCAATGTTAAAGATTAATTTAAATAAAGTCGTTAGATCAATATAATCAAATTGAGAAAATGTATGAAAGAATTGCCTGTTTAATTGAAAGTCATTAATAGAATTTAAATAAGATGCAAACTAAGATGAAAGGTACAGTATCTGAGAATTCTTAGATGGTGTTATAAGGAATAAGATAAATACAAGCTCATGTAGCATGTGATAAACATAAGTTCTATTGAAAGAAAGTTATAAAGTAGGTAGCATTCAGATAAGCTAAAGTTATAGATGGCAGTCATAATTTTAACTTAGCATAGAAATAAGTTTTTTTATGATTATTGAAAAAATAACAGATTTTAAAAACAACATGTAATTTGATATTTTGGTGAAAATAAATAGAAATATAGCCCTGTTTATTTAAAACGTATTACGAATAGATAAAAGGGTTATACTTAAATCTGCGAGGTGAAAGCAAATGAAATATTAAAAGAAGAATATAATAGTTCCTCAAGAGAAGTTGGAATATGGTTTAACTAGATACTAACAAGAATAAGAAGCAAGAATAATAAGAATTGGATGTAATTGAGTTAATTTTAATACTACAATTTATAAGAAGTTACGTTAATTGGAGGGTCACTGATTGCTGGAGTTCTTGTGGGATTGATGAGGACGTAAGGAACAATTGACATACATTGACGGAGGAACTACTGGATGTCGGAGAGACTGTTGGTTACTGATGACGTGAATGGATAGAGTAGGAGCTAAAAAAGGAGAAGATTAATATAACTTCAAATATGTGGAAGCACACTTACCGTGAAGATGTTTGAAAAGGGATGAAGTTGCAGAAGTCACAGAGCCGTAGGTGTAGGAAAGGAACAATTTCTACAATCATCCTAAGGTTTTGAAAGTTGGTGGCTGATTGTTCTTGGACAGTGCGTCGTGGCTGAACTGCGTGGGAGTCCGAGTAGTGATGTAAGAAAGAGTATCGTCTTAAGGTGATTTGGAGTTGTTAAGAGTGAAAACAATCCAGGTGGGTTTATAATTAGTTATATTAAAGCAATCTTAAATAAAAGACAATTAGAGAAGTATATTGAACTATAATTAAATACTTATCATATAATATTGAGTTACAAAGAGTTGGAAAGGATTTATATTTGTCATATATGATTGAAAGCGTCGTGGAGCACTGTTTGTAAAAGTAAAAGGTGACAGCGCATGTCATTAATCAATTTAAATTCATGATTAAAAATAAAATAGCAACTAAGAAGCAACTAGATTAATGAACTATCCCTGATAAGAGTCTCAAAGCGATACCGGCAATATTATTAAAATAAAATTTTAAAGTTTCAATTAAATAAATCAGTTTATAAGAATATCATTTGAGCTGTCACTTAATAGCATAAAGACGCCGCAACTATTTCAGCTGTCACTACAATAGATGGAGTTTACTTTTTTTTTATACTTCTCGTACTTTCAATCATTCCATCTACGTGGACATCTTTTCTTCCAATGTTTATTCCATCTTTTTAAAGAAATTCTAATTTGAACAATCAGTTTATCAAACCTGAGGAACGACTCTTTCATCTCTATATCATTTGGCATATTATTGGTAGATTCCGTCGTGTTGTAATTTATCTTATTATAATGAATAGTCCGTCAGTTTTAGAACTCACTTTCGTTGCAGCAAGAATTATAGAATAAAATATTTTTATTTAATTGCTTAATGTTTCACGCGTTTGTCTGGATATTCGTATTTATTGCGTTGACTTGTAACATGACTTAAAGTTATAGCTAGAATTAGAGTTTCTTCTTTTGCGCATCTGATGCAGTTATACCTAGTTTAACAGTGCAAGTCCCGGGTTTAAACCTGTTTAGAATTTTCAATTTTATTTACCACCATTTATGGTTTACATTCTGCACGAGTTTTTTCTAGGGTTGTTCGAAGTAATATTCTGTATTTCGTTTACTCCTATTTTAATAACTAGCCAATAATATAAAGTCCATATAAGTCCATTATAATAATGCTTTACTTCTTTCTTAGATTTAAGGGATTTGTCAATATTCGTTATATTTTGAAACTAATTGCACTAATACCTATTCTACACTTTGAGTTTTTCAATAGAAACCTGATTTTGAGCAACGTACGACATTTAAATTACAATAAGAAAACGAGCAGAACATATTACTTGTTCAAGGGTATTTTGAAGTAAATAATTTTTAATTTTTGGCGGCAAAAATGTATCATCTTTTGCCCTTAAATTTGTTCAAAATTGTTTTCAACTACTATAATTTTTTAGAGACCTGGAACCGGTATATTTAACATTGTCAAACTTAAAATTACATCTAAAATTCGCTGCGTTTTAAGCAAAAAGTTGAGGTTATTTTTAAAATGTTGTCAGTTAATAGGTCCAAACTTTAATTTTTTTACTTATGTTATAACAAACGCAATGTAAGTAGCATACATTCATGTTAGATTAAAATATCTTTTATATCTCTCAGGGAACAGCCAGCAAGGTACACAATATACACAGAGCATTTAGTTTTCCGAATTAAACAGCCGGTGCTGGAATTCTGTTTTAAGTCAGACTTATATCAACCTAGCTTATTTATTAAATAATTACAGGAGAGCTGAACCCCTACAACCCTGGGGATTCGATGCGACGGGCCCTCTTGTTACGTCTCTACTATTACATTTACTTGAATATTTTGAAAGTATATGAAATATCTAGCAGTCTGCATGTTTAGACCTTACACATACCAAACAAATGAATCACATTACACCTATATGAAATGCAATACAATTTGGTTAGTAACAAAAGTATATAAGAATATTAAAAAATAATAGGTTGCCGTTGCATTTTATTAATATCTGACATTGTAACAGTAAGTACTCTCTCTATAATCAAAATCATGTATTATCTCCTTTTTTAGAAGTTCAATTGTTTTTCCTTTTGTTAAGCAACCTGGATAACCCGATGGCTTTTCATGTCTCTCTACTACTTCAAACCTTAGATTGGTTGACAGTTTTCCACTTATGTTGATCACAAGTAATTTTCTTTAAGACTGTATATTTATCAGCACCTGCATGTTTGATGACTTGTTTCATGAACTCAAGACGGGGTTTTTCTACGGGTCTTTTTTAAGCTCTAGTTTCTTTTAGTGTTTGTATTATACCGTGTGTCCACAGGAGTACGCACCATAGAGATAAGATAATGCTAATAGAATATAAATATCAACCAGTGCTGTGACCACCGTCCCCTTTCTTGTACCATTTATAACAATATTGTTTCATACAGTGGCGAGTCAGAAGCCAGAAAACAACGTTTTAGCGTGCCGGCGATCACAGCATTAGTCGATCTTTCTATTCTATTAGGTTAGCCCTATGGTGCGTATTCCTGTGGACACACGGTATAAGGATTATTCGATACATGTGTCCTATCTATTTGTGTCTTTTTTGTCTTAATATGTTTATTAGTTGTCTTTCTACTCCTATTCTTTCCAGAACTTCTCTGTTTATAATTCTTTCTGACCATTTAATTTTCAGCATCCTTCATCTTTATTTCCTAATGTTCATGTCCCCGATCCGTAAAGTACTGTGCTCCAAATATAAATCGCAGCTAATTTTTTCCTTGTAGATAAACTTAGGTTAGTGGATGTGAACAATGAATTTTTAGTACTAAATTCGACTTTAGCTTATCTAATTTTGTTTTTAATTTCTTCTCTGTTTCTGCCGTCCTCGCTTATAATGCTACCTAGATATTGAAAAGCTGTTACTTGTTTGAAAGTCTCTGTGTCAATTTTTACATTAATCTTTTCTGGTGTCCTCGAACACATCATTACTGTCGTTTTCTTTTTATTAATATCCATCTTGTATCTCATCTTAAATATTTCATCTACATATTCTAACGATCTTTGTAAATTTCTCTCATCTGGGGCAACAACAGCTATTTCATCAGCGAAACGTATAGTTTGTATTCTTTCACCGCCCACTATGACACCTGAACAGATTTCTTTCCATTCATTTATAGCCTGCTCTATGTATATTTTGAATAATACAGGTGAGAGGTTGCACCCTTATCTGACTCATTTTAGAATTTTCGCTTTTCTTTGACAGTCGCGATTTTTATTATAGCTTCCTGGTTTTCATACAATTGTTTAATTAATCTTCTGTCTCTGTAATCCACATGTATTGTCTTCAAAATGTCCGTCATAATATGCCAATTTACGTTATTAAATGCCGACGACCTCCCAGTGTCACAGCTCTTCTGACGCTCCAAAATTCAAAAACCTCTGTCGTCAGTAGCCAACAGAACACACCAGATCCGGTCTTGCGTCTGCTATACCCTTTGGAATGGATCCTCTTGCTTCCTGGATGCTTCCACGAACTTTCTAATCAGCAACACTCAAACTAATATAATCACTTGTCACTTGTATTCTTCAAAATAAAGCTGTTTCAATATAAAGCTTTCATTTTTCACTTCTAAATAACAATTCTTGTGTCCATTTAGTTTTAACATATACCAATTATCTTCTGTAACTCATCCTTGGGTTCTATTACTTATTTCTTAATACTACACTTTCCTTTTCACTACGGAGATTTAGTTATTACCCTTTTTAGAGTATCCAAAATAATTACAGTAAAACAGGGTTAAAATTCTATATTTTTAATAAGACCAAAACATTTTATTACATGTGTTTCAAGTTGTTATTTTTCTTAATATTGAAAGAAAATTACTTAACTACGATATTTCATTCTTAATTCCTTCCATTTTATAATCATATTTGATCTTTACCTACTTTAATAAAGTATATTCTTATTAGAATCTGCATTTGTCACTATTGATATTACTATTTCTTAAATATCATTTTTATATTTAAAAACACCTGTAAACATTCAATAGCTATCATTTCTTTAATAATTTGCTTCAATACACATTTTAAAACATCCTTTACCTTGTGAATGGGTCAAAATAGATTGTATTAACATCCCAATTTTTTTTATACATTCTAAATTTAGCCAACACTAACGCAAAGTGTATCATAACAATATACATTTTTATTCACTTGAATGCTTTTTTCAATTATATTTCTTAGGAAGAATATAGCCTACCTCGTACCTTTGTCTTTTCTGAATCCGTATTGATCTTCACTCAAATTGCATTCTATTTAATTTGGAATTCTGTTGTTTAAAATTTTTGTTAGAATTTTAGAGGCATGCGTTAACAAGCTAAGAGTTCTATAGTCGTCGCAACTGGTTGATTTGATTTTTTTGGCATCATGACCTTTATGCTTTTCTTAAAATCTGTAGGTACTTGTCCTGTTTCAAACTCCTTGATAAGTGCGTATAAAATATTTGTTTGTTTTTCGTTTAAAGCTTGCAGTAGTTCTCCCGGGATTTTGTTTACATCATAGGCTTTCCCTGTTTTCAGTTCTTTCAGGGCTTTTATAAATTCATATTTTGTTATGGATGGACCTAGCTAATTTCTTTCTGTCTGTGCTTTTCTGTTTCTATATTAATTTCTTCATAGGGTGAGTTATTAAGTTCTTCTGAATATTTTTTCCAGTAGGTAGCTATTTCTTTGCTTTCAATAAGGTTTTTGCCTTCTTTTAATATAATAGACATATTTCTACATTTAAATTTTGTAAAATGCTTTTCTATCAGTTGGTATGCCTTTTCCATTTTTCCTCTTCTAAAGTTGTCATCAATCTCTTCCACAAACTTGTCGATCCATTCTTCCTTTACTTTTTTTACTCATATGTTGATTAAGTTTCAACGTTTATTATATTCACTTCTATTTTTGTAATTTTTAACTTTTCTTCTCTTTTCTATCAGGTTTATGATTTCGTTGTATATCCACCATCTCTGTGATTTATTCTGTTTATAACCTATTGTGTACTATTTGCGCTGTACGGACGTAGTGTGTTCGCTCCGCTAACGTATTGTAACGACCTTAGAATCAGGCCATTACGGACGTATGAGTCAGCGTCTCGATCATTCGAGAGCGGTCTGGGGCGGAGGGCAGTGTCACGACCTTGAGCCGATTCACGTGCGGACGAGTGAGTCACACCCTTCGAGAAACGACCTTGGTGACTAATGCTCGCGAACATGTCAGCGTTTGCGGAAGGATCGAGGGTGTCTCGACGTTTTCGGGATGACTCACCCGGCGGATATATAAAAACGAGAAAAGGAAATAAGGGGCAGTCGAAGTCGAAGTGGAAGTCCGAGTGCCGACTCCAGCTTGGAAGAAACTGCCATATAAATAAACCCGTGTGTACATAAATCTAGCGAGATAAATAAAGCCATATAAATCATTAATGTTGAAATCGCGTGTAAATAAATAAAGTATATATGTTGTTAGAAATAGTCCCGTTAGTTTATAAATAATGTGTGTTCCGCCTTAATAGTTCTTGTGTTGTGTAAATAGATTAAGATAAATAGTTGTAAATAAATGCTTAACAGAAGCGGCGTGTAATTTTTAATAGCCCAAATCGTAAAACGTAACAGTATCAATTTTATTTGGGTACTTATTGTAATTTGCAACTTTGTTTACATTACTGCAAGGTGTTAAGTGGGAATCATGCCGATAATTAGCAAGTGTTCCGTTTGCAACAACGATCTTAACGTGGACAAGGAGATTTGCAGTGACCAATTCAAACTACCACTTCACCCTAACTGCTCGGGTCTCTCCCGCAGCGAGGTGCAATGCTTGGCGGTCAAAAATAGACGTATAGATTATCACTGTGATAAATGCACAAATATGGGATCTGGGGTCAGCGAGTTATAACAACTGATTTTTGAATTAAAACCAGAAATTGATAACCTTAAACACGTCGCTGCATCTTCCCCTGAAGAGATCATTAATGAAGTAAACGAACGTCAAAAACGCGCAAACAATGTAATTATTTTCAACATCCCAGCAAGTTCCGCTGCTACCCTAGATGGTCGCATGAGGGACGATGTAGATAAGGTGGCTGCTATATTTGATAAATTGGGCAGTATCGCTGCTAAGGGGATAAAGGCTTTTTCCGGGAAAATAACAAGGACTCGAAGAGACTGCGGCCGCTTAGGGTTGTGCTTAAGTCACCCGCAAGCGCCCGCGACGTTCTGGACAACAAACACATGTTGCGAACTAGAAACACTAATGTTCTATTAAGTCAGATGAAACTCCGATGCAACGAGATTTGATGATTAAACTCCGCTCCGAATTGCAGGATCGTCAGTCGAAGGGTGAGAACAATCTAACTACATATTAAGTATGTTCGCGGATCCCCGAGGATCGTTCCTGCAAAAACCTAGGCACCACTATGGAGACCGTCTCGTTTGTGTATACCAATATAGACTCTATACCTAAAGAACTATTTGAACTTGAAACACGATCACAGTCTGAAAAACCCACCATTATTTTAATAAGTGAAACATGGCTCCATCCTGGTGTGCCTGATACATTGATCGATCTCCCAAATTACTCCATATACAGGTGCGAGAGGGTCAACAGGCGCGGTGGCGGCGTCGCAGTCTACATCAACAAATCCTACAGTATCTCCAGTGCGGTGAATAACAACTATTCCACGGGAACATACGAGTCACTGTGGCTTAACTTAACTATAAACACACACAAACTATTAATTGGCATAATTTATAGACCACCAGATGCTACTTTAGAAAACGACGAAATTATGCACAGATCCACCAACCTAATTCTTTTCGGAAACTTCAATTACCCCGACATTGTCTGGTCTATTAGGGCACATAGCCCCGGTGATAATTTGACCTCCCGTTTCATTGATATGTTTCTGAGCACAAACCTCGAAGAGCATGTTGTTAGGCCAACTCGTTTTCGTGAAAACAATCGGCCATCGACTTTAGATCTCATTTTTACAAATACGGAAAATATGATAACCAGTCTAACTTATAGCAGTCCAATAGGCATTAGTGACCATGTCACCATGACCGCGTACACACAACTCTCTTCTCTCCAAAAATCTTGTAAATGCAGTCCCATAATAAGAAATTACTGGAAAGAAGACTACACCGAAATAAACAACGCCCTGCGTAACGCCCGGTTTCCTTGTGATCGATTCAACGAAACCTGGACGGACACGCTTGCCATGGTTAACAGTGTGATCGAACAGTTTGTCCCGTTGAAACGGAGGAACAACACCAAACACAAGCCCTGGGTAACATCCGAGCTAAGATTCTTTATAGAAGAAAAGAGAGTAGCCTGGAATAATTACGCTAAAAACCGTAGTTATGAGAGCTATGCTATTTATCGTCACCTTGCGAACACACTCACAACCAATATCCGTCTTGCACGTCTAAAATTCGAGTCAAACATTGTAGACAGCGGTAATAACCGCTTCTTTGCATACGTTAAATCAAAACTATGGTCAAAGGCCACGCTCTCGGCGCTGCGGGATAGTTCGGGCACAGCGCCTAAGATTGCCGCGATACTTGGCGAACAGTTTTACAAAGCATACACTAGAGAACCAATCGGAAATTCGGTTATTCTCCTGGTAGAGAACCGTAATCCAAACTCTCTATGTACTGTCGAATTCAATCCAGAAATTGTTGAAAGACACTTACTTAATCTGAATTCATATTCTTCTCCTAATGTCAACGACTTGCATCCACACTTCTTGAAGCAAACTGCGGGTACTTTAGCCACTCATCTGTGCAACATCATGATAGCGTCGATGAAAAAATTACATAAAAGGCGATAAACTGCTCCCCGAAAACTATAGGCCAATAAGTCTCACCTCAGTAGTTTGTAAAACTATGGAACGAATAACCGTTGACACATTAATTACATTTTTACTGAATAACAACATCATCAGCCACAGACAGCATGGATTCTTACCAGGGCGGTCCGTGATTACCAACCTGTTAATGTGCGTTAATGACTGGATGATCAGCATCACTATAGCGAGCTAGTTGACATTTTATACCTGGATTTCGAGAAAAAATTTGACCGCGTTCTGCTGAAGAGGTTTCTTTACAAAGTGGAGCTCTACGGAATAAGGGGCAATTAGCTCGCATGGATCAACGACTTCCTAAACAATAAATCATTCAGGGTTTGTGTTGGGGATGGTTTATCCGAGAAATTTTCTGTATTAAGTAGAGTCTCCCAGGCATCCGTTCTTGGGCCTGTGTTGTTCTTGGTGTACATAAACGACTTATTGGGTACTATCGTCTCGACCAGTAGCTGCTACGCAGACGACACGAAGCTGTACAACAATTCCATTGTAAATGGGTACATCATACAGAGTGATTTATACAGAATTTGTGAATGGTGTAAACAATGGTTACTTTCTCTAAACGTAGCAAAATGTGTAGTGCTGCACATGCGATTTAATAATCTCCATAATGTGTACTTTTTGGAGGGCTCTCCGTTGGGGTCTGTCGACTTTCAGATGGATCTGGGTATTACAATAACGGATAATCTGAAGTGGGACGCGTATATTATAAATATTACAAAAAGAGCAGTTTGATATATTTAGTTAGAAAAGCGTTTGCCTGTGGATCTACCCCGCTTATGTTAAAAATTTATACTAGTTACATAAGGCCCATACTTGAATTCGCGGTAACTGTTTGGTCCCCTTGCTTTATTAAAGACATTGCCTTAATAGAAAATGTTCAGCGTAGATTCACCAAAATTCCAACGTCTTTGAAAAACTTGCCATATGATCAAAGGCTACAACACCTTAAACTTACCACTCTATTTGTACGACATTTACGTGGTGACCTTATTGAAACATAAAAAATTATGAATAACATGTGCTTATGTAACGGTATCCAACTATTGTTCTGTACTAATACTATTCTGACATAAAGTCAACGTACTTTTCCTTTAATAAAGGATCAGAATGCAGACGCCTTTCTAAAGCAGAGAAGACACAAGCAGAAGGGGTCACTCTTGCAAACTCTGCAAAAATAGCTTTAAGAAAACACCTAGACAACACTATTTAAGTATTCGTGTATGTAACTCTTTGAACCGTCTAGAGCAGAGCACTGTTGATGCAACGTCTGTAAATGTATTTAAAAAGCTATTAGATGTTGAACTGTCTAACCTATTGTTGTAATCGTGTTTGTGACTCGCCTGATTAATTTCTATATATTCCTTTGTCTTGTGTGTTTAGTACTTGTATTAGTTTCAGATAACATACGGTTTCTGTACAGCATCTCACTTTGAAGGGGCATAATCAGCTACGCTGCCTGCCCCATGTATTCTAATAATAATAATAATATTGTCTCCTCTGCGGCGTTCGTAATAGCTGTGTTAATATAATCCCATTTCTGGTTGGTCACCATTCTTTCAACTACTTCGAGTTTTTTACGGTGTTTTGGAATTCTTTCGACTTGGTCTCTTCTTTTAATATTTATGTCGTCCATTTTCTTATTTTTACTTTCTGTTTAAATGTTCGTCTATGATTTGTCATATATCATGCATACTAAGTTCTGATCTGTGCATATGTCTGCCCCGGGGATATGTTTTACATTGTTGAACTTCTTTTCTGTGTATTTTTCTTGTAATAATATAATTTATTTGGAATCTTGCTGTAATACATGGTTGAATCCATGTGTACCTTATTCGTTTAGGTTGATGGAAAACTGTATTTGCAACTACGAGTTCTTTTTCTTTACAGAAATCTATTAGTCGTTGGCCTCTTTTATTTCGGTTTTCTAGATCGTAATTGCCTGTCATTTCTTCTTCTTCTTGTTTCCCCACTACGGCATTCCAATCTCCTAAGACTATAATATTGTCTCTTTTTTCCACAAATTGTAGAAGTTGTTCTATCTGTTCATACACTTCTTCAACTTCTTCATCTGTATATCCCTTGGTTGGCATATACACGTCTGTTGGCTCTGCTTCTATTTTAACCAAAATCATTCTATCACTGTATATCAAGTACCTTTTAACTATTTCTCCCCATTGTTTTGTAGTATTGTTCCAACCCCTTTTTTTAATTTTCGCCTCCTGAATAACGAATTCGGTAATCATCTCCCCAGAAATCCCCAACGTATATATATATATATATATATATATATATATATATATATATTTGGATTAATTATGTACAACTTATTAAATCATGCAATAATTATACAACTTTATGTTGCATCCCCACTCCCAACCTCCATGCCTCCATGCCTCTCGGACTTCTTCAACTTCTTCATCTGTATATCCCTTGGTTGGCATATGCACGTCTGTTGGCTCTGCTTCTATTTTAACCAAAATCATTCTATCACTGTATATCAAGTACCTTTTAACTATTTCTCCCCATTGTTTTGTAGTATTGTTCCAACCCCTTTTTTTAATTTTCGCCTCCTGAATAACGAATTCGGTAATCATCGCCCCAGAAATCCCCAACGTATATATATATATATATATATTTGGATTAATTATGTACAACTTATTAAATCATGCAATAATTATACAACTTTATGTTGCATCCCCACTCCCAACCTCCATGCCTCCATGCCTCTCGGACTTCTTCAACTTCTTCATCTGTATATCCCTTGGTTGGCATATGCACGTCTGTTGACTCTGCTTCTATTTTAACCAAAATCATTCTATCACTGTATATCAAGTACCTTTTAACTATTTCACCCCATTGTTTTGTAGTATTATTTCAACTCCCTTTTTTAATTTTCGCCTCCTGAATAACGAATCCATTGTGTTTAATTTATGAGCAGTGGACGGACCCCAGTTGCATTGCAATCAAATTATTATTGCTTACTTTAGGTCTAATAACCCCTTTATTTTATAAGTACATGAATGTTAACAATAATTAGAACTTTTAGCTTCAATAGATCCAATTAACCTTAACTTTGTTAAGATTGTTTTATTTGTGTTTGTATGTTGAGTTGTAACATTCTTTTTTGTTATGGTGTGCAGTACCCAGGCAAGAGCGAAGGGACCATAAAAGGTAGGTCGAAAGAACGCAGACTGGGGACGTTTATCACCAGCACCGTAGCGAAACCATCGCTCCTGGGTTTCGAGATTTTTCAGGCTCGTTCAAAACTAGTGGTGCCTGTTTTCCTCCATATTTTCGTTGTTACGATAACCAACCCCGGTGACAGTAACTCATCCTAAACTGTACCGCGTTGAAGCGAGCCCCTCTCCCACTGAGGTCAACTTCCTGTTACAGGACAGTTGCGGTACAATTAGGGTGAGCTCTACTTTTAATTTAGTGGAGAATCGCAATGACCCATTTAGCCTGTAACATTGTTGCTTACCGCTTCAAGGTGGATTTCTTTTGTAGATGGACAAATAAACATGGCAATGTATTCTTTGTATGATTTACTTCCTCTTACTTTGGAGATTATTAACTGGGTGTGCGTAAGTGGGATTGATGGTGTAACTCGTGATGGGGGTAGTCTTCCCTTAAATTGCTACATCGGTACCCCCTTATACCTTCAACATGCAATGACTTTATTGCTGATTTGGGAAATTGTTAGCTAGGCCCATATTATCCAATATTTGCTCCTTACGAAGGCATGTGTAGCCTGATTTCTCCCATTTAATGTTTAATGATGAGCATTCCGGATGATAAGTTCTTACATATATTACAGACCAATTCAATTTGATTGTGTTTGGTCACGTGAGCCAATTTGACAAATCAGATTACACTTGAAGTGGAAAGGACCCTAGGGTGTTTTTCAATCATCATAGAAAACACCTAATTAGGTCTCTTCGGCACAAATTTATTTAAGAACTTTTCTTCCGGAATTCACCACGGCTGATGATAAATTCTTATAATTTTTACAAATAATATCCCTGAAGTGCGTTACCTTTAAAAAATAAACCGAGGCGCCGCCGCCGGATAATTATTACTGCCCCTAGTAAATTATAGCTGATAAGTCTGCCAGATTATTGTTGCTAGAGAATATTAGGTCTCATATTCACTGCAACATTTCTTTACATTTTCCAGCTTCGCTTCTCCCCAGTGCCGCGATATCTTCTGATATTCTTACTCTTGTTACTGCCAGTAGTTAGGCTGCTACTTCTATTATAAATGATTCTTGTGACCCTGTGGAAACTTTTATGTAAATTGCGCATGTCCTACTCCGTTAAGGTGGGGTTGCGACCGAAGGCTTCCTTAAGGGAGGCACCTAACGACTGCGCCAGTCACGTTTTGCTACTACATCTGTAAATACATGTGAAATAAGTATCGCTATCTATTAAACGTATTAAAAGTCTCCTTGTTTTATTATATTTGCCACATTTGGTGCCGAAACTCGAGAACAAGGAGATTTTAATCGGTATCGGGAACGCGATCGCGAGTAACGGCGGGTGTTTTAAAGGTTAGTGAAATTGTGGCTCAAAATCGAAAAGGCGCGTCGAAACGCATTGTTACCGTTACGGCGACAAAAAAAAGAAGTAAGCAAAGGCCAACAGCTTCTCAGCCGGAACTGGTCGTGGGTAAAACAAAAGACTTATAAGCTTTAGCTGAAAAATAAAAATATGGGAGCCAAGTAGCTAGTAACCCAGCACTTTGCTAAACAAAAGATACACTACGGAAGGCGCTACTAACCAAACCTGAAAATATAAAAGGTAACGGCAAAGGCACAAATCATATACGCAGAATAGGTCAAGGTAGTATAATTGCGGCAACCAGAAACACAATAGACAATTAAAATATACACACAAAATATACGGCAAGCCAAATCATATCACAAAATCTCAATAGGGAGATCATATCACAGTTTAATCAATACCATACAAAGCACAAGGCTAAACTCACCACAAAACTGCCAATTACATTCATAAGGGCATAATGCGTAGTTGACAAGCAAGCCCAAATTAAATAAATAATTATAAACGGTATGTATCTGTTACAAATTAGTAGTATTAAAATAGGATACAAGATTGGTGTTAGATTTGGCCAAATGCACTACTGAATAAACACTTAGCAAAAGTTCGAAAGCAACTTGGCTTCGACACAGCTATTAAAATTAAAAGCAAAATTTAGATTGCACGTTGAATGTAACCGAACACCCAGTATGCAAGGCTTAGCCGTTATTTAATTATTAAATTAATTTATACCGACGCAATCACGGGCCTACAAGATCTTGTTTTGGTTCCGTAAGGGCGAATTTGCGATATTGCAAGGCAAATTGCATTTACAACGGACGTGACGCGAGCATTATAATTTCTCTTGCACAACGGGGCGCAGATAGAGATATTATTCAACGGTGTAATAGGTGACATTTGAAAATGTAAACAAAATGCTTTCGTGCACTTGACTGCACAACTAACTTACAATACCGTAAAAAATTATTCCGAAATTCGGAGCATCTCCGTACATATGGCCTAAATATCGATCAAAAGAGCTACCGCTAAATTGTGTTTACAATGCAGAATCAAATAAGGTTCCACAGGTGAGTTTACCGCTTAAGAATACACGTTAAAACAATCGTAAATTTATCGAGCACATTGCAGCACCGTCACGCAATTGTCTCCATTGAGGAACTGGAGGTTCGGGAGCTCGAAACGGATATAATAAACTGACAGACCTTTGCGACGGACTACACTCCGGCTGCAGTGGCTGCAAGCAGGGGCCGAAGGGCAATGAGGAGGTCAAAAGTGGGTGACCACCGAGTAGCTGTCGCAGGAGGTTTGCTGGTGCTATCCTGTCATGTAACGCAGGCTCGAAGGATCCACAGCCAGCGACTTCGATTGGCGGAGCAATGCTCGATTCACCACCAAGTAGAAAGGGGGCTGCTGGCACGTTGCCAAGCGAAGGGAGTACTGCAGGTACGTAGCCACACGGCAATACTGTAGATATGTTCCCAGCGGGGAAAAGAAAAAGCTGAAAGGACAAATAACAATAGAATCGAACTGAACGAACCTAGAAAAACCACATACCCGTTTCAGATCTTCACGGCTGAGTTTCGCCAAGGAAGTGGACCATGTGCTGCTAAAGCAAAATCCCCAAACAAAGTCTGGGCTAGGAGATCACCGCAAATAACATCCTCGGGGCCTAATCCAGACCACCTCGGAATCCAAAATTACACCAAAAGCGATTTCCTACACAGGATGCGCTTGAATAAATCCAATAAAGTTACGTCTCCAAGACGCGAATTTTCAAAGCACCTGTCTTTAACAGCACAAAAATGGCGAAAGCCAAAATGGTTTCCAAAACTGATAAAACCAAAAATCAAGTCTTGGGGGGGGGTCAGATATGCATAAAGTGAAGCCTACACACCAGGGGCTCTCAGACCTGTAATTCTTATCATATGGATTACTTAGATTGGAATGTGATTTTCAGAAGATCTAAATGCTCAGTACGCAATTAACTGAAACAGTGAACGCAATAACGGCTGTTTTAGAAACGGACGATAGCGAGGAAGACCTGTGTACAGCAATAGCGAAGTTAAAGTTATGCAGTAACAATTTAAAGGAAGCCGATAGTGTGTACGAGCCATTAATCACTGAAAACTTCAAGGAAGAGATACAACGCACACTGGACTACGAAGAAACTGCAGCCACCCTAATGGCTAGGTTGGAACATCGGAGGGAAAAGGTGATACAAAGCACGATGAACAGAACGAGCCCAACAAATCACAACGTGGAACAGCAGCCGCAATCAACTGGGTCCAATAATATGGTAAAACTGCAACGTTTGGAACTAATCAAATTTTATGGAAGCCCAAAACTATGGTATCCATAGTTTTGGGAGCAGTTCAAATCATGTGTGCATGAAAACGGGCAGCTGAATAAGGGAGATAAATACAATTATCTTCGTATGTCGGTAATTGGTAAGGCAGCCGAAGCGATCGAAGAATTTCCACCTTCAGGTGCGTTTTATGAAGAGGTACTCAGCGTACTGAAGGAACAGTTCGGTGACACTAAACGTTTAATAGAACAGTACTTCGAACACATATTAACAATCGAACCTGTGCGCTAAAAAAACGACACAATAACGTTACGCAAAAACTATAATATAGTTACGTCAGCCATGCGAGCATTGACCGTTTTGGATGTACCGTCTGCGCAATACAACGTGATGGTTAAATCGACTTTAATCAAGTCTCTGCCGACGGAATTGAAATTAGAGTTCTTTAGGGAACAAAGACGAAAAGCACCAAATGTATCCCAGGCCGTTTCTACGGAAGCCGAAGATAGGTCATCGGCAATATCGGCATCAGGATTCACAAAGGAAGGAACGGAACGACAAGTGATGGATTTATTGCAGTTCCTTAAAACCGAGTTGGAATCCCTGGACCTTGCTCTAAAAAAGAAAGTCGACCAGCAAGTTCCCAGAACGAGGGTTGAAACCGCCCGGAAGCCTGTCTTCCGCGGCACGGCGACAAATTTATTAGCTACTGAGCAGGTTCCTGCTTCTTCTGCAGCAATGATCATAAAACGGAGGTTTGCGATGCCGTTTTGGCGGTCGAGCAGAAAAAGAAGCTCCTGCGTAAGAAAGGTCATTGTTTTCGGTGCACTAAACCCAACCATACCGCTAGGAATTGTAGGAATAGGTACATTGCTTGTGAGAAGTGTAGGGGGCGCCATGCTACGACTTTGTGGCAATGGGTGAAAGTTGTAATTGAGGGTTTAGCTGCCCAAACAGCAGGTAATGCGGTAATGACCCCAGATAATTGTCCATCGACCTCCACTGCCGTATCCAGCTTGATGGCAAACATAAGCAAGGATGTTTTGTGACAAACAGCCTGCGTGTATGCTGGAACGGAAGATACCAACATGCAACGAATTCGGCTAATAATAGATGGAGGAAGTCAAATGACATTTGTAAAAGAAAATGTATCGAGACTTTTGGGATTACCAATCATCGGCCGACATCGCATTAGCATAGCAGCGTTCGGGCACAACGGAAAAGTGCCATCCCAATTGTGTAATCGGGTTTTAATTACGTTGAAAGGACAGTACGACCAAAAAACTATTACGTTAGAAGCTGTAGAAGTTCCGGAAATATGTATGGATACGATTAGGGTACCGAATAAGAAGACAGCAAACTTCAAGAACTTGCAGCTAGCAGCTTGTGTGCCGGTCGGTTGCGAAAAGGAACGTATTAAAGGAATTAGTGTCTTAATAGGTGCTCACAATTACTGGACAGTAGTAACTGGTGAAAATACTAGGTGTGATTAAAAACTAATGGCTATAAAAACGATGTTAGGGCATACCTTACATGGTCCGGTAGCCATGGACGCCTTGAAGGTGTTCGCGAATTTGCAGACAGTGTTATACGCGTCGGTTAGTGCGGAAGTAGAAGTAGAGAGACTTTGGAATTTGGAATCGATAGGTATTAGTAGCGAAACGTTGGAAGATAACGCGTTTTTCAAGGACTTTAAAGAAAATTGTGTTAAGACATGTGGTAACCGCTACGAAGTAATGCTACCTTGTAAAAACGCAAACACTGTTATAGAGGATGATAATTTTATTGGTGAGCGTGTTCGGGTAGAAAAGCTAAAACTTAAGTTAGAAAGTAATAATAGATTATCGGAGTACAATAATGCTATTAAAGAACTACTCAACGGTGATTACGCTGAAGTGGTAAAGGACAACGTAAGTTGCACGAATGGTCGCGTTTACTACATGCCGCATAGGCCAGTGTTTAGAGAGGACAAGGACACGACAAAATTGAGAATTGTGTGTAATGCCTCCGCCCATGCTTCAAATGCGAAATCTTTAAACGATCTATTGGAAAAGGGTCCAAATTTGAATCCCGATCGATTAACGTTTTATTAAATTTCCGAGTGGGAACTATTGGCTTGACGGCAGACATAGAAAAGGCCTTTCTGCAAATTTAATTAAACGATTACGAGAAAGACGCACATAGGTTTTTATGGTTTAATAATAAGGACCAACTGCAAACGTATCGAATGACGCGAGTGACATTTGGAGTGACTTGTAGTCCGTTTCTGTTAAATGCGGTGATTCAAAAACATTTAATTGATAATGAACATAAATATCCTGACATAGTTAAAATATTAAGGAAAGGATTCTACGTTGACGATCTAGTATGTAGTATTAATAATGCATATTTAAGAAAGTATTTAAAACATAGTGCTACAGAGTTGTTTAAGAACGCGTCAATGAACTTGCGAAAGTGGCTATCTAATGCCCCGGTGTTAAATGACAGTAGCATTGTAGCCATAAACTCTTCGCGGAAAGTTTTAGAATTTAACTGGGATACCACAAATGACAGATTGGGAGTAAATTTAAAGGGTGTGATTGCTTACATAGAATCTGTGAGTGCCGCTACAAAACGAAACGTGTTACAAACGATAGCGCGTGTGTACGTTCCGCTTGGTATAATCGGGCCGGTTACTATTAAAATGAAGATATTTTTCCAGTAAATTTGGACGAAGAATTTGGGCTGGGATGACATACTTTCATCGGACTTTCAACGCGAGTGGAACGAATGGTCACAACAATTAAGAGTTATTGCTGAATTTTCGGTACCGCGATGCATTTTTGCACTTGACAATGTACGCGAGTGCGAGCTGCATATTTTCGCGGATGCAAGTTTACGTGCATACGGAGTGGTGGCTTACATTAGATACCGAAATCAGAGCACGGAGACGAACACTACATTATTGTACTCAAAAAACCGCGTCGCACCATTAAAACAATCCAGTGATCAATCAATGACCCTGTTCAGGTTGGAATTGACAGCTGCTCTGCTAGCAGCTCGTTTACAGAAATTTTTAAGAGACTGTTTACGCCTTAAGGTGAATAAAATTGTTTGCTGGACTGACTCCCAGATCGCTTAGCACTGGATAAAAGGCCATGCTAATAAATGGAAACCATACATAGAAAATCGCGTCAAGGAAATTCAGCGTTTGACTGCTGACATCGCGACCTGGTACCATTGTTCAGGGCAGGAAAACCCCGCTGATCTTCTTACCAGAGGAATCACAGCCAATAAACTGCAGGAGTCTTTAGAATGGCAACGTGGTCCATCGTGGCTCAGGGAAAATGAAGGTCGGTGGCCGACGCAAACAACTCCAGGAGAGCATTCTTTGTTAACGACTACCGAAATACATTTGAACAATCAAGTACAAGTAACCGCCGAAAGGAGTTTTCCGATTGACATTCTTAGGTTTAGTAGATTTAATCGCCTATTGCGTACTAAAGCGCATATGCTGCGTTTTATAGTGAACATTAAAACTAAAAATGGAAAACCATTTTGATCAAAGATACTCAATCGAACGAGTATTCTAAGGAAATACACGCTCTAAACAAGCACCAACCTTTGCACCGAGATTCAAAGATCTTAACTTTAAATCCATTTCTTGATAGTAAAGGAATTTTACGACTGCAGGGGCGACTTCACATTGCCGACTCAGATTTCGATATGAAGCATCCCATCTTATTGCCAAAATCTTCACATTTAAGTAAATTAATAATAGAGGAAGTTCATGTGAGATATCATCATGGCGGAGTGAGTGCAACTCTGTACGAGGTAAGAAAGCGGTTTTGGGTAATACGAGCCAAGCAGCTAATAAAAACAACATTATCTAAATGTATACGCGGAAAAGCTGCATCTGTGCCATTTGCACCCTTACCCAAAGATCGTGTTTTGCAGGCAAGGCCATTCGAAATTACGGGGCTTGATTTTGCCGGACCGTTATTTTGCAAAGATAATAACTGCACTCTAAAGGGTTACGTATTATTATTTACCTGTGCAGTGATGAGAGCTGTCCACCTTGAATTTGTAACTTCAATGAGCGCTGAAACGAGTGTTATGGCATTAAAGCGTTTTTTCGCCAGAAGAGGAATACCCAGAATAATTTATTCCGATAATGCCAAAACGTTTAGAAGATTATCGGAAGAATTGAAGTTGTTTAACGTAACTTTTAACAGCAAGGAGGTAAACGACCTGAAGAACCAGCATCGGATTACGTGGAAGTTTATCGCAGAAAGGGCAGCTTGGTGGGGCGACTTCTGGGAACGACTCGTGAAAATTGTAAAGGATGCGTTGAGGGCAACAATAGGCCGTTCTCTGCTGAATAAAGATCACCTATCCACTTTATTAACAGAAATTGAAGCGACGATAAACGCCAGGCCGTTAACGTTTATCGAAGGTGAACCTACGGATTTACTTCCTTTGACTCCCGCCCATTTTTAGTGGGACCCAGCGTAACTACGGTGCCAAACTTTACCGGCAATTCGAATGGGGATTTCTTTCGCAAGCAGTGGCGACAGCGATGCAAGGCGTTGGATCACTGCTGGAAACGGTGGTCCACTGAATATCTACAACTACTTCGTGGAGCTCATCACAACAACGCTGCTCGCGAATGTGTGATAAAGACGGGAGATGTAGTTCTGGTGCACGGAGGTGACAATCGGCGGCGGCGGCTTTTGTGGAAACTGGGACTAATTACCGAGGTGATTCCTGGTCGAGACGGGAAAGTGCGCACGTGTTATGTGAAGTGCACGAACGGTACAATTTTAAGCCGGCCAATCCAACTTTTGTATCCATTAGAATTAAGTAGCGCATAATTTCGCGGGCGGAGGATGTGGAAACTTTGATGTAAATTGCGCATGTCCTACTCCGTTAAGGAGGGTTGCGACCGAAGGCTTCCTTAGGGGAGGCAGCTAACGACTGCGCCAGTCACGTTTTGCTACTACATTTGTAAATACATGTGAAATAAATATCGCTATCTATTAAACGTATTAAGGTGGGTTCAGTGCCCAGTCGGGTTAGATCTTCTTTTACGTTTTGCAGCCAAGTTTTTGATGGTCTACAGCTTCTATTTTTGTCATCAGGTTTCTCTCTTTTTGGGTATTGTCGTCTCTTTCATTCTGGCCATGTGTCGAGGCCACCGTAGTCTTCCTTGCTTTATTATTAGTAGCACTATTGATTAAGCTTGTTCATTATATCGAGACATGCAGATCGGGAATGTTTGGGTTTTGCCGTCCACACCATCTGTATCCAGATCACATATCATTTCTTTGATGTTACGCTGAAATACCGACTCCTGGTGGATAAATGTCGTGTCGTATCTGCGTATCAGGTTGACACGAAGATATGATACGCAAATGCGATACGTTCCCCCGTACACACTTAATAACCGATCTTGATACGCAATCACGATACGATACGATGATCTGACACTAGTCTGTACCCACCTTTAAAAGTCTCCTTGTTTTATTATATTTGCCACAGACCCTGAGTCAATTAATCAACTTGACATTTCGTAGTACCATCGGCTGTATCAACTTTTATCAACGCCATGACTAGAAGGACTTTCTTCTGGCAATGAGAACTTGGGTTTTCTTGTTTATCTTCTGCTGTGGCTGGGATGTTGCTTGCTGTGAATTTTTTACAGGTATGTTGTTCCATTCCTGATGCAAGAGGGTATGGTGCTACTTGCTACGTTTATAGTATTTACTTGCTCGGTGACATCCTTCATAATCGTTGTAGTTCGATCACACACTAGATAACGCCTTGTTATGCTGAAACGTTCGTTGTTCTTTATCTCCAAGGAATAGTTAGCCAGTCGTGTAGGTAATTTCCAGCTGCTTCATATTTTTCCTTCACTTGGTTGTAGTACTAATTTTTCGAGTAGCGGTGTGCGGGCAGCCATAATTCTGATGGTTTAGCTAATTCGGCGACCTACTGAACTAGTTGTTCTGCTTCGCTAAATTACGTACCTATAAAGCTTCTATTTAATTAGAAATACATATAAGCGATTGCAGCTCGACCTTATAACATGAATTACCCTCTCCGGCCAACATACTGATACAGGACCGCGCCAGCATCAATGGCCGCCTGTGTGCAGAGCCAAATTTGCCGCCCCAAAATTTACATTTTTGTTGTAAAATATAAATTTTATGTAGTACATACCTAGTTTAACTGTAACAAATCAAATTAATTTAAGTGAAAAACAGAAATTTTAAAAAAGTTTTATTAACAATAAAATTTACAAAAGAAAATTGTGGAATAAAATTTATAAAAAAACAACAAAACTTTAGAAAATTATAAAAAAGCAACTTTTCTAGCTTTTTTCTCAGCAAATTCTTTAATTACTAATTCTAAATCGATGGAATCCATCGTGTCGCTTTCTATTGCTATTATAGACAGATTATTTAATCTATTTTGTGACATTGTGGATCGCATATAATTTTTAATAATTTTTAGTTTGGAGAAAGATCTCTCACCAGACGCAACTGAAACTGGTAACGTGAGTAATATTCTAAGAGCTATTGACATATTTGGAAATGATGCTATGAGCTGATTTTCAAAAATATATTCAAGAATGGACTGGGGCTCTAACTGATGCTTTTCAGCTGAAGTAGGTTTAAGATGTAATTTTAAAGATTTTATCTCTTCAAATAATTCTATTCCATCTACATCTGATTCCTTTCTAGAATCATCAGTTAGATGAAGATGTAAATCTTTATTGTAATAGCTCGTTTTCCGTTAAATCAAACATATTATAGAGAAATCCAAACATAGTATCATATCTTGTTATTCCCTCAAATCGGTCTCTTAAAGACGATAAAGTTTGATCTAATATATCAAAATAAACGTTAACTTTATAATTTTTTGGATCAATAATTGGTTCATCACTGTGTTCATAATCAAATTGTCTGGGTTTTCTTCGTGGTCTAACAGACTGAACAGCAGGGAAATTAGGTTCAATACCGAGTTCATCCGCAAGTGTATTAGCGTCAGTAAGAACATTATTGAATTCTTCATCTGATCGAAGAGCTAAGAAAAAATCTAACAAATTTTTAAAATGCTCTAAGCAAGTTTTTATATTTATAGTAGGATTTTGCATCATAAGGCTCAAAACATTAATTTTGATTAAAATATTGTACCAAATAATTGTTGAGCACAAAAATTTATAACTCTGAATTTTTAATGCCAAAGATTTGGCTTGATGTGAAGCACTGTGGTCTTGTACGGATAAACTATCTTCAATTACTTCTACCAATGCATCATATAATTGTCCAATTTGGTAACGCAGGGGCTTCACAGCGTCTATTCTACTAGACCACCGTGTATCACTAAGTGGTTTTAAATTTAAATTTGTTGTGTGTTTTTTTCAGAATTGACCATCTTTTTACCGACGCAGAAAAATCACAAATAATTCTTGAACTATATCAAAATAGCCAGAAGTCTCAAAAGAAACTTTAGCAGCATCGTTCACTACTAAATTTAATGTATGGGCTGGGCACGGCACAAAAAATGCTCGCGGATTTATTTCTAAATTTTTTTTTTGCAAACCATTATGTTTGCCGCGCATAATTGCCCCATTATCGTACCCTTGGCCACGCATGTCGTAAATATTTAAATTCAACTTTGAAAGTAAATTCATTAAAAATTCACTTAAACCTACTCCAGTTGAATCATTAATAGAACAAAGTTCTATAAATTGCTCGCGTATTTCAATTTTTTTTGAGAACTCATTTAACATTGTAAATCTAAAAATTATAGTAATTTGTTCGATATGACTAATATCCGGTGTACAGTCAAGAATGATAGAATAGTATTTACATTTTCTAATTAAATCCAAAATATTATTTCTAATTTTGTTACCAATGACATCTATTATTTCATTCTGAATTTTGTCCCCTAAATAATTTACCATTCGTGTTTCATCTTTTTGTGATTTTTGAGTCGGAAGCACATGTTCTGACATAACAGAATCAAATTTTGAGATAATCTCAACAGCTTTTAAAAAATTACCGTTATTGCTTTCAAATAATTTATTAGATTGCCCGCGTAAAGCAAGACACTGTCGTGACAAATATTGTATTATTAAAATTATTCTCTCAATCACAGCATGCCAGTGCTTTGCTTCTGTATTCAACAAACGTAGTTGCGTCTGGTTTACAGTTTGTTCTTTTGATAACAATTTTATAAGTTCTAACTGATTTTTAACATTTGTATTGTGAGTATCACTTTTTTCGTGCCTTGAAATCAATAGTGACAAATGCTGCCAGTCAGAAACACCTTCCTTTTGCGAAAAATTGTTTTTAATTTTGGCTTCGTTTAACAATTAGCCGCCACGGAATAAAAACTAACTTCGAGAATTTACATAAACAATAATGCATGTAACCATATTATCAGGTGTTCATTTACACAATAAACATTTTTTATACCTATATAGGTACATATTTTTGAACGTCTACAATTTGTAAAGTAAAAAAAAATGTAAATTTTTTATGTTTTTTTTTTTGTAATTTGTATATAATTTTTAAACCTTTTTGGCCGCCCCTGAATTTGGCCGCCCATGTGCGATGCACACATTGCACACTGGCTTGGCGCGGCCCTGTACTGATACATTTCGTGGTCTTCAGCCCTATAGAAGGGCATTCTTCCTTTATCCAAGGGGTTAGTCTAGCCACCTGCCGCGGCCGCGGCCAACATGGCTTACAAAAATTACACCCTGCGTGGTTATTAAGTAGCCTTTAGCTTACATTAAGAGAAAGAAGAAGAAAAACAAACTAAATGTTACAAATTATTTTCTAAATTAAACGCTAAAATAACTCAGATTAATTGTGGGCAAGCGTAGTTTGAACAAACACGTCAAAAAATATTTGAACCTAATTTTGATTTTTCCAACTTCGTGAAGTACGAGAAACTTGTGTATAACACGTAGCACTTGCACGATAACATAACTCGGTTAGCTCTCATTCTGCAAATTTAATGTACGTGTAATAATGATATGCTTTTTCCACTAGTGTACGACATACAAGCCCAGTCGCATATGAATTGTACAAAAGACGTATGCAATGAATTTTAACTCTAAATCAATACAACTTTCAAAGAGACTTACGATATTTACTACACTGTTGTGTTAACCATAAGCGTCGACTTCGTTAAATTCCATGTGGGGCGATCAGAATTTTAAAAATGTGGGTAGCTGAGAATGCCCCGCAGGCGAAAATGTATTTTTCGAGGTCAAATGGTTTAAAATCGTAAGTTAGAAATTCGTGCTGCAAACCTATTATGTTCTAAAAATAGGTTTAGTCAAATAAATTTTGAGTGATAGAAAATTATTTCCACGTTCACAGATCAAGATGTAATCTTTAAACATTAAAAAACATGTAACAAGCTAAACAGATTTATTCAGAAACACATCTTATACATTTGCTGCAGATTTCGTGGCTGTTCTTTCGCGGAAAGGCGCAACTTTTGAATTGAAACAGAAATTTCATGTGGGGCCGTGCCACACATACATTTTTTCGTGTGGGGCTTGGGCCTCGCGGCCCCCATTAAGTCGGCGCGTATGGTGTTAACAGTTGTCAGCAATATGTCATTTTTTTTCATACTCCTCAAATGAGTACTTTTTGAAATTGGTCTAACAATTATTGCGTCTACACGTTTAATAGCCAATTCTCGCTAGAAAGCTCGGTGATCTTATTTTAATGCGTGCCGGAGTTGTGGTACAATTTATTCTCGTATGTGCCAGATATAATTTTCTTTTTGCTGTTTTTCTATAATTTTTGTTCGATAATTGGAATACGTATTAAATACGGTTGATTAATTTTTAACAATACAGAGTAACGACAAAAATATACTTAATTGCATTTCTTGCCGTTATATTAATCAAATAAATGTTAATTCAGAATGAGATTTTACTGCATATTTTTTGGGTCCTATTATTATTCCATTTTTCTATCACTGATAACAGTGTAGAGCAGTGATTCCCAAAGTGGGCGCTACCGCCCCTTGGGGGGCGCTGGAACGATCCAGGGGGGCGATAGCCGCTTCGGGTGCATTTGGGGGACGGTGAATAAAAATAAGGGGGCAGTGAAAGATTAAAGAAGGAAGAGAAGATAAGAAGATTTAGAAAAACCATTCGTACATATTTCATCTATTGTGTAACATAGTGTAACATTATTTTCCAAATAAACACATAAAATGCAAGTTACAGATTTATTTATTTCATGAAGACTATTTACCATTATTAAGTGTTCTTATTCTTCTTCATACCATTTGTTACTTTATTTATTCAGTCTGTTTATTCTCCGTTTCTTTAATTTTATTTTATCACACCCTTTAATACACCATCCAGAAAGTAAATACCATTATAATAATAGTAGATTATGCAATGAGGGAGAGAAATGCGTTATTTTGCTGAGGTACAATTTCTGACTCGAGGGCGAAGCCCGAGAGTCAGAAATTGCACTGAAGCAAAATAGCATTCTCTCCGAGTTGCATATACTATTTTTTTCACGTTGCAGGAAGATTTAAAACGAAAACGCGTTTTTTTAAACGTCATTTATTGACATTTTAGTTACAATTATTTTAAAATTAGTAGCCTTTGCTAAATTTTAAAGTTGGTGGCACTGTAAATCATTATGACAAGAGCTCACAATTATGTCAAATTCGAGGTTAATAGATGAGGTTTTGCGACAGTTTATGTCAAAACTGACGCGAAACCTAACCTGTTAACCCCGAATTTACCATAGATTACCATAGATACGGTAACATTTTTTACTTTAGTCCCTAGGGACTAAAGTAATTACTTCTGTCCCTAGAGATAAAATGAGCTACTTGAGTCCCTGAAATAAGTGACTAAAGTGCCAACTTTAGTCCCGCAAGTGCAAAAAGGGATTTTTTCCACGATCGGGAGTAGAAGTCCGTTTCTATAGCATCAAAATTGTAACAGAAGTAGAACATTTGCTCCCTAGAGACTAAATAAGACAAAAATTTCCCTAGGGAGTTTTCATTATGACTGACACAACAATTATGCCAAATTCGAGGTTATCAGGTTAGGTTTTGCGTCAGTTTTGACACAAAATGACGCAAAAACTAACCTGCTAACCTCGAATTTGACATATTTGTGAGCTCTTGTCATAATGACTTACAGTGCCACCAACTTTAAAATTTACCATAGGTTACTAATTTTAAAATAATTGTAACTAAAATGTCAATAAATAACGTTTAAAAAACGGGTTTTTCGTTTTTAATCTTCCCGCAACGTGAAAAAAATAGTAAAGTACGTTTTTTTCCTATAAAAATTTTCAAGGTCACGATAAAATTGGCAAAACTGCTTTTTTTAAATTGTTAGAAAATGTATTTTCGTCAGGTTTTTCTGTAAACGACTTGTGTCATTTTGACATTTAAAATTAAATTTTCAGCTTTTCTTTTTTGAAAATGAATATGCGTAAAAAACGGAATCTTTTAAAAGAAGCAATTCTGAAGTGCCAGAGGAACTGTTGGATCTGCAGCCTGATAACATGCCAGAAGAAGAAATTTACGAAAGATTACCTAAGAACAAAACTCCTTAATGCCAGATTTTAAATTTCCCACCAATTTTTAGTTCTAAAAAGTTACTAAAACAAATTCTACCAACATATATTTTTTAAAGTAATCCAAGTAATGCCAACATAAACCCTAAATTCTTTGACCTCCAAAATTTTTATAGGAAAAAAACGTACTTTATATGCAACTGGGAGAGAATGCTATTTTGCTTCAGTGCAATTTCTCTCCCTTATTGCATAATCTACTATTATTATTCAAATTTGCTTTTACTCAAAATACAGGTTACAAATTCAGAAAAGATTTGTTTATTTTAAAAATATCATTTTCTCTAGCAATAATAATTTATACAAAATTTCTATATAGTATATTTTATTATAACATTTCATAATTGACTTTTTCAGATAATCATTTGAGTTTGGCTTTCACTTTAGTTATTCCGATTGTCAGTTAATTCCTTCAAATTAAAATTTAAGCTCTGATGTTACCAAACAACTATCCCTACTAAATCAACTTATATGCTCGAACCTTTTTAATAAACTGTTTACAATTTAACAGTAAATGTATCTAATGTATCATTCATTAAACAATTCTCAAATATTTATGTTGTACTTTTAATGTATAAATCCTTCCTTGTACTTTTTAATTGTGAATTAATTTATTCTTTCAAACTAATTTCCTACCTACAAATACTCATAGATAATTATCACTATTATCAGTCTCAAGAGGCTACCACTACAATATCTTTCTGGTTGTTCGCTTAAAGAATGTAGGTTTCCAGGGGGCGCTGAGTAATTTTTCTTCTGAAAAGGGGGCGGTAAGCCAAATAAGTTTGGGAACCACTGGTGTAGAGAATATTAACCTATTGAAATAATCGTACCCAAAGAAACATTGGAGAAACGTCAGCACCGTTATCCTAGATAAAACTACACCAACAACTCTCAGGGTGCAGAGTGCTAGAGAGGGGCGCGAAATAATTTCCGAAATTTGCAAATTCGGCAATTTCAAAGCCCCTCTATAATATGGTTGTCCGTTTGCGTCTCCGCGGACCGCAGACTTATGGGTCCGCGTAACAGCCGAGACAAAATGGAGTCCTCTAACTTTTCAATTTACAACGCGAAATCACCTTAGTTCCTGTGTTGCCAAAGTTAGAAGTATACGGCGCTTTTATGGAGGCCATGAATAATATAAAGGCAATGATCGATACAGCGCAATTGAAATCGAATGTCGGCATAAGTTTTGCAAAGGCATGACTTATTCAATCACCGGGAAGACATCAGATTTGAGACATTGGGATAGTTTCGCGGAACCAATAGTTTTCTCAGGTCGCCGCTGAATACGCCTGCTTTTGTTGGAGTTGAAAACTAACTTTCAAAGGTACAAGTTTTTGAAATTGCGCTCCGCCGCTCCGATCCCGATCAATCAGCCGAATGGAAGCTTCTGAACTGCATTTTTTATAGCACGTATTGACATAGTTTTCAGAGTTCGAGACTTTTCGAAAAGTATTGTAGTTTGTATCGAGTTACATAACAAGCGTATCATTAGGGAGACATATAATACTTTTTAGCAGGCCACGAATTTTAAACAAATGTCTATTTCAAATTCTTAACAAGCCTTTGGATCTAGATTGAGATGATATGTGTGGTTTATGAACTTGCTTATTTAATTTTGTTATGAAAACTCTCTTCCTCGTGTCCTTTTTCAAATATTTGCTTGCGAACCTAGGTACCATCATTTTCTTAGCAAATGCCTTAATTTGTCTTCTCTAAATATTAATTTAGTATCTTGAAAATTTAAACTTCCTAATTACATAGTAAAAATCCAAATTTTACTTAAAACAAACACCATAATCTCTACCTACGGTTCTATATAAATCTACGTATTCAACTTGGTTTACTACTCTCGTCTGAAAAAAGAAGGAAGTATTGTAACCGTAAAAAAAATCACCGTCCAAGATTTCTTAGATACCCACGTTTCAGAGTCTCTAGGTGACGAAAAACTTGTTTTGTCAATTTCGTTTGTATGCTTGTCTCTCTGTCGGTCTGTCTGTCCGGCTGTCTGTTTATCCGCCTGTTGGCAGTATAGCTCAGAAACTATTTGTTGGAGGAAGTTGATATTAGATAACGGGTTTATATGTCTACCTGGCACGACAGCAAATATACTTTCGGTCAAATATATACACGGTGAGTATGTTAAGAAATCAAAATTTTTAGTTTTGCTTTAACTGAGGAACAAACAAAAGCACAAATTTGCACATAGTTCAGGTTTTACTTTTGACGAAAATGGAACACAACAGATAGAAGATAAATGTTGTAAAAGAGACACAAATTGGCAACAATAAGCGCGTCGTATATAATCTAACAGCCTAGCGCAAATGCGAGGCATTCCTTTGTGGAAAAACGGGCCTAAGGGGCACGTTGATCATTTGCATGCGGGCTGCAGCCAGGTGTCACTCCCGCATGCGTTCAAATCGGGATGAGTTCGAATCCCATCGCCTTCAATGGTTTTTTTATATGAAAATCGATGTCACTCGAATTACCACGTGTTTTCTTTTATTTTTTCAGTATTATTAGAAAATATAAAATATGTTTACCACTAATTTTCTTGATTTTTCAAAACTCTTGATATCAAAAGTAACACTTTTGAGGAAATTTCTGATAAAAGCCCTTTACAGACTACTATGTATGAGTGGCACCCTTCAACAACGTTTTCCAAACTACTCCTCCTCGTTTGAACCTGAGATTCCAAAACCGCACTTATGTTCATGTAGGTACTCTTATTATTTGTATAAATCCGACGTCTACACAACCTAAATTATAACACGCATCACAACTTGAAAATCTTCTTCCTTCGAAAATGTCAATCCAAACAGGTTTTAGTTAACAGGCACTACCGTTGGTAGTTTTCCAGATTAAGCCGGTATGCTGCATGTATCTTATTTCAATCTTTTTAATGTATTAACTTTCCGTTTACACTTGTCATAGCCTCACTTTATTATTATCTATCTGCTTTATTCATTTTCTATTTTACAGGTTGTACAGCTGCTTGTTCATGATTCAGCTGCTTTATCAAGCTACCCACCATGTCATGTCATGTTATGAGAATGAATAGAAAATTAAGTGGCTGAATTGTCACTCTCAAATGAAATAAACTGTGTACTTGCGTAACGTTAACGCAAATGTAGTAGTACTGAACTAGCCAATGCTAGTAAAAGTGGCTATCCGCAACTCTTAATAGAAATATACCCCGTGTACCCCTCATCCTTACTTACCTTTGAAGGCTTACACTTCACCGACTAGCTCAAGATACGGTTTCTTATCAGGGTTTAACAATTGTGGGATTTTTAGTTCGTTTCACTTTCATATAAAGGTAAAAGTTCATTAATCAGAAGAAATGGGCGCCATAACTTTATTTAAAAAGTTTTAAATTCAATAAGTTTACAAAGGTTACGTATTCTTTCTAATAGTCCACAAATCAATGGTTATGCATTAGAGGCTTATACCTTTCTAATTTTAATACACATTATGTAATTATTTAGCAAGTTTTATTCTTCTCTGACAAGTTAGAATTTGTTCTAATAAAACGTTAGGATTAATGAATCTATCAGTATCTAGGAGATTTCTTATACCTATTTAATTAATAACCTCCGGTTCGTAAGATGAAAATATAAAGAGCTCTCTATACCCTCGTATTTCTCTTTCCTAGGTCTTAATTACGATTAATGATTGGTATTTAGTTTAATTGGTATCATTCCATGTAGTATAAGAAAGGTCCTTTATGAAAAAAAAACTTATTATTTGACAAGTGACCCAAAAACCAACTTGACAGTCATAGAACGATTTAATCTCACTTCAGGCCACATCACCTGGTAAGTAACTATTGTTTTTACTTGAAACTAATCTGTTATTGAATATTCTTAAGGCTTACGCCCTAATTTAATTATATTTAAGCTATGACGCGGGTTTAAGTCTAACTAACGATATTAAACCCTTTCAGGACTAACATACGGTTAATGCAGAGAAACCTTGAACCTGGACCTCTCCATCTGCCAACATTAACTATGAAGAACTCCTCATCAAACCAAAGAAGTTGCCCTTGACTGGTGAGTGATCTCCTAACTGGTTATAGATTTCTAATTGCGTCCTCTCTTTTCCTTATCGCTCGTAACTTATCGACACACTTCTCCATGGCGAATATACAACTGACCAGAACTGGCGTCAAATGAAAAAGACCGACGAGCTGGTAGTCAAAGAGGAAGCCCTAAGAGCTGGTGGTCAAAGAGGTGACACTAAGAGCTGAATCAAGGAAAACCCTCTATTACGATTTGTATGTATTAGTTTGCTGTCTACCTACCAGTTATATAATAACTGCCCTTTTGAGAAAGAAAATGTTTGTGGAATTTATCCTATCTGCCTGAAAAATTATTATGTTTTAATACTATGCTGTATGAGTTAAATAAAGGCTTACTATTGTCTGCTTGTATCCTTTCTAAGCTAGGATTTTCAATTTGCTTCCCTTCTGCATAGAGAAGCGCCCTTTTGCTTTCTCAATTAAACAGGAAGTAATAATTTTTGTTATTTATTGTTCTTTTATTAACGTAACCATGTGCCTTCTAAATTAAATTTCAAAAAGGGTAGGCAACCCCTCCTACTGGTCTTGCGCTTAAAGTTGCCTATCTATTAGGATTAATTAATATTGAACGATATTCTTGTAGAAGCTACGATATGTACTGCTACACTATCTCCCTTCTAGAATTAATAAGAAAATTGAAATCCTCCCCTTTAGACAGTTGGCTAAAGTTATTATAACACCCGTTTTAATATTTGCTAATACATTAACTTTAAACAATCTTTCTTAATAACATTGATTATTCATTATCTATGTACACTAATACCCTATCTTTTAAACTAAGTTATTACAATCTATGAACTCTAACTATTACCACTGAAGTTACTTCAAGTTACTTTTCTAATCTTAATTGTCCATAACGAAATCCAATGTATCTAGAATTGCATCATTTATTTCCTTTCCACGTATGAAACATTTCTGTAAATTCTTTTTAAGAAAAGGAATTAGCTTTGGAGGCATAGTCCATTCTATAAAGCTACTTTTTATTTTGTCTGTTTTTCTGCAGAAGTAATTGTTAACCTCTTGCATTTAACAGCTAATTATTAACTTTACACTTTGAGTAAAGTAATTTAATAGATAACTAAGGACAGCACCTCATAGGACACTACCTAAAATTCAAGATCTTCAGTCATGCTATGCTGAATTCTTTAAAATAATAAACCGCACCTCATAGGATACAGTTTCGCTGAGGAGTGCTATGCCACAACTCAATGACATCAAGTTAGAAGAGTCTTTTGGTTATACAACCTAATCCTTTTGAAATAATATCTTTGGCAATAAAAAAAAACTAACTACTTTAACCTAACTATATACATGATCCAATAGAATCATTGTCTCCAAAATTCTATCAACAGTATCAACTATGAATCATTTCCATGCATTGCCATCAACGAATTTTTTCTACTACCAAGAAACGAAACGTTCTAGGAAATCCTTGCACAAGTTTGGAATTAGCTCAGGAATATTGTCCTTATAAATTAGCTTTATTACAAGTATGCAGTATCACATTGGACACTACCAAAAAAATTAGACCCTCCGTTATATCGAACGGAAGTCTTATTAGACTGCGCCTCATATGACACAGCTATACAACCTATATGTAGCACCTCATTGGACACTACTAAAGAAATAGACCTTCTGTTATATCGAACAGAAGCCTTTTAAGTCTGTACCACATAGGATACAGGCAAACTCAATCAAGTAAAATTGACATTCTGGAAAACACATTTTTAACCACATTCTCTCACCCAAGCTTCGACTGGTTAGGTCTACCATTCTACGCTGTGATCCGGGTTTACGGCAACATAGACACGCTTAAAGAAGAGGAACCATTATTTCTATCGCGTTGACAATGCATAACAACAACACACAGTTAAACAACTCCGACCAATGAAAAAAAATTGTCTCAAAAGTACAGATGAGAAAAATTACTTATGAAAAATCCAGAGTATGGAAAGAAATTATCATTTACCATACTAGTGATTCACTCAGACTCTCAACCTAATTGTAATGAAACAATTAAATGTAAAGAACAGAAAGTTCAATTTAGTACTTTACACATATATTACAACAAAATGACTTGAATAAAAAAATCTCAAGCTCATCAAACCATCATGACTTCAATATTCATTGAACTCCAAAAGAAATTCTTCATGACATTTGAAAAACGTACAACGTACCTAAGCTAAGTGCTAAGTACCACAAATATTGTACTTATTAAAACCAATACTAATCCAATGTAATTAATCGAAACGACCCATAATTCTTAATAACCCTAGGTTCAATTTCTATTGATTAACTCAAACAGTTAAAGACTCAAAATTTTACCAATTAGTCAGGTAAAAATAAAATTAGCATGGAATAAATGTCCTATACTAAAATGTATAAATAAAATCTTTGCGTCATATCAACAAACAAAGCCATTTTTTACCCTCACCTTTACTTCCAGGTTTGCGTTACTAGTAATCAACTCCCAGTCTAATTCATCTGAGGCTAAATAATTTACTTTTATCATATTGATTTAATTATTATGCAATTAATGAACTGTATGATCGAATACAATGCAACCTATTAGTAATTGTTAAATTCCGGAACTATACCTTTTATGATAGTGAAGCGTTAAATTTTCTTTTAATTGAAATGGTCCCTTTTACTCGAGCCTCCACGTTGCGTCGCCATTTGAACATACTATAGAGTGAATATGAAATATTTGTATTTGTGTATTAATGAATATCGAGTAGCAAAAATATTAAAACGGTATAAAATTTAAAAAAAAAAAAAAAAAAAAAGTGTAGCAGTACATATCGTAGCTTCTACAGGAATATCGTTCAATATTAATTAATCCTAATAGATAGGCAACTTTAAGCGCAAGACCAGTAGGAGGGGTTGCCTACCCTTTTTGAAATTTAATTTAGAAGGCCCATGGTTACGTTAAAAAAAGAACAATAAATAACAAAAATTATTACTTCCTGTTTAATTGAGAAAGCAAAAGGGCGCTTCTCTATGCAGAAGCGAAGCAAATTGAAAATCCTAGCTTAGAAAGGATACAAGCAGACAATAGCAGATAGGATAAATTCCACAAACATTTTCTTTCTGAAAAGGGCAGTTATTATATAACTGCTCTTAGTGTCACCTCTTTGACCACCAGCTCTTAGGGCTTCCTCTTTGGTTCAATGAGGAGTTCTTCATAGTTAATGTTGGCAGATGGAGAGGTCCAGGTTCAAGGGTTCTCTGCATTAACCGTATGTTAGTCCTGAAAGGGTTTAATATCGTTAGTTAGACTTAAACCCGCGTCATAGCTTAAATATAATTAAATTAGGGCGTAAGCCTTAAGAATATTCAATAACAGATTAGTTTCAAGTAAATACAATAGTTACTTACCAGGTGATGTGTACCCCTCATCCTTACTTACCTTTGAAGGCTTACACTTCACCGACTAGCTCAAGATACGGTTTCTTATCAGGGTTTAACAATTGTGGGATTTTTAGTTCGTTTCACTTTCATATAAAGGTAAAAGTTTATTAATCAGAAGAAATGGGCGCCATAACTTTATTTAAAAAGTTTTTAAATTCAATAAGTTTACAAAGGTTACGTATTCTTTCTACCAGTCCACAAATCAATTGCTATGCATTAGAGGCTTATACCTTTCTAATTTTAATACACATTATGTAATTATTTAGCAAGTTTTATTCTTCTCTGACAAGTTAGAATTTGTTCTAATAAAACGTTAGGATTAATGAATCTATCAGTATCTAGGAGATTTCTTATACCTATTTAATTAATAACCTCCGGTTCGTAAGTTGAAAATATAAAGAGCTCTCTATACCCTCGTATTTCTCTTTCCTAGGTCTTAATTACGATTAATGATCGGTATTTAGTTTAATTGGTATCATTCCATGTAGTATAAGAAAGGTCCTTTATGAAAAAAAACTTATTATTTGACAAGTGACCCAAAAACCAACTTGACAGTCACAGAACGATTTAATCTCACTTCAGGCCACATCACCTGGTAAGTAACTATTGTTTTTACTTGAAACTAATCTGTTATTGAATATTCTTAAGGCTTACGCCCTAATTTAATTATATTTAAGCTATGACGCGGGTTTAAGTCTAACTAACGATATTAAACCCTTTCAGGACTAACATACGGTTAATGCAGAGAACCCTTGAACCTGGACCTCTCCATCTGCCAACATTAACTATGAAGAACTCCTCATCGAACCAAAGAGGAAGCCCTAAGAGCTGGTGGTCAAAGAGGTGACACTAAGAGCAGTTATATAATAACTGCCCTTTTCAGAAAGAAAATGTTTGTGGAATTTATCCTATCTGCTATTGTCTGCTTGTATCCTTTCTAAGCTAGGATTTTCAATTTGCTTCGCTTCTGCATAGAGAAGCGCCCTTTTGCTTTCTCAATTAAACAGGAAGTAATAATTTTTGTTATTTATTGTTCTTTTTTTAACGTAACCATGGGCCTTCTAAATTAAATTTCAAAAAGGGTAGGCAACCCCTCCTACTGGTCTTGCGCTTAAAGTTGCCTATCTATTAGGATTAATTAATATTGAACGATATTCTTGTAGAAGCTACGATATGTACTGCTACACTATCTCCCTTCTAGAATTAATAAGAAAATTGAAATCCTCCCCTTTAAACAGTTGGCTAAAGTTATTATAACACCCTTTTTAATATTTGCTAATACATTAACTTTAAACAATCTTTCTTAATAACATTGATTATTCATTATCTATGTACACTAATACCCTATCTTTTAAACTAAGTTATTACAATCTATGAACTCTAACTATTACCACTGAAGTTACTTCAAGTTACTTTTCTAATCTTAATTGTCCATAACGAAATCCAATGTATCCAGAATTCCATCATTTATTTCCTTTCCAGATATGAAACATTTCTGTAAATTCTTTTTAAGAAAAGGAATTAGCTTTGGAGGCATAGTCCATTTAGTTTTAACTTGATCATCTACTGAAGTCGCGATATATTCTAACCTACGATATAAATGTTGTAGTTTGGTAGTTAATCTATCATAAGTAGCTGATAACGGTTTATCTTCAAAGTTCTGCGCTAATGTTCTAAGATATTTTATTCTGTTACTGCAAAAATCTATTTCTTGAGAAACCTCCAAAGCAACTGGTAAATATGTGGAACTTTTAGATACATCACACTTCTCTATATTCAATTGTGTTCTTAATAATTTCCTTTTTTCCTCCACATTCCTATTTTCAGTATTGATATTTCTACCATTCTACGCTGTGGTCCGGGTTTACGGCAACATAGACACGCTTAAAGAAGAGGAACCATTATTTCTATCGCGTTGACAATGCATAACAACAACACACAGCTAAACAACTCCGACCAATAAAAAAAAAATTGTCTCGAACTCCTGAGGGATCAAAAGTACAGATGAGAAAAATTACTTATGAAGAATCCAGAGTATGGAAAGAAATTATCATTTACCATACTAGTGATTCACTCAGACTCTCAACCTAATTGTGATGAAACAATTAAATGTAAAGAACAGAAAGTTCAATTTAGTACTTTACTCATATATTACAACAAAATGACTTGAATAAAAAAATCTCAAGCCCATCAAACCATCATGACTTCAATATTCATTGAACTCCAAAAGAAATTCCTCATGACATTTGAAAAACGTACAACGTACCTAAGCTAAGTGCTAAGTACCGCAAATATTGTACTTGTTAAAACCAATACTAATCCAATGTAATTAATCGAAACGACCCATAATTCTTAATATCCCTAGGTTCAATTTCTATTGATTAACTCAAACAGTTAAAGACTCAAAATTTTACCAATTAGTCAGGTAAAAATAAAATTAGCATGGAATAAATGTCCTATACTAAAATATATAAATAAAATCTCTGCGTCATATCAACAAACAAAGCCATTTTTTTACCCTCACCTTTACTTCCAGGTTTGCGTTACTAGTAATCAACTCCCAGTCTAATTCATCTGAGGTTAAGTAATTTACTTTTATCATATTGATTTAATTACTATGCAATTAATGAACTGTATGATCGAATACAATGCAACCTATTAGTAATTGTTAAATTCCGGAACTATACCTTTTATGATAGTGAAGCGTTAAATTTTCTTTTAATTGAAATGGTCCCTTTTACTCGAGCCTCCACGTTGCGTCCTCACTTCGTGTACCCCTCATCCTTACTTACCTTTGAAGGCTTACACTTCACCGACTAGCTCAAGATACGGTTTCTTATCAGGGTTTAACAATTGTGGGATTTTTAGTTCGTTTCACTTTCATATAAAGGTAAAAGTTCATTAATCAGAAGAAATGGGCGCCATAACTTTATTTAAAAAGTTTTAAATTCAATATATTTACAAAGGTTACGTATTCTTTCTAACAGTCCACAAATCAATTGTTATGCATTAGAGGCTTATACCTTTCTAATTTTAATACTCATTATGTAATTATTTAGCAAGTTTTATTCTTCTCTGACAAGTTAGAATTTGTTCTAATAAAACGTTAGGATTAATGAATCTATCAGTATCTAGGAGATTTCTTATACCTATTTAATTAATAACCTCCGGTTCGTAAGTTGAAAATATAAAGAGCTCTCTATACCCTCGTATTTCTCTTTCCTAGGTCTTAATTACGATTAATGATCGGTATTTAGTTTAATTGGTATCATTCCATGTAGTATAAGAAAGGTCCTTTATGAAAAAAAACTTATTATTTGACAAGTGACCCAAAAACCAACTGGACAGTCACAGAACGATTTAATCTCACTTCAGGCCACATCACCTGGTAAGTAACTATTGTTTTTACTTGAAACTAATCTGTTATTGAATATTCTTAAGGCTTACGCCCTAATTGAATTATATTTAAGCTATGACGCGGTTTAAGTCTAACTAACGATATTAAACCCTTTCAGGACTAACATACGGTTAATGCAGAGAACCCTTGAACCTGGACCTCTCCATCTGCCAACATTAACTATGAAGAACTCCTCATCAAACCAAAGAAGTTGCCCTTGACTGGTGAGTGATCTCCTAACTGGTTATAGATTTCTAATTACGTCCTCTCTTTTCCTTATCGCTCGTAACTTATCGACACACTTCTCCATGGCGAATATACAACTGACCAGAACTGGCGTCAAATGAAAAAGACCGACGAGCTGGTAGCCAAAGAGGAAGCCCTAAGAGCTGGTGGTCAAAGAGGTGACACTAAGAGCTGAATCAAGGAAAACCCTCTATTACGATTTGTATGTATTAGTTTGCTGTCTACCTACCAGTTATATAATAACTGCCTTTTTCAGAAAGAAAATGTTTGTGGCATTTATCCTATCTGCCTGAAAAATTATTATGTTTTAATACTATGCTGTATGAGTTAAATAAAGGCTTACTATTGTCTGCTTGTATCCTTTCTAAGCTAGGATTTTCAATTTGCTTCGCTTCTGCATAGAGAAGCGCCCTTTTGCTTTCTCAATTAAACAGGAAGTAATAATTTTTGTTATTTATTGCTCTTTTATTAACGTAACCATGGGCCTTCTAAATTAAATTTCAAAAAGGGTAGGCAACCCCTCCTACTGGTCTTGCACTTAAAGTTGCCTATCTATTAGGATTAATTAATATTGAACGATATTCCTGTAAAAGCTACGATATGTACTGCTACAACTATTATTTACCGAAGCACATAACCATCGGAATATGTATCATCCCAAACAAATATTCATATTTTCTACCTTTTGTGAGTACGATTCATTTTATATCGGACTACCATAGCGATCTGATTTATGCTTTTGGTGAGAGTTCGTCAATACTAAATATTTATCCAAAAACAAGCATAGTTTGAGATATATAAATTTTTTTACACGATTTTATTGCAAATTCGTACATAATCAAACCTGATGGGAAACTTTAAGGCAATTAGTATTTTAACACGTCAACCATAATAATTGTTTTCTGATTTCGGAATTCTGCTCTGCAAATTTGATAGTAAACGGCCACTGATTTTTATACACAAGGAAGAGGGAGATCGGTAATTCGTCTCGACAAGATTTTTCTTGCACCAAGTTCTCAGGCAGGAAAGTGATTTCAAGCAGAGCGGACGTGCATGATTTGAGCGTTTTATATACGAAAATACAGCTGTTTGAAAAGCCCTTATCGTTTCAATTTCGATAAGTTACCACTACCATTGGATATAAGTTTTCCAAAGCTTAGACTATCAATCTAAAGTTAGGATTCCGTTTCAATTGAATTACTCAGTTGCTGTAGCCACATCAGTTCACAGTAATTTCGTTAATATAACTGTAACCAAGCTTGGTTAACCACAACAGAGTAACCATAGCTATCTTACGATAATGATAGCTGATAGGCTTAAAAGCCAAATTTTATTTAATCAATTACGGTAAAATTATCATGATTACACATTTAAGGTTATCAAACATCAATTACTAAATTATATAATATTATATAATTTCATTCAAATCAAAGATATTTCGATACTCTTCAGTTTAGAGAATGCTAAAAGCCGAGCTAAGCAACTATCTACAAGCGGAATTGGAAAAAGAATTAAAATTAAACTCGTAATCGGTAATCGATAAATGCTTAATCATACGCCAGAAGAGTTAGTGTAATGATAACAGCTTAACCATAACTGTTAGTAGGTTTATGACTAGCTTCACAAACCTTCACTATTATTGATATAACCTTTTTTTACTTATCATAATTCCCGATAGAAATAAGAAATATGCAAGCGGCTGACGATGTTTGATAACGAATATGCGTGGAAGTAAACCGTTTCTGACTGAACGAAAATTGATAAACCGTAACCGATAAACCAAGAGCAATCCCGATAACGTACAATTTAACTGCAATCTAAATTAATCATAACGACTTGATAATGATCACTGATTGGCTTGAGAAGCGTTGGGTAGCCGAGTTCTAAAAAGAAATGCATTTCGGTAACTGTCTACTATCCACCATAATTGATCATCATAACCGCTTAACCAAATCCCGTTCTATGTAATAGTTATTGATGGACTTGGCTAATATTATACTGTTAATGACATCGATTGAGGCAATGTTTACAACAATTGCGCATAAAATTTAGGAAATATTATATATTTATTTAATGTTGTTGTGGATTACAGTGTTTCATTACGAAATATAATAATGGTGAGGCACTAACACCTCATGAAGGAGCTAAGCCTGCAAGGCGGAATACATAATATATAATGAGGCATGAACGTTACAATAAGTAAACTTTTCATTAGTTTCGACAATATCTTGGAAAAACTTGCTATATCTGAATAGCAACAATCAAAGAAATTATTAAGTAGTTACTCGTTAATCATAGCCTGTTAACAAGTTGCAGCTTATCTAATCATAATTAATTTCAGTGTGGTTAATAATGATAAAAGTTTGCCTTTCATTACAGTTATAATGTTTGAAAAGTATAGGAAAAAAGTGTATTGGTTTTTTGTTGCTGAGATATAACAGTAACTTACTTTTTTTTAAATCATGGTGGTATTTGCTTCTCTGTTTAGTTTAGTGATATACCTATACCTAAACTTAATAGATAAGTATATGTAACAAAAACGCAATAAATTAGAATGGTCCAGGAGCGCCACGATAACAGAAAGAGTATCATGCTAGCATAAAACATTGAATACAAAAAATGTAGGTAGAGTGTTTTAACAAATATTCTAAATACTTAATTAACTATCAATATCGTGATTAAGATTAGAAAAACTATAACAATTTTAATTTTACAAGATTGCTCAAAACGAGAATACGAATACGTTTTCTTATACTATTTGTAACAATCTCTGATAAAGCTGCGCCTCGAATCCTACTACAAGCGTGTAGAGCACCATCGCGGTAAACATTAACATTATGTATTATAAGTTGTCAGAGATACTATGATTTTAATATAAAAAATTAGAACAAGGTTCAGTGATGGCAGGTCTGGGTATCTTTGAGGTTAAACCAATGGTCCTAGAGTGCCGATCCACCTCTGAAAAGCACACTGTATATAAAAATAAAGGCACTTAAACGCATATTTTAAATAGTAGGACTAATAAGTATATATAAATTTTAATGTTCTTAGGTCATGTTATTCGTGCTTATTTTTTTGCTCGTATTGCTGTCTCGCAAACTTTCTCGTAGCATTTTTTGAGCGTTTGTTTTTAGTGATCTATCTATATTCATGCGGTATTTAAAACACAAAGAGTGTTTATATGACGAAAACATAAAAAATTTATCGACCTTGTAGTAAGAGACCTGCTCCAGCTACCTACAGTCGAGAAATGGTCGTGGTCATTAGCGATAGGTTTGTGGGTGCTTTAGATAGTACGGGAGGAGTGTCCCAAGGGTTTTCCTACAGTCAGAAAATTACTTGTGATGTATACGTTATCGGCAATCTTTGATAAACGTAAAATAAAGTACTCAATAAATCATATAGAGAAATAATTTAAACAAATCTATTGATAGTGATAACGGTTCATAATTACACCGACAACTCCACATTTACAAATATAATTTAAATTAGCAATATTCTAAGGGCACGTTACTGTGTGTTCAGTTCCACTCAAATTATTCAATAAGTAAAGGCCTCGAAGGGGTTTCTTGGCTTAGTTAAATTAACACGGCAGCATCAGCTCTCAAAATATTTGACTTTACAGTTCTTCTGTATAGACGCAAAGTCAATAATTATTCACTTCATGCTAATTTTAACGCACTATTGTTACAGGTGATTAGTTTGACGATGATCTTATCATGACCCCCTATATGAGGCGACTCAAAGGAAGCCCTTTGCGTTACACATAAAAGAGCAGTCAACATTTTAATCCGGTTTCGACCGTAATGGGATAACACCCTTAACGAGTGACAGCGATTTCTCAAGATTACGACCATTATTACATTACATTTTCGCCCCAAATCAATAAGAATTCGTTTTCGCTTTAGCGTGTTCTCTCTTATAATTCGTGAACTTGAACCGAGGAAAGTGACAGCGCGGTTTTCATGTTAAGCTCCGACTAGGGAGCGCATGTCGGCATGCAGGCATGGTTTTAACTTCCCTTAAGTTAGTGTGAGACAGGGCGGACAAAGGCAAATACGTCCATATCATTTGTCACTTTATGTAAGGTATGAATTCCGACCACTCCTTTCATATAGTCCTCTTTCCCTATTTGAAATTCGAAGTTGCCTAGAATTACAATGATGTTGTTATGGCCCTGATTCACAAACTATATTACAGTTGGTGCATATCCATTTGTCAGAGATATAGTTGTCATTTCCCCTTTAACTCTTGCGTCCATCCATATTCTAGCTATATGTATTATCTCTTGCAGCTCAGCGATTTCAACTTGATATTCTAAGATTTCTTTTGACACTTTGTTGATTTTTCTTGGTGGTAGCACCATTCTCATATTCAATGGTATGATTTTAATAATTTCCTGTTTTTATTTTTCCTTTTTTTATTCTAGTAATTACTTATTTGTCCTTGTTTATGATTTAGCGGCTATTTATATGATTTTATTCTTTCTTAATCAGTTTTCCATTAATCCTTTGGACCTGGTTGTCTGTTTTCGTTTTCCTTTGTTTGGCAGGGGTCGTTTTTGATCTATCTTAATTTCCTTCTTTGAGTTTTTTGAAGCGTATTTGTTCTTGAAAATGAGCTTTGCTCACCTATTTCTGGTAGGTTATTTTTACAAAGTTGACATTTTCTCGCTCTCCTACTGCTTGTTCTCACATCAATTGTTGCATTTTCCTCTCTTTCCATTCATGTTATTATCTATATATACTTTTATCCGTTTGAGTTTCTGCTTGTTCTCTATTTTCTTCTTTGTTTCCCAACCGCTTATTTCCACTATTGTTGGTTCATTTTCACCCCTCCTATCCACTTTATAGAAAATGTATACAACTGCTTTGACTCATAACTTTTCTTGAATTAACTTTTCAGTGTTGTAACGAAGAAGAGTTGAATGGTCGGCCGTTACCTGTTGGTATTTTTCCAGCTGGTAAATATCGGCCTAGGCAGGCTAACTAGTCGAGTAAGCCGGGGTACTAGCAGAGCTGAAAGAGAAACTAAAGCAGAGGGCGCCAGATCCTCGACGTAGACAAATTCTTGGGTCGGATCTCCCCAAGGTAGTGAGATATACCAAGCGAACCAAAATAGTAACCGAACAGACTAGTAACAGTATTTATTTAGCATTTGGTTCTATAGTGCAGTCAGGCAGAATAACATAAATAACAACTAAACATGTAAACATACGTATAAATAAATAATGACAATTTAACAAATAGAATAAATACGGGTGTGGGCAGCAACTCACGACACATTAAAAAGGTGCTGCATCAATATGTATAAAAGGGACAAGCTGCGTAAATAAAATTAGCTTTAAATCAGTAGTTATTAAGTTAAAGCCTAATTCGGAGCTACCCGCTTAATCTGTACTAACCACTTAAAATTTTGAATAAATATTCTGATTAAAGTCCTAGAATCTTTTAGAAGGTAAAGGTAAAAAAGAAGACGCTCCGTGAGGCGGATAATATTAGTACGCACCCTGTTAGGCAGAGAAGCTCGGGGCAGAGCGATGAAAGCAAAAGGCTAACATAGACACCGGCCGTTAGCTCTCTCTGACGCTGTGACGGTAATCACAATTTTGAAGAGGCGAAATCCTTCGATTTGTATGGCATACAGGGGTTGAAGAGATTCCTACAGAAAAGTCAATGTATTTTCGATGACGTTTCAAGTAATCAGCTTGTATGCGCTCCTAACAAAATAATAAACCCAGAGCTAAATGACTCAAATTTTGGTAGTTAAACGTCCGCGGGTGGTATGGTAACATAGCTAATCTGAAAGTCTGTACTGTTTTCGCAGCTAGTAACCTATATGAATCGTAGCTATCAACTAAATAGAGGGAACATGCACTAATCTAATGTACGGTTATGCAGCTAGCATTCTGCGTGAACGCAGAATTAAGTAATACTACTAAACACAAAGGCGAACAGTTCGCTCGAATCGCCCTAGGAACTAAACACACCTAATCGAAGTCAAACAATCATATAAATATATAAACCTCACAGACTGGTGATGCACTTGCCAGGCGATCGGGGGCTGCAAGCAACTTCTCTAGCGGAGGGGGACTGAGGCACCACAATCAACGGGGCTCTCTGGCCACCGCGAGGGACCCAAGGGGGAAGTATCGCCAGGTACCGACTGCAAGAGTGGCCAACGCAGGTGCCTAGCATCGGAGCCAAGGGACACGCAATCAAACCACAAGCTGGTAACATTTCCAATTAAAATGTAGCGATTCCAAAGGGGGTAACGCAAAATGTTTCCCAGTAGTTGCGAAACCAAGGGAAAAAGGCTGAAAGTATACAAATTTCTAGGAAAGCACCCGAGAAGAACGCAGGAGCTGAAGAGAACTAACCTGGAGGTCATTGTCGGCCGTAGATGTCGTGTCAGTGACGAAAGTTAACGCCCAAAAATTCCACAGAAGCGTCAGACGTGAGAATTATAACAACAACCAATTATTCGAACGTAATTGAGGCTGGAAATTTGTTAACACAAGATGAGAATAGAGTTAAATTTCCATTTAGGGGCGAGCATTGACCAATAAGTGCTTGATAATAAAATTGAACTAATTAATTCCAATAATGCACGCGAAACTACAAATTAAACGTAACAGTGTTTTTAAATATTTCCTTCATCGTCTATATTAGCATCTTCCACGTTATTGTTTCTTTTTTTACTTTTAGGTTTTTTGTATCTTCAACGTCAATTGTTTCAGTTCTTTTCATTTATGTTTAGCTAATTTTTTCTCTTTCTTGTGGTCGGAATTTTAATGTCTCCTCTTTCTGTCTTAGTAGGAGCGGGAAACTTAGTAATTTTTTATGTTTGGAAGTCTTCTTCTATAACTAGATTAGCGACTGTTTGTTCTAAACTTTTGTTAACCTGTTGCGCTTAAAGTGTTCGCTTATTGAATTATTTTAAAAATAACAATTTGTGAATTTCTTTTGTCAAAAATTGATATGTTATATGTAAGCAGTATTTTTGGCAAATATCAGAACAATCGTTCAATAACATTTATATATTTTTTTGGTGGTCAGTTTTTTTATCGTTGACTGTAGATATGATAACATACTGATACAACGGCATAGCTGCTATTTACGAAAGTTTAAGATAATACCATTAATCATTTATAAATGTCAAAATATAATATTCCAAATTTCAGTTTTTATACGAACATTGCAACACGTTCAAAATGGATTTTTTACTAGTCGAAATCGTTCCGACTTAAAAACAAACGCCCACATTTTGCGAATAGTTAACATAAATTGCTATTTGTCCTTGTTACGAAAGAGATAGTTTTGTTACTATTTACAGTTAGGCAATACAGTATACGGTCAAACCATGCGGAAACGTGTTCACTTGACGCCTAACTGTTCCTGCGCCTAAAGTTTCGGAGCCTAAACGTACGCGCGCCTAATAGCGCCCGCGTCGAAAGGCTTCGCACCTAAAAGCTCGCTCCTAATAATGCGCGCCTAAACGTCCCTTTCCGATAAATGTAACGCGTTTACCATGTCAGTCAAGTTACATAAGTTTTCACTTTTATCAGATTTGAATATAATATATTTGTTCAAGCATTATCGTCATATACACTAAATGTAGGTGCGTAGGCTTCTCATGTTAATGAAATTAAGGTTTTACAGCTAATATTATAAGTACTAGAACTAGCATGTTTAATAAGAGGCGACTCCCTAAGAAAATTCATATGCATGTGCAACAATGAAATATTCTGCAAGTAGAACAAATTTCACATTAAATACAAGATTCTTCCTTGAGAAACCGATTAGGCCCCGATAATTCATCGCCAAGCTAAAAATGCAAGTAATTAATAATATTTCATGAAACCGGCGGAGCGGGAAGGAAGGGCGAGGGCAACTGCTCTTCTTGACCACTCGTAAATCAGTACGGACATCCGAGCTGGCCATGAAACCCTCTAACACCCTCAACATACCGCCGAACACGATTTCTCTTTTTATAACTGGCAACCACTGGTGGAGCGCTATCTCGTTTTTATAAAGGTTTGATTGATTGCGCCATTTACGTTATTGCAACCTTAAAAATGGGCTTTATCGTGATAAATAGATTTACTTATAGTATTAAATAAATAAAAGATAATAACCGCAGCCGCGATCTCGACGCGATTGATTTTTGAGCGAGCAGGCTGTCGGCTCAATTTTGATTTGCAGAAAGCGCACTTGAATGGGGTACAAAACGCAAAGGGAGAATTTAGTCAGCCGAAGCAGGTATCTCTAAACTTCCATGTTTATTCAATAAAATCCGGAAGCCCTATAGAAACAAAGGATGTGTTTGGCAGTCTTGTAAATCGAAATGTCGATATTTGGAACTTATGCTAATCTTGAACTTTATTTCGCACAGTATTTACAGGATGTAAATACTGTCATAATATATTCACTTATATATTATTATTTAACTATTTCCAATCCTATGAGAAAACTATAAAATTTGGTTCATATCCTTTTATTTACTATATAGAGTGAGTTTTTGAAGCTGTAATCTCACCTTTAAAATTATATTTTGTTATAATTTATTTTATCTACTCCAGTGGGATAAGTAACGCATTACGTCACTCATTTGACACTATTTCAGTTAGGTAATGAAGCTCATTATACCACTCAATTATGTAATGGTTTCATTACGCAACTGAGTTGTGTAATGACTTCATTATGTAACTGAAATAGTGTCAAATGAATGACATAATGACATTTTCCTACTAAAATATTTTTGAAAATGACGGATCTGACATTTCTCTTAATGCACTTTTATCAATTTTAGGCAGTCGTAGATAAAATTTTGTACAATGCATGTGTGATAATGCGTCATTAATATACTTGTGTGCTTATATAACTCGTGCTACGCATTCGTTTGTAACTTACACACACGTATATTAATGATGCTGTTATCCCACTTGTATAGTAAATAACTAATATTCAATTGTGCTCTCCTTATGCTCTTTGTGCCGTTAATAGAAAATATGCTGCTTCTGTAGGGTACGGTTTAAATGAAATTGTATGCAAGGAAATAACTTCACCCTTTAGCGACAAACGAATATATTTGTTTGTATAGTACGTTACAAAATCGGTAAGTGCCTTAGAACAGGCCGAAAAAAAGTTACAAGAGCGAGGACCGAAGGGCCAAGTTTTTAAATTTTTTGAGGACCGTTCCAGTAAGACGCTTAACGATCGAGTATGTGATATTTTACAACAGGTTTTACCTGTCTTTTAGTTTAAGATGGAGCTGTAATCGTTATCTCTGATATCAGTTTTTTTCAATATTTTAGGTATTGCAAAAATTTTTCAGTGAAAAAACCAACAGCCTCAAATAACTCAACAACAACCTACTATAATTAAACTAGCCATAACGGTTACAGTTACGGTTACGGCATTGTCAGTCCTCCAAACACCAGATTACAAGAAACTTTGTTAGTGTTCCGAGTTGGATTATCGAAGGTTACTTTGTGTTCACTATCAAACTCCTTCATTACACCAAGAATGTTTACTTCAAAGCATCGGGCATTATATCATCGAATACAATATTTATGTGGAAACTATGCGTAGTTTGTTAAACACTACAATGGCGGATTGAAAAAGTACAAACGACTTCCGGGATTGGACCGTGTCCTTATTGAGGTCAAAGAACCCAACGTTTTGCCTATTTCCGTAAGGGGCTTCATCAGGAGGATAATTCCTCGCGCTTCAAGGCCTCCTCGACTCTATGGTTCTCCCAAAATTCATAAACAAGACATTCCCGCCAGGCCCATTGTCAGTACCATAGATTCCCATACTTACTCATTAGCTAAATACCTAATCGCTATCCTCAGAAAGTTCACTGGTAAGTCCCCTTCGTATTTTCGCAATTCAGCCCACATCGTTGAACTTATAATCTATACATATACAGTCTGTTCTATAAAAGAGGCCCCGCCTTCTAGCTACTTTATTATTTATTTTAGACCCAATAAACCTTATATCAAATCAAATGGCACATAAAAACCTACATTTTAACACTATCAAAAATTTTTTATCTTCTATTGTTTCAGAGTGGTGACGTCACGTGCAATTTTTTTAAATGACACTGTATATATTTTTTGACATTTTCTGGTAGAGGTTTTTTTTCTCTTTTCAACAATATAAATATTTCATGCACTTGCATAAAAAAAATTTCGTGAAAAATTACAAAACTTTTTCACAGTGAGAGGCCATGATACAAAACTGTAAACAAAAGTGTAACTCAGAAAAACAAAACAAATAGTAGCCAAACGCTTTAACTGTCAGATTTCAGAATAATCTAAAGTGTTTATTGTTTTGTTTTTCTGAGTTACACTTTTGTTTATAGTTTTGTATGGTGGCCTCCCACCGATAAAAAAGTTTTTTAATTTTTCTCGAAAATTTTCTTATGTAAGGGCATAAAATATTTATATTGTTGAAAAGAGAAAAAAAAACCTCTACCAGAAAATGTCAAAAAATATATACAGTGTCATTTAAAAAAATTGCACGTGACGTCACCACTCTGAAACAATTGAAGATAAAATTTTTTTGATAGTGTTAAAATGTAGGTTTTTATGTGCCATTTGATTTGATATAAGGTTTATTGGGTCTAAAATAAATAATAAAGTAGCTAGAAGGCGGGGCCCTTTTTATAGAACAGACGGTATAAAGGAAAGTCACAACCCTGACTAATCAACGCAGAGCCGAAACCACTGGCACTAGAAACTTGAAATTTGGGTGGAAGGTTCAACTTGTTATGTAAGGTAGTGCTAAGAAGGGATTTTTTGGAATTCGACCCCTAAGGGGGTGAAAAGGGGTAAAATGTGTTTTCACGAATTCTTCAATATCTCTTACACCCGGTAAGATATCAATTTGGTGTTTGCTTGCAAAGATTATCAATGCAAATACCTAGAAACGTATTTTATATAACCCCTAAAGGTGCACATTTGGATTGAGGGTGAATTAAAGAACCCTTCGTATCTCCTATAATTATGGAGTTAGAACATTCTTTTTTGGCATACAGATGTATTTTTTAAATATTTAGAAAGCGGTTTAAGGGAATTTGAAAATTTTAACCCTAAGGGGGTGAAAAGGGGTAAACTGTGTTTTCACGAATTCCTGAATATCTCGTACACCCGATAAGATAGCGACTTGGTGTTTGCTTGCAAAGGTGTCCAATAGAAGTATCTAAAAACACATTTCAGGATTTTGCCCTAACCGACCCCTAAAGGTGCAAATCTGGATTTGGGGTGAATTAAAGAACCCTTTGTAACTCCTAGGTTTATTGAGCTAGAACATTCCCTTTTTTGGCATATAGATATATTCTTAAAATATTTAGAAAGTGATTTAAGGGATTTTACAATTTTACCCCTAAGGGGGTGAAAAGGGGTAAACTGTATTTTCACGAATTCCTCAATATCTCTTAGACCCGATAAGATATCGACTTGGTGTTTGCTTGCATAGGTGTCCAATACAAGTGTCTAAAAACGCATTTTAGGATTTTCCATTATCAACCCCTAAAAGTGCAAATCTGGATTCGGGGTGAATTAAAGAACCCTTCATATCTCCTATGTTTATTGAGCTAGAGCATTCTTTTTGGCATATAAATGTACTCTTAAAACATTTAGAAAGTGGTTTAAGGGATTTTAAAATGTTACCCCTAAGGGGTGAAAAGCGGTGAACTGTGTTTTCACTAATTCCTCAATATTTCTTAACCCCATAAGATATCGACTTGGTTTTTTTCATGCATAGGTATCCAATACAAATGTCTAAAAACACGTTTCAGGATTTTCCCAAATCAACCCCTAAAGGTGCAAATCTGGATGCGGGGTGAATTAATGAACCTGTTGTATCTCCTATGTTTATTGAGTTAGAACATTGTTTTTTTGGCATACAGATGTATTCTTAAAATATTTAGAAAAGGGTTTAAGGGATTTTAATGTTACCCCTACAGGGTAAAAAGGAAAAACTGAAAAGGGGTAAGGTGTTAAGTTTATCTTGCTGTAATTTATGAATACAACATTTAGTTTGTACATATATTTTTCAATTTTATCTAATTGTTATACTAAAACTATAGTTTTATCAATATATATAAAGAGAACGACAACTACGTACACATTTCCAGGGGGTACATGAAGCATAAAAAAGAGTTGTGGAGGAATTTTTTCGGAAGAATTTTGTTTCTTTTTCAAAAAATATTGTTTTGCGGCGTTTGTTAGTTTAGCGTATTGAGTGAGGGGGTGGGGCGCCCTAGAATTCATTTGAAATTTAGAAGAAAAAACATTTGTTGCCCGTACGAAGAACGGGCATCTTGCTAGTATTCAATATAAGCGTTGAACCTGAGGATTTACTTGTGAGTTTCGATGTCACTTCCATTTTTACTAAAGCTCATATTTCCACTTCCATAGCCATAATCCAACAATTGTTCTCAGAGCATGGGGAAACCTCTTTAAGTCTACCGGCCCTTATAGAAAAATGCCTCTCTTCCACTTATTTCCTATTTCAAGGCAAGTTCTTTAAAAAAGCCCTGGTCCGGCCATCGGTTCTCCTCTTTCACCTGTCGTTGGCAATATCTTCACGGAAGCTTTTGAAACCGTAGCTCTGGAATCTTCAGAATTGAAGCCTAAGGTGTGGTTCCGATACGTTGACGATACCTTTATTATTTGGCCACATGGTAAAGACACGTTGCCCGTTTTCTTAAATCATCTCAATAGTCAACATCCAGACATTAGCTTTACCATGGAGATAGAAAGTACCGGCTCCTTTCTTTCTTAGATGTACAGGTCTCTCGCCAACCCAGTGGCAAACTTGGCCATTCTGTATATCCCAAACCCACTCACACTGATCGCTATCTACATGCCGATTCCCATCATAATCCTGCAAAAAAACTTTCCGTTATCAATTCGCTTGTACACCGGGCTGTTTCCATATCCCAACTGGCTAATGTCCACGCTGAAATAAACCACATTCGGAAAGCTCTTAGGAACAACGGTTGCCGTGCTAGGGATATACAGTCTGCCATCAATCGCCATCTTCAGCCACGGCCACCCAAAGCTCCAAAAACAAATCCTCCTGCAGCAATAGTTTTCCTTACCTATATCCACCAAATAACCGACCGCTTATGAAACATTCTTCAAAAACAAAACGTTAAAACAGTACTTAAACCCCCGAGCAAAATCTCACAGGTTCTTCCTGCACCAAAAGATAAATTAAACACTATGCCATCTAAAGGTATTTACAGAGTTCCTTGCTCTTGTAATCCTGCATACATTGGTAAAACAGGTCGTTAAGAAAAATTTCGCATCTCTGAGCACCAGCGCTGTCTCAAGTCGGGTCTCGTTTCATCATCAGCCATCGCCGAACACCAACGCGATAACGGCCATAAGATCATTTTTGATTAAACTTCCATTATCTGCAAATCCCCATTTTTCTTTAACGGAAAGATTCGCGAGGTCATTGAGATTTACAAATACCCTAACAGTCTAAATCGGGAATGTGGAAAGTACCGCCACTGAACCGCAACGGCACTTTCTGAACCGCGACTACATTTGCCTATAAATTCTCGCCTTTCTCCTTTCGATCGTTAGACGAGTTTTGACTCTGGCGTGGTTTATACGTTTGCTTTTGCTTTTTCTCGTGATGAAGCCCCTTACGAAACGTTGAGTTCTTCGACCAAAATAATGACACGGCAAAAATCCCGGAAGTCGTTTGTTACTTAATGACAATGGCCTTGAAAGCCTCCGAAATCATATGAAAAGGTACAAACAAAAAAAAAGCTTTGGATATTTTCTGCCTACCCTTGGTTCTGCTAGGGTTAAAACAAACGATAGTATGGTAAATACTTTTATACTTAAATACTAAAATCTAAAGAGCTACATGGCGAATGACAAAAATGCGTGTAAAGTTAAACCTGAAATGCGATAACAATATAATTATAATTCGGACTATACTGTCACGTTTCTATCGTAACCGCCCGGGCACACTTCATCCATGATCGGCAATATTACCTTATTTAGTCACCGTGTCCTTCATTATACAACGATAAGCCTGTATGTGAAGCAGTATGCCATTGGCCAAGCGGATAATGTGTATCACTACTTATTAAATGCTCTCTGGAAGCGAAAGTCCGAATCTTACCGAGTGGGATTTTTTTCTTTGCGAAATAATGTAATTCACGTGCCTAAGTGTTTCATTTTACTGTTTCAGTGTTATTATAAACATTAAAATAATTCCATCTATTTTCTACATAACCGTGAATACCTATCGACCGTTGTTCGATTTTGCAAGAGTTTTTGTGACTTTGCGGTTTGTTGATTGAAGACGTTAAAAGCGTTTAGAGAGCGGATAGAAGCCGGGTAAAGCGTTTGCGTTTGCAGTAGGGTGAGAGTGGGTTCGAGCCCCACATTTGGGCCTCGGCTACGCTCTCCTGCTACCATATCAAAGCTTTTGGTGGTCGTGGCCTCTGCAAAAGAGCATTCTTCCCTAATTCAAGGGGTCAGGCTAGCCACCTATCCTGGGCGCGACGAAAATGGTTTATAAACAATTCACTGTGTATGGTTAATAACAAGTTCTCAGCCAATATTAAAATGAAAAAGAGGAAAAATGTTATCTAATTTTATAATTTAATTTGAAAACTGCAAAAAATATTTTAAGTAGAATAAGATCACTTATGTAGTGGCATAAAATATTTAGTAATATAATGAACACATAAGAGCTGTTCCGTTAATTGCTAGTAGCGGACGATGCATGCCAATAAAATCAAAAAGCTTTACATGCACTGAAACGTAGATAAATATCAAGAAATAAAAACAAGCACGAGTAGACTTGTGTAGGTTTATGATAGTCAAGTTTGAAGCAGGCTCTTCAAAGTATGTGTTTATAGATACTAACAATATAAGTTTGATTATGAGCAGTTTGATTGCCAAAACGAGGCGGTGAGCCGAGTTTTGCGGCAACCCTACGAGTTTCGTAAAGTGCCATAAGCAAACGTGTGCTTTTAATATTTTATCTTCATCAATAAACTTTGGTTTGAAGTATTTTTTTATATAAAAAGAGTGCGGTAATAAAGCTCTTAGCGATACTAAAATTAATTTGGTTAAGAGTCTATAACAACACCGATGAAGATGAATCGTTTAAAGGATGGTAAGTCTTGGATCTCTAATTGGAAGCCCAAGAATAAACAACAATCAGTGTTTCAGTTTTTCAAAGTGAGGTTCTGCCAGCATACCGCGCGGTAAAAGTGCAAACTCTACAAGTTGAGAAAATTTATGTTTTTCTTAACAAGTATGGCGTGTTTGAGTACGAGCGTCAGCGAGTACTTTAACTGCCATACGAGTTCAGAAAAACCACTTTTCTAACGTGTTGAGTATACTGTTTTATCGCATTTTATAAGGAATGTAAAATATTAAATTTTTACATAGAAGTGACACTAACTGTCAAAACATAACCAAGATGAGCATAACTCATTCCTATGTACTAAAGCACAATAAGCAGCTCCAGTTGATGTTATGCGTTTGGCAGTACTGAAGTGTGTTGTTGGTGACTCTGTAAGTCTATGTCAAATTCTAGGTTAGCAGGTTAGGTTTTGCGCCAATCTATGTCAAAACTGACGCAAAACCTAACCTACTAACCTTGAATTTGACATAGACTTACAGTGTCCCCAACATCACACTTCAGTATTGTCAAATGTAAAACGAATCGCCGTTGCTAGTTGTAAAAGTGTTGCTAATGATAAAAGTACCACATTTATTATCGATTTTGATTGAAGAAATGTAGTACATTTCCAAATGAAATGCGATAAAAATTGTTTCCGTTTCCTACATAAGCAGTAGTCCATTTACAGTTTCTAAATATTGAAAAACACACATGGAAAGATATTTTCTGGCGCAAATGCGGCTGTTTCAACAAATTCTTCACGACTTTCCAAAAATAGAGTTCTCTGCCTGTTTCAAGAAGTAGTTTCCGAGAATGCACCATTGTATTAGGCTAGGTTAGGCGTGGGGGGGGGGTTAATTTTTTTACATTTAAAGTCTGTATATTTCTTATAATTAATATTAATTAATAGACAAGATTAGTAGTACGTTCTTGGACCATGAAATATTATTAACCCATAATAGACAATCAAAGCAACTCTTATAAAGCATACAAGTTGCATTTATTATTGAATCCGTAATATTGTTATGATTAAAGCAATGACGGAAAGCTCAAAATAGCAATGTGAGTAGTTGAATCTCAGAGGAATAAAAACAATCACAGAAGCAATCTAAATCGTTTCGCCTGTCAAAACTAATCGGATAATCTCCTGACAACTACTCGGTCACTTAATACCTTCAGATTTTCTTAAAATAGTAAATTCCTTGCACTTAGAATAGCTTAGTAAATATTTTAGTATGTCAATGCTAGTTTGAAAAAATAAATTACGTCCCATTAATTCTTAACGAAATAATTTTATCTTGTAGATGTAGCATATTTGATTCTCTTTCTGGTAATACTAAGGCACGGGTATTTTACCTGGGAATAAAGATATTAAATAAACACAATAATTATGAAATGCAAGCAATAACAATTACAATTTTTGTAAGTTGTGGTATTCCCCCAGCAACCATGCACTTTTCCAAGCTATTCAGAACGCATTTGTTGATCACATTCCGTAGTGTACTGGTTAGTACTTACAGTGTCAAAAATTTTCTGCTAAAGATTCTCCAGAATAATTGGTTCGGAATTGTAAACTAGGTACTGATTTTAAATTATCTACAGGAAAATATCTAGGAGGGTCAACTTAGATGAACGTGGTTGGCACCTTAGTAGACCATCGGTCTCGATCCAGCGTTGGCGTTTGCCTTACGTAAAGCTCAGATGCCCAGGATTCTTTCTACTCAAATGTATAAAGTAGAAAAAACACAGCGTAGAAATAAATTCTGTAATGTGGTTAAGTATATACAACATAATTCTAAGTTAATCAAAATGTTATGTACATAAATATTATAAAATAAAATGCCTTCGGCGTATTAGTTCGGCGTTGGGTTATTTTTGGGACGTTCGGAAACCCATACTGCACGCTGGCTTGCTGTCCTCGGATCTCCCCAAAGAAAGATCGTAGATGGAGTGATATAAATTTGAAGTTTTACTTTTTTCAAGGTCCGCCTTTGACAGTTGGAATTGCCAGGAAACCACCGGAGTTTTCGCGGTCGGTTCGGACTCGCGACCGACAGGTCTATTTGCCTGCGTCGAGAACTCTGGATTATGCCGGCGGTCTGGAGATTTCTCTTAGTACGTAGGTAAATCGTGTTTTAGGTTAAATTCATAACGAGGTTATGCCAATGTTGACATGGAGGATAAGTTAGTGCGAGAATTAAACAGAGTTTCTAGCAAGATAGGAACCGAATCCACAGGTGCTAGTCAGGTCAGAAAGTGAGCTCTAGGAAACGGGGCCGGGACCTATAGTTGGTAGTCAGCTTCAAGTTCAGGTTCAAGTCTCAAGCGTCTTTAACTAGCTGCGGATTTTCCTTTTATACTGTTCGGCCACCTTGTTATCGGCGATTTTTAGAGGAGCTTGGAAAAGAAACTGCGTGGTGTACCGGACTAAGCTACATTGGTGCATAGCGGCTAAGGTCATCTTATCGAAAATTTTAACGCTATGGAGATGTGAGTGAAGATTTTAACGGGAATTAGAGCCACTCAAATTTCTAGCACACTATTTATTCTTTAGGTAAATTTTACGCGGGGGCTAGCGTTACAGTTTTATCTAAGAAAACTTAGTTAACCGTTGACATGGTAAAACAATGTTGCTATGCTATATGACCGCAGATATAGTCGATCGTTCGTCATCTTTAACATTGTCTATCTTTTGTTCATTTAATTGTTGTTTATTGTTAATAGTTATTGGTTGGTTATTAAATTAATGTATCAGACTTATGACATTTTGATGTGCATTTTAATATTTTAACGGCATCTAAAAACGCATAACTTACTGTATGAACTTATTTTTACAAAATTATGAGAAATGCAGGTCCGTATCTTAAAAATTTTCTGATGATGATAAAAAAAAACTCGAAACGTAATTAAACCATAATATGTCGTACATTGTTGAATTCAGAATAAAAAGGGCTTCACAAATTTGGCATAAAAAACCAGAACCGTATTTAAAAAAATGAAGTTGATGATGGTTTCTCAAAGACAAAATGTCGGATAAAAAATTTGATAACGTAATCATTAACTCCACTGAATGTTGCTATAAAGAAGTTGAATCAGTTTTGTTCTAACTTTAATATTAACGTTAGAAGAAAATAAAATAGAAATGGCAACCCATTTTGTTATTACGGAATTTGAAAGAACGCAGTTTTTTTACTTACGCTAAGCTGATTTTTGAGTATAGGTAACGTGATCAAAAATTAAGAATGATAGGAATTACGATTTTACGTTCTTATTAATGACAGCAATCAATAAAAAACTTCTCGGTCATCTTGGCTACTGTCACGCAGACAACGGTGCACCATTTGAACATTTAATTTAGTTGTTTTTGAAATTATCATTGCAATTAAATTTAGTATTTTGCAATTTTAAGTTTTTTTCTTAATTTTTGGTAATGTAACCTATACTCAAAAATTAGCTTAGCGTAAGTAAAAAATGCGTTCTTTCAAATTCCGTAATAAAAAAATGGGTTGCCATTAAAACCACATCGATGACGTCATACTTCCTACGCGGGTTACCCTGTATGTATCGGTTTGATTTGAAAAAAAATGCGCAAATACAAATAAAAATCGACGGGTCCCAGCGTGTTTTCCAAAAATTACCACTACTTTACGAAAGCACTGTATAGGTAATGTTTTAATATAACATTCATATTACGGTTTAAGTTTTCTGGAAAGCACTAATTTGTCAGTCCTACAACGGGAGAAATGTTTTGTTTTGCAGCTGTTTGTATACAGACTTTATGGCTGGTTAATTTTCTTCGCAGTATTTTTGAGAGGGTTTATATCGTTGACATTTAAGACAGTGTGATACTTTGCGTTTAGGGTGTGGAGTTCTACCTTTACAATACAATGTAAAAGTCCTCCTACATTATAAATGCCTTTATTATTTGACTTAGCGATTACCCCAATAGTGAAAAGAGAGAGAGAGATGGAGGAAGGGGGATATTATAGAAATTTGATACCTTTTGCTTCAGTTTTTCAATAGCTTCCTTTGGTATATTTGGTTCGGTTGATGGGTGAATATTACGAACAACTATGAGAACATTTCTACTCTGTTTAACCCTTAAACTACCACGCCTGAAAGACTTCATACAGTACCGAGTGGGGTCATTGTAGAACCCCAGTGAATTTTTAAATATATTTATTTTGCCAATATTAGATATAGGTTTCATTTTACACTTAAAATGAGGTTTCTATCTATATATTAATCCAGAGACATTATACCTGGTGTATATAAACTAGTGTTAAAGTATTATGTAGAGTTATTCCTTGTAAAATGTCGTTAAGAGGAAAAAACAAAAATGTTAAATTATGGTCCCATGCAACATTTCGGAAATATTGACTTACCTTCATGAAATCGTACATATTTATTAGATGAAGTACATTTGTTATTCTACTTGTGCAAGACGACGATTCATTTCATAAGTAAACAATTTTCTAATTGCACAAAAATATGGGCCATATGCATCTATAGGTAAGTTTTTAACTTTGCACAACCATAATGGGCGGATAAACTGCTAAACAACTGATGTAACGGCCGCTAAGTCAGCTGTTGTTCATAATATGTATAATTCCCTAAAGACCCTAGCTACTAATTCTCAACTTTTCTAAACAATAACCAATTAGAATTCCTTAGTGAGGTAACAGTTTAGTCAAGAAACAAATAATAGTTATTTACTATACAAATGGGATAACAGCATCATTAATATACGTGTGTGTAAGTTACAAACGAGTGCGTAGCACGAGTTATGTAAGCACACAAGTATATTAATGATGCATTATCACACATGTATTGTACAAAATTTTATCTACGGCTGCCTAAAATTGAGAAAAGTGCATTAAGAGAAATCTCAGATCTGTCATTTTCAAAAATATTTTAGTAGGCAATTGTCATTATGTCATTCATTTGACACTATTTCAGTTACGTAATGAAGTCATTACACAACTCAGTTGCGTAATGAATCCATTACATAACTGAGTGGTGTAATGAGCTTCAGTACCTAACTGAAATAGTGTCAAATGAGTGACGTAATGCGTTACTTATCCCACTGGAGTAGATAAAGAAAATTTACGTAATTGGAAATAATTCCAAAAAAGATCAAACAAATGAAACGCAAAAAACTGACTGTGTGGTTTTCAGATGTGTCGGTTTGAATTTTTACTTCATTGCTGTCCATAGTTTTTAGCTAGTACCGATTCTTCACAGTGACATTTAAGAGTCGTGTCAAAGGTTGCATAAGTTAGACTTCTTCGAGAAAGATTGAAGGAGGTTTGCTCTTTCTATTGGGATACATAATACTATTAGTAATCAATATTGGAAATTTTTTTTATTTTACTTTTGCATGTTAAAACAGTTTAACGCCTTTTATTTTCTAAATATTTATAAGTGAAACGCTAATATATGCATGTCACAGAACAAAATTGAACTGGGGTAAGTCTTTAATGCTCTAGAGAGAAAGTAGTTGGTATTATGCCACATGGCGTCCAGACGCGCTCTGATTTCTGAAATCAAATCAAATCAAATCAAATATATTTATTTCTAAAAAAACAATATAAATTGTGTTGGAAACTACAAGTACATATTATAAAACAAAACAAATACAATTTTTACATGCACAATTAAAACAATTTTAAAACGACGTTTGAAACAATTCATCTTAATTGTAGAAGACATAATCTTGAAGGCGTTTCAATTTTATTTTAAATTGCTTAAGAGTCTGTGAACTTTTAATACTTGCAGGTAGTTTATTATAAATAGATAATCCAGTGTACATAATAGATTTTTGTAAAGTTTATTAGTAGGTTTATTTACTTCTAAATTTTGCGAGTTTCTAGTATCGTGTTTGTGAATATCATTTCTTTTATTGAATGACGGCAGCTGTTTAAATACAAGTGATGCTGTTTCGAGTATATATAAATTTGTAATAGTAAAGATTTTACTATATTTGAAGAGGGTCTTGCAGCTATCTCTAGGTTTCTTATGGTTTACTATTCGTAAAGCTTTTTTTGAATTTTAAATACTGTGTTTAATAACGTTAAATCAGCGACACCCCAAAAAGGTATCTATACCGTACCGTAAGTACTGATTCAAACAAAGCAAAATAAACTTGTCGAGCAATCTTTTGACCGACTTCGTAAAGCAATATTTTAATTGCATAACAAGCAGTAGTAGGTCTAGTGCAGAGAGATTCAATGTGTTTATGCCATTTTAAATTTCTGTTGATGATGATCCCCAAAAACTTTACGTGATTTACATTTTCTATTATATTGTTATGGATATTAACAGAAAATTCATTTGTATTTGAATGTGTTATGCTAAATGACATTATTTTAGTTTTTGTTAGATTAAGTGATAGCTTGTTATTTGCAAACCAATTGCTAATTTTTAAAATATCAGCATAAACAATTGAATTTAGAGATTTAACATTGTTATTGGCCCAAGATACAATTGTATCATCAGCAAATAGTGTCATGTTTCCTGCAGAATTGAACGAAATGCCATTAATGTATATTATATATAGCAGTGGTCCCAATATACTACCTTGTGGGACACCGTATAGCACTTCTATTTGATGAGATCTGAACGTATTACACGCCTTTCCACTATATTGTTTAATTTCAACTACTTGTTTACGATTATTTAAATAAGATAGAAACTAATCTAAGGAGATTCCTCTAAATCCGTAATTTTCTAATTTTTCTAATACGAGTAATATATCAAAGTCTACGCAGTCAAAAGCTTTTGATAAATCACTAAATAAACTTACATTGGCTTTGCTGTTATTTAGGTATTCATATATAACCGAAAGAAAGTTAAAAATGGCATCATTTGTACCCCGATCTGCTCTGAAACCGAACTGTGGAGACGATAAGATGTGATTTGAATTTAATAAAGCGATCATGCGCTTGTGAACTAAACACTATATAATTTTTGAAAAAGAAAATTGCAGTGCAATGGGTCTATAGCTGGACATTTCATTTTCGTTGCCGCTTTTAAGACAATCTGGAAATTATCCATTTTGAAAAGACATGTTAATTAGTTCAGTGAGAACATGTAAGGCGGGTTCAGTTAGGTTTTGAATAACACGTAGAGGTATTTTATCTAAACCAGCACTATTTTTGTTTTTTGAATTGCTAATTGTTTGTTTGATTTCAGGTACATCCGTTTGTAAAAGAAAGAACGTTTTCGTATTTACTGAGTTAGTTGTTAATAAGCGGCAAGTTCCTTGTGTTATATTACCTGTTAAGGTTGTGGCAATAGACTGATAATATAAGTTAAACGATTCGGCTACTGAGAATGGATCTTCAATGAGAGAATTATTATCTGATCTTAATTTAATGGTAGTTGATTGTTCTTTTCTTTCCTTACCTAAGTGAATTAATTATATTACAAATTTTTTTGGACTTATTAGACGATGTAGAAATTTGTTTTGAATAGTAAATATTTTTGGATAATTTTATTGTAGAACTCAAAACTCGATTATATATAGATATGTGGTTTAAAATTGAGGGGTTTGAAGTACATTTTTTTATATAATTTAAACATCTTTTATTTTTGCAGGATGTACGAATACCTTGGGTTATCCAAGTTTTATTAATGTGTTCCTTGACATTTTTTAAGGGAAACGCCGTATTAAAAAAGCTAGCCGTCACTTCAATGAACTCGCAAAAAGTAGTAATAAGATTAGCATCAGAGTTTTGAATTAAGTTCGACCAGTTGTATTTTTCAAAATTGCGTTTACTAAAAATTCGTTTAGTTTTTTAATAGTTCTAACATGAATATTTTTATTAATGAAAAATTTTGCTGCAATGATATGATCTGCAATACCTGCAGGTATTTCAGTGTCAACTTTTTTATATTAGAACATACATAATCTATCAAAGATAGAGTAGTTGAAAATCTAGTAAACGACTTTACGTGCATTTCAAGATTATGTATTCTTAACAAATTTTGCATTGTTACGGAGTCATGACAGAGTTAAAATTAATATTAAAATCACCGGTTAAAATTACATTGTTTTTATAAGAAATTCTGTTGAGCAGAGAGTCTAAACCATTGAAAAATTGATTTAGTTCTCCCAATTGTGATCTATAAACGCATATTATGACAGTATTTAATTGTTCATTAAACGCACAACAAAATTCAAACAACAACTCAACTATTAAACAATCAAAGTCGGTAATCCCAGAGAAAACAAACCGATCATGGCAATATATTAGAGTGCCTCCGCGATTACGATTTTTTCTGTTATATATTGATACCGCCTTGTAATTTAACAGATGTGGAATCGTTTGTTCCTTCTTAATCCAATGTTCAGTAATACAAATTAATTTAGGATAATTAAGATCTTCAACGAGTGCAGCCAATTCGCCTAATTTATTATTAGTGCTTTGTATATTTAAGAGTATTAAATTTAGGCTACGATCTTGACGGGATTCGTTGATTACGAAAAATGGTCGTTTTCAGTTTCATCGCCGTTGTAACAAGTTATAGTTATGAGGTTATCCCAATTTATGAAATTTTCAATTAAATTTGAACTATTACATTCACTTATAAATTCAAACTTAGTATTAGGAGTTACTGCTATAATATTATCTTTGCTTATATATTTATCAAGTAGGTTTGGAATGTTAATAGTATAATTTGATAATTTTTTTTGAACTACATATTTACATAGCTTGATTTTGCCTATTTTTTTTAAATGAGGACTATTATGGATTAGGTTTCCTACAGATAGAACTCTGTTTACATCCACAAAAATTCCACTATTATATTTTTGTATTTCATTAAACAAAATATAATTAACTTGGTAAATAAAGTTATTCAGCACTACAAGTTTTTTTCCCAGAACGGAACACCAACACAGATAAAATTGGTTTTTTGTAAATAGTTCAATGTTACATTAAGAGTCGATTTGTTTATAACTACACCTTTCATTGCATTATTAGAACCCGCCATAACTATTACGCAATCTTGTCTGTTAAAATCTCGAGTGAGATTTTTAATATCACCGACGACTTCTTCAAATATTGCATTTGGTTTGAAAATACACTGTACGACGTAATTGCTCGCTAGCTGTGACCTCATTATATCGGCACAATCCCGCCCCTGGCTATCAGCTAAGATTAGTAACTTTATATTTGAATGAGTTACCTTATTTATGTTGTTTTGTCGCAAATTATCATTTGCTGCATCCATCTGACTGGACGTGTTTCCGATATTGATATTCACTATTTCTGTACCTGCATTCATCGATCGAGGTGGTTCGAACGAAACAGATGTCGATGGCTCATTTTCATTTACAATTTTCTCTACCTTAGGTTTTTCAATAATCCTCGATGATTGTAGAGCACTCGGAGTATTTCTCAGGAACACAGAGTTTTCATTTTGCACAATTTTAGTGTTTTTAATCGTCGCCGGTTTAACTGCTTTTAAAAGAGTTTTTATATACGTTGTGTTGCGTAGAATCGTTCGTTCTAGGTACTTAATTTTCTTCTCCATACATTGGATTGTATGTTGATAAGAATTAACAAATTTGGATTTTTGATTTATGTTTTTAGGAATTATTTTGTTGCTGTTTCCTACATTCCTAATATGATCAATTATTTTTTCATCGTCGCTGATAGTAACATAGCTAGAATCCAATGCCTCCTTTAGTTTCATTACCAATGCATTTTTATTACCCGTCGAATTCAGATTGCGTTTTTGGAGCTCTTCTTTTTAGTTTTGGAACTTTTAGTTTCGATACTCGTGTTCGGTCCTCCATTACTAGTACCGAATTACACTTATACTAAAACTAAAACTTTTATAAACATTGTCAAATGCACTACTTTACATTTAAATTTTATTATTTATTGTCACTCAATTATTATTATAAATTCACCTTAAAAACAACTTTACAATACGTACAATCCACGCACATTCGATCCGCTCCGGACAAAGGCTTAATCATTATATTATTAAATGATCTATATTAATTTGTTTGACTTCTCGTATAAAATAATGTTAATTTTTGTTTGAATAACTGTAATTGGGATTGTAGCCTGTTGTTATTCTTAAATAAATAAATACATTTATATTTGTTCAATTACGAGTGCCGGACTTCTTCAATATTAAAAGTAATTTTGCGGGTTTTAGATTCACTACTACCGATTATCTACCATATAATTTTCAACATATAATTGTTTAAAAACTTTAGAAATATTGAACTTAAGAACTTCAACATTAATATGCATATGTATTGTGGAACGTAGCATAGCGATGTTAAATTATTGACACCCCTGATTATTTTATAACTAAAGTGTACACAGCCCTTTTGTAGAGAAAAGGCTGCATCTATGCATCCTATTGTTTAAAGTTTTCCATTTTCTAACAGTTGAAAAATCGATAAATTAATTAAATACATAAATATTTTTGATAAAATCAATTATGCCTTAGAATTATCTAAAGAGAAAGTATGCGTATTACATTTTTTTTCATAACTGGTTGTGGTTTCTAATCAACTATTAGATTTTGTTGCAGTTGAAATGTATTCAGCGCAAGTAACTTTACTCGTTTTGATGCAAGTTCTGAAAGCAGATATTGTTATTACACTTAGAATATTATTAAGTACTGCACATGTAGTTCCCGTCCCCAACTTATGTATTATTCTATCAATCGCTGTACAGCTTACATTTTAATTTAAAGCGTTTGAAGTTTGAAGACACTTACTTGGCCAGCAGTATTTTCAGCAGAAAACTATATCATCATTTCTATTTTGTGCTGTTGCGTTGAATATATTCTAACTGGAACATACATTAATATTCAGTAAAACTGAAAAACGAAATTGAAAATTTCAATATGAATGACAGCAGCATTTGTAATGATTGTAATATAACCCCCCTTTAAGGTTATATTATAATATGTCTACAATATCTAGCTTATAAGTTTTGACATGAATTATTTTAACTTACCTCACAAACGTCAATATTTGACATACAAATATTGTCAAGTTATATCTTTACTAATTATTTTAAATATTGCTCCGGCTAGTCAGTAGAACTGATTTGAATACTCCTTACCCTCAGCTGAATGATGCTTCTTATAACAAGTATAGCTAATTCCTTAAATAATTGATTACTATAAAGTGATTGTTATAGTTTCTTGCAGGTTCCTTAATGATACTCTACATATCTCAATAACATTTAGATATGTTCACTGATGTTTCAATGACGTAAGGATAGTCTAGTTTGGTTTGGATAACTTTTAATAAATATTAAAACCCAAAATCCCTAATTTACATCCCCAATCTTAAATTAAATCAAAAGGTAGAATTTCTAAATATAATGATCTAAATTCGCCGAGTACTCAGAACGCTATTAAATTTGGATAATTAATAGTAATTCTTAGTTCTAAATACAAATTTACTAATATTACATACACAATTTAAATCTTTCTTGAAGTATTCCAAATGTTGTTCGTAAAAGTTATTAAACAATCACTGACCTTAACGTCGCTTTAGGCCTTTAGGGTCCCTGATCAGCAGACTATGTAATCCCCTCAGCAAATGAAGCAGGACAGCTAACAGTAACCTGGCTGGTTGAAACCTTAACTCCCCTCCAAAAAGCTCTTTGGATGTGATTGCTATCTTTCAGATAGCACTTTTCACTTAACTGCACAACACACACGTAACCACTGGCTCTACGTTAATTATATTGTAAGTTATTTACTTGGTAATATAACTTCAATATGCAAATGAAAGCACTTCAATTATGTCGACTCGTTAGACAGTATGGTTTGCAAAATTTTACATTATATTATTACCAGATACTTTCTGTGTAATAACTATTTAATTAAATTCAGTTGAAAATACCAATTGGTTGGGATTGAACCACCATCGGTTTTAATATGACCGTCTCAAGTCGAGTTTCAAATTGACCTTTTTTTATCATTCTGTTTATTTATTTCTCTTTGGTTACCAGTAACCATTCACAACCCAATGACTGTACACAAACTTTTTTAAATTAACTATCTGGATATCTTGTATATAAATACATGTGACATGCAGACTGCATGTAACATTACATGATGCACATGCACTCTAATTTAATCGATATTTTATTTCTTACGGTTTATTTCTTCTCTGAGCTTCAGGAAAGATGATTGGCTTAGTTTAATTTGGAACCCAATCAACTTTAAATTCAAATACAGTTCCGTATCATAAACATAATGTTCAACTGCCTAAAGTTTCTTGTGCACGGTATTATGCTGTTACAATATTTTTTAATATAGCCAATTCCGAGTTCACACAGTTGCGGCAAGGAATCGTAAAGCTGTAAAATTACTGCATGCAGCCCCATCCAGGCCCTAAACAGAAATTTCATTTTAAAGTAATATTAACCTGCATGCATCAAATTTATATCGAAAGCGAAACGTGCCCGCGGGCGCCGCAGACCGAAGACGGAAATTCTGCACTCTTCCTGAAATTTCCGCAACAACCGTCATGCTTTCATTAGCATTTCCGGCACAGCGCTAACGACGTTCTGAAGACCGATCCAATTGCTTCGGCCGATTTGAATAATGCAGGTATTTAGAATAATCTGAGCAACATTTTCCCGCTATATAAAAAAGATTTACGGCCGGGCAATTTGAACGCAGCGTAAAGACGTGGCAATCTCGCCGCAGATGAGAACTCGCGGCCATCAGAAGCGGAATCAGCAGGAGCAGTGCCGAAACTCGTGACAATAGCTGTCAGCGAAGACACACTCAAGTGCTATAATGGATACAGTAACGCGAATATTTAATTAACGCGGATAGTGCAGGTGCAAAATCTGCGGTCTTTTGGGAAAACTAAGTTATAAACTGTGAACAACCGGCGTAAAATTTGCTAAACTACTCGCAGGTGGATGAAATATTCCCTCCTCTCGAGTTTTGATTACTGCTGCAGCTTCTCACGTTTGCTTCTTATTTCGGCCCATGGCTCTGTTTGATATACATATATCATTACAAGAGAAATGTAATGGTGAAAATATGTTACGAATTTATCTGTAATTATAACACCAGAACTTTGAATTAATCGATTATCAACTAAAGTTTGTTGCGCACTTCGCACAAGTTTTACAGTAAAAAAAACACGAGCGCTTGCGCTAGATATTATCTGTCAAACTGATGCAAGTTATGCATAATCAAAAAGACAAAAAGCTAACCTCAAACCTGAAAAATAGAACGCAATGATTGGTCTTTGAAAAACTTAAGTACAACACATAGTAAATACAGAACGTTCAATATTAGGTGTAACTTGTATTTAGGTTGGTTAAACTGGTTGGTTGGTATACCTGATAGAAATTTCAGTATTGTAACTTGAAAAAAATGATTTATTATTAAATGGTCTGAATTGCTTAAATGAAACAAGAAAATGAAATGTTCAGGGCGAAATGCAAAGCAAAATAACCCGATGAACGGCACTGGACAAGTAAGAAAGATAACAGAAGTGACATGCAAAACGGCAATAAAATGACCAAATTTTATTTGAATATTCCTGCCAAAGATACAGTATGTATTCAACGCAGTGTGTTATCAGAGCAATATCTAACTACCTTTCGCTGGCTTACTTAAACGCCATAAAGCACTTCTCTTGGTACTATCTTACCCACAACTTGTAATATAACTCCCCACTTGAGGTGTTGAATTACTTATTTATATGATATATTAAAATAATAACTTACCTCACAAATGTCAATATTTGACATACAAAGATTGTCATGGTATATCTTTCTAATTATTTTAAATATTGCTCCGGCTAGTCAGTACAACTAACTGAATACTCTTTATCCTCAGCTGAATGGTGCTTCGTAATAACAAGTATAGCTGATTGTTTAAATATTTGGTTACTATAAAGTAATTTTATAGTTACTTTCAGGTCTTTTACTGATATTCTAAATATTTTAATGACATTCAGATATATTTATTGACTTTTCAATGACGTAAGGATAGTCCAGTTTGTTTTGGATAACTTTTAATCAATATTTAAAACCCAAAATCCCTAATTTACATTTTCCAATCTTAGCTTAATTCCAAAAGGTATAATCTCTAAATATAATTGCCTAAAATCGCCGAGTATTCAGAACACGATTACAATTTAGATAATTAATAGTAATTCTTAGTTCTAAATACAAGTTCACTAATATTAAATAGACAATTTAAATATTCTTGAAGTATTCCAAAAGTTGTTCGTAAAAGTTATTAAACAAACACTGACCTTAGCGTCGCTTTAGAGTAACCTGATCAGCAACCTATAAAATACCCTCTGCAAATGAAGCAGGACAGCTAACAGTAACTGGCTGGTTGAAATCTCCAATCCCCTCAAAACGCTCTTTGGATGTGATGCTATCTTCCAGATAGCACTTCTCAATTGAATGCACAACACACACGTAAACACTGGCTCTACGTTAATTATATTGTAAGTTATTTACTTGGTAATATAACTTCAAATATACGGTACCCCCACCCAAGAAAAGCGCCCTTCCGTGCTTTCCAAAAATACTTCGATACTCAGCATCACTCCGTTTCGCTATGAACCAGTTATTTACCAAAAAAAAAAAAAAAAAAAAAAAAACACACAAAAACAAAATTTCTTTTTGCCGACGACCATAGCTCAAAAGTTGATGTTGCCTTCATTTTCGGAGGACCTATCGTATGAAAACGATCCAAGACTTCAGGAAGGTTCCTGGCGACCGGAATCGTGTACACATACGAACATACATCCCCCGCACAGCACGTTTAGGCACCCCCCAATACGGGGGATTGATCTAGTGGGCTGGGAGCTTCACCAAAAGATCCGCACCGCCGAGACGGAGATTTGATATAGTGGGTTCATTAGTCGGTTGGCTCGAATTTTAGAGATATTTGACTCAGAGTGGTTTTCGATATGAGGGAATTTCAATACTTCGTACACTTCGTGTCGAAGTAATATGAAATTGAAAACACTTCAATTATGTCGACTTGATAGACGGTTTAATTTTCTGAATTTACTTTGTATCATTACCAGATACTTTCTGTGTAATGATCATTTAATTAAATTTAATTGAAAATACCAATTGGTTGGGATTGAATCACCATCGCATCGGTTTTTATATGACCGCCTCTAGTCGAGTTTCGAATTGAACTTTTTTATCATTCTGTTTATTATTTCTCTTTGGTTACCCGTAACCATTCACAACCCAACGACTGTACACAAACTTTTTTAAATTAACTATCTGGATATCTTTTATATAAATACATGTGACATGCAGACTGCATGTAACATTACAGTTTTTCCCTCCAATTTTAGAGCAAAAGATCGCAAAGGGCTTTTTGTTTAAAATTGTTAAATCTCCATTCTAATAACTATAACCATTGCAACATAACAATTGTTAAATAATTAACGTATAACTTTAATCACTAATCAACCCACCATTGGATTAATTCATTGACAGTTATACCATGACATAAAGAATTCATTGACATTTATACCAAGACATAACCTCTTTCCAATCAATATTATTTTTGACTTTGACATTAGATACAGTCACATCATTTGGTACATCATTATTTGACGTTTCTGTGTGGTATTTTTTCAAATTAATTACATTTTGTGTATACTTATATTTATCTTGACCTGGATAATGTAATGCATAAGCGTTTTCGCCTATTTCTTTTACTACTTCGTAAGGTCCTTCATATAACAAGAAAAACTTTTTTATTGTTCTTTCTAATGTCGATGATTGAACATGATTCCTAACTAGTACTAAATCTACTTTTTTAAATTTAATTGGACGTTTTATAGCTTTATCATGTCTACGTTCTCGTCTTTGACTCTTTGCTAAAAATCTCTCTTGTGCTAATCTTATTTTTATTTCTAAGTTCAAGTCAGTTGTTTCAGGAAATTTAACAAATTTTTTTATCAACCTAATTATCTGGTTTCCGACTTTTCATAAGTTCATATGGTGTCATTCCAATCGTATAATTTTCTTCCTGTATTTTACATATGTATTTATTACATAAACCAGGTCTATCAGAAAATGTGTTCTCATAATTTTCCAAAATATCTTGTACATTAACTAATTGCTTGTTATTGATAAAATGTTGTATATTATTAATCGATATCTGTTCGTTTACTGTATAACCTAATTCCTTTGGTGATTGAAATGGTTCCTTTACTTCATCATCTTCTAACAAAATCATGTTTATATCAAATCGTTATGTTTATATCAAATCGTTTGATATTTTGTACATCCCAGTTTAAAGGTTCGATTAATTTCAATTCGTTTGGACTAATTTATTACTACTTACTTACATTCTTTTTAAAAGAAACTTCATATCTTTGGTCTCGATCTATAAATTACATCTTTTTAGTATGAAAATCTAGATTAGCTTTAACTTTGTACATCCAATCCATACCTAGTATTGACGTGATATTTAATTGGCCTACAATCAAAAATACTATCTGGTGCTTTGAATATCCCATATCTACCAAAAGTAACACTTGTTTTTTAACCTTACGTATTCCCCCAGTGACATCTTGAATTGTTAAGTTTATTGCTGGTAAAATAGGTATTTTGTTTTTATTAGTTAAAATTCTTTCTAACATTACCTCTGACATAACACTGACAGTACTACCTGTATCTATCAATAGGTTTTGTTGTATACCCTAAATTTCAACATTTAAATACGGCAATTCTTGAATAACTAATTCTTTTTCTGTTCCTAACTCTTCAGTTTCCAAATCAATTACATTGTTAACATTTCTGTTTTTGAATTTTGACATTGCTTAAAGTAATTTCTTACAAAATTTATGTGATTTACTTGCTCTTTTGTAACCCTACTTTTAACAATCAGAGCTTGTTGTCTAGGGTCATTTAGTTTTCCTGGACTTGGTCATTACTAGGTGTAATACTCCTAGTTTGTATTGGCACGGTTGAATTATTGCCGGTTTGTACAGTAAAAGTATTTGCATTCCTATCTCTACCTTGTCCATAATTTGCAAACCTGACATTTCTATTATTATTGTCACTTTGGCCATAAGAATTGTTGTTAAATCTATTTCTAGTACTAAAGTTGTTCGTATTCCTGTTAGTAACGTTCATTGTATTATTCCGTGTATCTACCATCTGATTATTCTGGTGATTTCCATCTGACATTCTTTCTCTTGTGTCAAATTTGCTATTAAATTGTCTATTTTCTAAACCTTCCAATACATTTAACATATTTTCCACATTTTTGACTTGAGACGCTACTAATGCTGTCTGAATGTCAATAGGGAAATGTTTACTTAGCGCTTCAACAAGGATTTCCTCGGATATTTTTGGTTCTAAGTATTGCACTCTTCCTATCCAGTACCATACATGCTTAGTGAAACTGCTAAACTTATATAGGATTATATAAACTTGGTATATGAATTTCAGCCCTAGCTTTTTCTTGAATATATTGTGACCAATACCTATTAATGAAGTCAGTTCGAAACGCTTCATAATTTGCCCAGTTGTTAATATGACTTTCCGCCCAAATGTTGATTTCATTTACTAAACACTGCGATATTTAATCTTTGCCGTCCTGTAATTCGCATAGTAGTAAAATAATTTTCAAGTTTTTTCAAAAATTTGACGGGATGTAAAACCTGCCTGTTCCCATCAAATTTTGGTTTCTCACTATTTTTTGGCATTATTATTCCTCCTGTAAAATTGACATTACCACTATTTGTATGTACTTGCCTTTCCTCATTTAACTCTTTGACTTCATCATGCAAAGTCACTGGCTGGTTGAAATCTCCACTCCCCTCAAAAAGCTCTTTGGATGTGTTGCTATCTTCCAGATAGCACTTCTCAATTGAATGCACAACACACACGTAAACACTGGCTCTACGTTAATTATATTGTAAGTTATTTACTTGGTAATATAACTTCAATATGAAATTGAAAACACTTCAATTATGTCGACTTGATATAGTCGGTTTGATTTGCTGAATTTACTTTGTATCATTACCAGATACTTTCTGTGTAATGATCATTTAATTAAATTCATTTGAAAATACCAATTGGTAGGGATTGAACCACCATCGGTTTTTATATGACCGCCTCTAGTCGAGTTTCAAATTGAACTTTTTTATCATTCTGTTTATTATTTCTCTTTGGTTACCCGTAACCATTCACAACCCAACGACTGTACACAAACTTTTTTAAATTAACTATCTGGATATCTTTTATATAAATACATGTAACATGCATACTGCATGTAACATTACAAACTTGTAATTAAATGTAAAAATTGTAAAACGGATGTAATGCCCTAAGGCAGCATGGTTTTTCTGGAGCAGCCTGGTAGTAAAGACAACAACAAAATCACAAAGGATTTCTACTGGCTGTAGCCGCTGAAAAGCAAGAAAGCCTTTGGTAATAGGCCAGACAGTTTCCGTCTATGAAGAACGGGCCCGGCCGACGTGACAAGTAAAATTGTTCTAGGATCTAGGCCAAATTCAGCATGCGAGCGCCAAAGAATGTTGCGAAGTGAGCTTAACAGGCCTGAACGAAAATTTCATTATTAGTGCTACTAACTCAACAGGAAAAACATATATATTAAGGTGGAGAGTAGTCCAGTAGTAAAAAAATAAATTGGCACGGTTTGCATTATGGTTGGTAAAAATGAATGACGTACGCGCAGATTCAAAAGTTTGGTTGCTCCATGGCGCTTTTCTAAAAATATCGAATAAAGTTAGCTCCATTCTCAAAATTCATGGAGACAGCAATAAAATGCAGGAGTCATAAATTCAATGAGGTTTAAAGCCGCAAGCGGCAAAATCAAAATAAACAGTTACACATGGAGCACGAGGTTTCGGCTCATCCACCCGAGCCAAGTGGATGAGGTACTACTATAAAAACTTTCCGAATCTAATAGTATGGTGGATGGCCAAAAGAGAGTTTGGGGAACACGAATAATAACAAAACGAGTTGCACTTCAACCAAAGCGGAAATCGTTTGGAAGGAAAACTTGATTGACTCCAGATGAGTGTAAAAAATTCTCAGGCCCAGCCAAGAAGAAACTAAAAAGAGAACGCCAGGGAAAAGCAGCTGGGGGTTATAGCACCAGCCCAGTTTCCAAGGGAATCGAACAACCTACGACCTCTGGTACTTTAATTTTATATTAACTTCTGATGCTCCGATAAAGGTACATCAAAACGATAGCCTAAAAAAAGTAGGTCTTTTTACCAAAATGTTACCCAGACACGTGCCTCAGTTAGAAACAATCAGAGAAGATCAAACTCTGTCTGCTAATGAAAATTGACTGACTGGAAGAAGAGAAGGACGCACCTCGCCCGAAATTCGCCTGTGTTTGACACGGATAAGGACGACCGTTAACAGTAACCTGTGAAGACCCTGTAACCGGGGAATGGCTAGAGCAAACAGCTAAAGATTTTCCAAATAGCCCACTTTAGAAAGGAGTGAAACTAAACCCGTTAGGAGCGAAAGACGTAGCTAAACCAGTAAGCGCCTTAGGATGAATTCCAGGGCCACATACGAAAGCGAAATCCATTCTCCACAGGTTAGCTGTGCAAAATACAGGTTTGGGCACAAATTCCTGCAAGAGGGTTAACACTAAGTTTCACCGAAAAGAGCACCAGGTGATCATCATCATGGATGAGAGGTCTTGGATTAAGTTACAAAACTTACAACGTTGGCCATACCTAAATTGCTCTTGAGTTACTTTTAAGAAACTGGACAGAAAGGAAGGGAATGATAAGGATAATCAAGGAGCGAATACAGATGCTGTGAAAAAAGAACCTCTGGAAATTATGGATTTCGAGGGTACTGTGGAACCTCCACGTAAACAACGCAGTACCCACGACATCATGGTTACTCGGTTGATACAAGTAAATATACAGCAGTGTAAAGTCGATGTGGTTTAACAAGCATACATAACTAATTATTATAATATTGATATAGTACTAATCTAAGAACCATGGCTAAATGAGGGTTAAGTTCAATGAAAGAATTCTGTACAGCTTTTTTAAAGACACAAACGTCTTTAACCAAGCTAAGCACCACGAAAACTGAAAAACCTACAACGAATCCCTTACTAAATACAGCAACAAAATAAGAACCGTCAAACTAGCTTTATGCAAGAAGTCCTGTCGGTGGATTGAAAACATAGCCAACTGTGCTAAACTACAAAAATCACGGACTAAAACACGCACAATGCTGTGGGAGCTCAAGGTGGATGCACTCAAACCATGGAAGAAACTCTGGAAGTACTATTTTGGAAACAATTCCCGAAGTATACTGTCATTCAAAGGAAATGCAGAAATACCATTGAAAAGCGTTCGAATGGAAGTTCTAAGATATTCATAAATATAACACAATAAAATTAACCATAAATACTTTCAAACCATTTAAGGCTTCGACAGGCACTGACATCTATCCGACAATGATTCACAGCGAATGGAAGGATTTATTTACATACTTGTGCACACGGTGGGAAAATGTAGTCCTAGACTACATACTAAACTCTTGGGGGCAGACAAGGGTGCTATTTATGCCAAATTCAGGAACGGAAAGTTATGTTCAAGCGAAATCCTACCGAGTTAGAAATCCAAGAGGAAAAACCCTTCATCAAAAGATTTTGAGTTAGGAGCTTTTATAGATATGGAACGAGCATTCCACAACACTTTCTTTGACTGAAGTGAAAAACATGAATAACATGCATTCTTGAAACAGAGTCGTAGTATCCTCTCGCAATGATATGACCACTACAGTGTCGCTCATCCAAGGCTGCCCCTATCAAGAAATATTGTCACATCTGTTATGGTGTCTTATAGTTGATGGCCTGTTGAAGAAATTAGAAGAGAGGAGAATATGTGCTCAACCATATGTATTTACGGAAGATTGGAGAAAACCGTTTTAACAGAATATAAGTGGCACAACACCGTAATTCTAGAGAATTTAGCAATAGCACGAAGTAGTAGGGTAAACCATAAAAGATCCTTTATTTATAACATAGGAGTACATATGGTAGAAGAAGTCAAATATTTGGACATCATATTGGATACCAAAGTGGCTTTTAGACACCATCAAAATTACGCGACAAATAAGGCAAACAGACCTTTTGATCATGCAGAAAGGTGTTTGGAAAAACACTGGGGTAAAAATCTGATATAGTTCATTGTCTTTATGGATTAAACGCTTTGAGGAAGACAAACTAACACAAAAATGTTTAGGTAGCCCTTTGTACCGCTCCCTTAGATGAAGAGTGGACACGGCTTGGGCTAGCTCATTAACTCTCGGTAGAATATGGCGTGGTGTAAGGAATAGGTTAAAAAATGCTTCAGGTCTTAAATTGAACAGTCGCTTGTCGTTACTCACAACGTAAAAAAGCAAATTCAGCTAATTAATAACACACCACCTACCTTTATTGCTTCGCTGCATACCTATATAAATTGTACACGTGAAGGGGTTGCGAAAAGAACACAAAAGATTATCACAAATAGAGGCATTTAAAACCCGAACAATCGTGGTAACACATCAATTATACGTATACATAAGCCATGAAGGCTAAAGTAACAGAAACTTAGATTTGTAGGACAATTGCCTAACAAATAAATTAACCATAAATAGGAATCAAGTTCCAGGTATTTTAGTCACAAAATAAGCCAATTAATAGTTCGGGTTACAACTCAGGATCGCCACCTGTGCTATCGCCTTTGACATGTGGGCACAACGTCCAAGGCACGCGGCGGAAGCGAGTTTTGGGTACATACGTATTTCAGCAATTTGGACATGATTAGTCACTCGCTCTTTAGCGTTATTAATTGACTGATTAAAAAAAGTAATTAAACACGCTTTAATTTGATTTTCTAAGGCCTTAGCAAGAATTGATTATATTTGCGGCAACAGCCTTTGTTGATAAAACGCTAAGAAATGCGTCTAAATAAATTTCTAATTCGATTGTATGTCCACAGACCGTGAGGGGGCAGGATCCTGGTATGTTGCATCTTGAGAAATAGAACTTCTAAGCAGGATTTGGTTGCGTATTTTATAGAATCCAAGGACGCCACTATCAAGAGTGCAGCTAACTGCGGCAAAAAAGCGGCCTAGGCATTCTGGAATCTCTAGCCAGCTCGCACGTAAAAGCGAAAAACGGGAGGTCTTGTTATTCTCTGAGCAACTGTAGAACAACTTTAAGGACGCCGCATGGGGACCGGCCTCAATATCGAAATTAGTATGCAAAATTTAACTAGAAGAGGCATTCTTACCAAAGCTCTTTACGGCCGTTCGTGAAAAAAACAACGCCGCTGGCGGTTTTCATTTGTTTAAATAAGAGCGGTCTTGCCCTGCTCCTAGAATTTCAAATCCGCCAAGGTGCTTCGTGAAAAATCAATAATCGAGAAACTCGATTGTTTGCTAGTGAGCCTACTTAAGAAAAGCCAAGCGAGCGTGCTTCAACCTGGAGAGCCTTTGCTACCTTATTTAAATATGAGGTGGTCCGAAAAAAGATGCTAATTGCTAGAACGCCCTATTGAAACAGGGCGTTACATCCTACGGAGGCATCCCAACATTCTTCCTAGATTTTGAAATTATTCTATGAGGCACACCAACACTTTGTAGCTCAGTAGGTCTTCCAGGCTAGAGTAAACAGGAATCAGGACGACAAACCCATTAATAATAATAATAATAAAATAGTAACGTCTCGTTTTTCGCATTTTTCAGTCGTCTGTAAGCTTTTCTCCGACGAACTGTATTACTTACCACTGCCGAACTAAGAATAAAATGCAAAACTGTAAAACCGTCAGTCTGAGGTCAATGCAAAGCTTTTTCGGCCCTTTGGTAAGTATTTATTAAATGATTAACATTTATAGTAACTGACGATTTCTAAATGAATATTTCGTATTTTACCTTCTCCTAAGTGATACAGAAATTTTTATCAACTTAAGTTGTTTCTACGGAATTTTCTGCTAATTTGTCCTTATGAGCTAATTCGCTGTTACGTTTTGTTGTTTTTTTTTAAATTTCAATTATGTATATCTATATTCACAATACAATTTCGCCAGTTTTCTTAGCTTTGTAATATATTGTGGTGCACTACGCAATAAACTTATTACTTTCTGGGAGTGGTCGCAAACATATGTAAAGCAAATGCATTTATCTAGGTACAGAATTATGGTCTTTCAAAAGGTTAACTTCTGGATCTGTCGATTCATTAGTACGGGAAGTCAACAAAAAATATAATTTTAATAACAAACTATTCCCAGCGTCAACTGTGAGTTTTAGCAGGGATTTCCTCTAATAAATAATTCACCTAGTCATGCCTCGAAGCTTAGGTGCTTTTTAATTTTGAGGGAAAGCCTCAAGCATGCTCCTTTCGTTATCCCATGATTACGTCCGCCATTCAGAACATGGAACAGTGTATGCATACGAAAATGAAGTTGAACGCTAAATTAGCTGCAGCGGAAATCGGGCCTTTGAAGTTCTGCATTCAAATGTCTCTTTAATCAGCAAAATATTATTAAGGGAAAAATGGGGTTCGGGGTATTAATCATACCCCTAATGGTGATTTTAATACCGGCTCTGACGTATCGCGGCACGTGCGGCCGGTGGAAGTGCTGGAGGAAACTACGAATGCTGATAAATATTCATACACATGGCTACATGCAACTTGCGCCGGCCAGAATTGAGAATAATTTGGATGGATATAATTATACTAGTAAAAAGAAGCGTAACCTTTCTTCTAGAATTGTAAGTGCATTAAAAATAATTTACTTTAATTGTTTTTCATGGATTACTTAACGTTTAATACCGTAGATCAATCAATAGAACCTTACAACATATTTACTTTTTGAATTTGTTCCAACACACATACGAGTACATCCCTGTGATCAACTATCGTAGTACCTACCTAGTATAACGCATGTATAAACCCATAATTTTATTAAAAATAGCAGAAACTGATTGGCACAGGTAATATTATAACCATTTGTGCAGTGTTTTCTTCCTTCTAGTAATGGGGTTACGAGGAGCCAGCCATCAAGCTCATCAAGAGATTATCGGCGTTCCAGCTTAGATTATTTTGGTACCACAAAACAGCTACATATTGCGTTTTCTTTTTTCTAGTAATGGAATCATCTAGGAGTTTTCTAGTTCTTAAAGTTCTTAAGTTCTTATCAACATTCCCGTTAGGATTACTTATACAAAACAAGAGATTGATATATTGCATTTTTCATCTTTTAGTAATGATGTCACCTGGGAGCTATGCAGTTGTGCAAGAGCTTACCCAGGTAGCAAAGAAACGTGAACGATTGGTCTCGGTATGGAGAGAAATGACTAGTTGGATGACGTACAGTTGACGTGAAAATGACCACCTAATGTCTCCCGGTTGCTTCATATGCTACACGTGAATGTCACGTTTTCATGACAATAATTAGCGTGTTTCAATACACTAAATTAAGTTGCATTATGAATTATACGTATTGCTACAAAACTTTCCTTAAAAGCCAAGACACATAGTTTGCCAGATATTTTAATAATCGACCATACTTTAACTTATAATTTTTTAATCACTAAAATGTTTAATTCGTTATAAGGACATGTTTTTCTGACTATTTCCCACATCTCTTATTATCCAATGAAAAGCCATGATTTTTCAAAATTCAACCAATCGTGTGTTTTTGTAGTGGCAAAAAATCGAAATTTTCCCTTGGGATTTTGTCCGTTTCTTTTGCCACTTGCATCCACGGCAACCACCAAATATGTTGCTTTAATCAAGGTGGTATTTAAGAAACGTCATTTAAACTGTCATTGCGCATCAGTATAAATGTCAAAATGAACCGATATTTGGGAAATAGTCCACAAAATGTATTTCGTGCTCATGATTTTGCTCGGAAAATGTTTTACTCACGGTTTTTTTTTTTTTTGGCAATGCCCCTCGACAAACTAACTTTGACAAATTCCCTCGCCTTCGGCTCGGGAATTTGATCAAGTTAGTTTGTCTTGTGACATTGCCAAAACAAAATACTTTCGTAAAACATTTTTACCGGCAAAAGCATTTGCCCTTAATACATTATTACTGATAAAAATATAGAAATAGAAACGTGAAATTCAAAAACAGTTTTATAAACAGCCGAATCTAATATATCTTTTAACACCAAGGAACCATTTGAAAGTGTTATATATTTCGTAGCTTTCCAATATGGCAGCTGGCAAACCTTGAGATATTATTTTTACTTTTGCATGTGTCAATCTGACTTTCAAAGAGCTTATAACTTAAGTACTAGCTAGTTTTCTAACAATTCCTAAGCAAACATTATGATTATAGTCAGTTGGAAAACGCTTATCTAAATCAATTGGTAATTCAGCAAATGCAGTTTGAAAAATGTAATTATCTTCATCAAGTCTTCAAAAGATTCGTGTGTGCTTTTAAGATGATAAACTGTGCTAAACAACCTTGTTTTTCTAATATTCTCCATGAGCTATACATTTATCTCAAGAAGAATGTCTCGTATGAGATTTAGTACATATTAATAAGCTCGTTCAGGAGCATCAGAAACGAAACTGTGCACTTCTACTTGAAAATATTTTTTTAGATAAATACATTAACAAATGTAATCGTAATAAGCTAAGACGTTTTACAAAGTTTGTTTTAGAAATTTCGGGACCAACTATTAAATAATGCGGTTAAATGATTATTTTTCGGAAATATTTAAGACTATTCAATTCACCTGTCATCTGTCAAAAAGTGACCAATGAAAATCCAGAATTCTGACGTTTCTTGACCAATCAAAAAAATATCAGTGGATATATCTTCCTAGAAGGTATTCAAGTGACAATTTTAAGAAAATGTGACTTTTATTAGAAAAAGTCAATATTAGTGTTCTGTTACTATAGAAATTGCGTAGTTTCTTACTAGATTTACTGAAAACTAATTTGAAAAAGTAGTTTGGTTTATTAAATAGTCCCTCGAATAGCATTCTTAGTCAAAATTAAGTAGATTATTTTTGCGGTGGTATCACTGCTCATGTCCATTGCGCTTGGGCTGTCGTCCTAATCGTACCAAAGCGCACACCACCGCAAAAATAGTCGACATAACTTTGACTACTCATGGTATTATAAGTGACAATTTAAAATATTAAACGTTGTGTCACAAATTTGGGACATATTTCAAAAACTTTACCAAAAAGAAACTAAACACGCCATTGCATTCTACGCAAAATTGAGACAGAATTTTAATCTTTTCGATATTTTTAAAAGCGACTGATATGTATATGACCACCAAGAAGTGAAAATTTTCACTTTCTACTATAAGTACTGAAAGTTATGTCGATTACTTTTGGGGTAGTAGTTATCACGAAGGTTATGAATTTGTTCAAAATAGTCACTTGAGTACTAGTACAATAGTCACTACAATTTATTTTGGTTGGCTATGAAATGCAAACTTTGACGTTTTCAATGGTCCACTTTTGACAGATGACAGGTGAACTGAATTTTATTCTGTGTATACGAAAACGCTACAGAATTTTCTTTCAAAATAGGTCCAGGTATACAAATATTCTCAATGGTGGCTATATTTTCCAGAAATTCCCAAATCTCATTTGAAATTGAACCCGTTGTACCAATTATTTAAGATTTTAGATAATGATAATAATGTTGATTTCACCACGTTATATACATACACATATTTGTAGCAAGTCGAAGGAATAGACACAATGAATATTTAAAAATTTGGTGTGATACACTCACACAACTTCCTTTTACAGTGATCTTATAATTAGCCAAAAAAATAATTTTTTATTTTTAAGCATTTGTCAAAAATTACAAATTCTACAGAAACCGTACAAAATAGAGCGTTAGTTGAAGAGACAAATTTTCTCTAAAATTTTAAGCTGAATTCAAAAATGTAATAATATACCGGGTGTTCTATTTAAAATAGGAGTTAATAGAAAAAATAGAAAAAAAGAAAGAAACCCATTTTAGAAGTATTCAACTGCAAAATCACCTATCTCACATCAATACACATTCAAAATGTAATAAAAATGTAAAGTTAAAAAGATCGTTAGAGCCGTTTTTGAAAAAATTTAAAAATACTGAAAAATCACAAGTGTAAACACCTACTTCCGGTTATGCAAGTTTCTTCAAAAGCTTGCTGACGCATCTACATAGTACACAAAACTTATATGTGAAGTTTCAACGCCGTACCTCTTGAAATATTCTGTTCACAGGCAGACTGACAGGCAGACAGGCACACAGACAGACAGGCAGACCAATGAATAAAATCATGTTTTTTGGATTCAGGGGAATCGAAAACGTAAAAATCTGTTGAAAACTCAATTTTTGAATTTTTGGGGCAAATCCAATACTTCCTTTATCGTAAAAGGAAGTAAAAATATATAACATTATATAGATGGTGTATCCATAAACTCTGGTTGTATACAAAAACATAGCCGTTTCACATTAATATTAAAACTACTTGATGGCATAGATTTGATACGCTGTGGAATCTCATTGTACAGGTTCAAATTTAAAAAATTGTCGTAACTTATTATTAGTTCTCATGAAATAATTGTGACTATTCAACACTATAATATATAAGCCAATCATATTGCAGAAATTTGCTTTTTTCAACCAATAGGAACAGTATATCACTGAATATTGGGCACCATTCAAAATATTACAAAAACAATGTACCAACTCAAACACTAAGTGGCCTTATTACGAAATATCACTTAGCAATGATGTTCTGTCCTTAGTGATGTCGCTAGGTTACGTACGATAAACATCAACAAACTGTGTAAAGTTTGGCTGGCGGTCAAGTTTTAAAATGTTGGGCTTTGGAAGTATTCACTCCGCTGAATTCAATTGAAAATGAATAATTATATTAATGTATTAATATTATTAAATAGTCGTTCCAAATACCACTCGAAGTGAATATATATATATATATTTAATATTATGCCACTTCCCTAGAAATTATTGCAAATTTCACTAAATAAAATCCCATTTAAATATCACTCGCCTTCGTCTCATGCCATTTTTGATATGATTTTGTTTCCTGAAATTTAAACGCATTAATTTACATAGAAAGGGCAAAATATTTGTCAAAAATATATTCACTGCTTGTGGTATTACCCTTGATAATTCAATTCACCTGTCACCTGTCAAAAAGTGACCAATGAAAATCTAGTATTTGACGTTTCTTGACCAATCAAAAAAATATCAGCGGATATATCATCCTAGAAGGTATTCAAGTTAATATTTTAAACAAATGTGATTTTTATTAGAAAAAGTCAATATTAGTTTTTTGTTACTATAGAAATTGCGTAGTTTGTTGCTAGATTTACTGAAACCTAATTTTAAAAATTGGTTTGGTTTATTGAATAGTGTCTCGAATGCCATTCTTAGTGAAAGTTAAGTACACTATTTTTGCGGTAGTATCACTACTCATGTGTGGACATGGTATTATAAGTGATAATCCCGATTAGTGGAGAAATAATCTATGTTTTTGTGCATTTCACAGTGTGATATAAGTATCTAAACACGGTAGAGGCATGATGCCTAGATAAATGACCAGTGGACGATAATGGTCTCTACTACCAACATTTGCTAAAATTCGAACAGCTTGTTTTTGTTAACGAAAACTGCGTTAAGCATGGAAAGAATTCCTCCATAGCATAGAAGCATGGGAAATGTTAAAGTAAAATAGAGAAAAATACGTTATTATTAGAAATTCTAGCATAACCAACTGTTTTAAATTGCGCAGCAGAAAGATAACACTGGAAAGTTTCGCTATAAGATGTTTTCTATGGTAAGACCTGTTTAAAGGGTCATCTCGCACTACTTTTAGCAATTTAACCAGCTTCCTTTAATAGTATTTGTGGAGGAGAAGATAAGTTTTTGGGTTTTGTCTTGTTGAGCTTGAGTTAATTTGTACAAAACCATTTTTGAGCAGGATTCTCACTTTCACTCTCTGATGCAAGATATTTAAGTTCTTTGCGGACAACAAGAGAGTAGTGATAAATGATAATTAATATAGAACCTAATACGCAGCTTTAAGGTACCCCATAAACTGTTTAAGCTGAGAATTAATATTGTTGTATCTTACACACTGTTCTCTATTTTCAAGGTAAGATTCAAATACACCTAGTGAAGATTTTTTTATGGCATAAAAAGCTAGTTTACCTACAAGGATATCTTGAGATGTCAATTAAACGCCTTGGAGAGGTCACACAGTTAGCACAGTCACTTTAGGTTTTAGCCTTGCGAAAAATAGCGTTAAGCAGATTTGGAATGTTCTCATTGCCCATCATCCGTGTCGAAAGAATTTCCAAAGCCTGAAAAGGTCAAAAATAGTTTTTGCTATTTTTCTTTTTTATTCGCTCTGGTCGTTTCAGTATTGCAAAAATATCTCATATAAAACTTTTTCAGCAAGCTTTCAGCTTTACAGTGATATATTTGTAGTATATGTGCGAGCAATAGTGGTGGAGTTATACGCGCTCGAGCGAAGCACTCTATCTCTCTGTGAGAATAGCATACTAGGCCGATAAAAGATTGCGTGCACGGAAGCAGTTGGTTATACGTTACCACATCAGCAAGAAATAATTATGTATATTATTGATTTGAAAAATATATGTAGTCGAAGTGGGGGTTGGCGATGACCAAATTAGACAACCCCATCCTCCTGATCCCCAACCATTTTAATCTTTTTACGTATAGTGGTACACAATTGCATGGTTAATAATGACGTTTGCAAAGTCAATAAAGAAATCTTTATCTGAAATCTTAAATTGTAATTATCAAAAGTATTAGACAATAAATATAGTCATCAACAAGAACATACGTATACCTTTTCCGTGTTCCTGCAACACAATGCATGGGGCAATAAAGAAGCGTGGCTAAAGCGATATACAAATAGGTATAATTCAAATTCTGATGGAAAGAAATATTTATTATATTATTTTCTAAAGCTGAAATTCGATGGCATCGTCTTCTCCATCCAAGGTTCTATCATTAACGAAGCTGCTTCTACGTTATAACCTCCCTTGTAGTTGCAAGATATTATGCGTAACAGTTCATCGGGAGCGTGTGGTAGCATGGTGTGGAGCATGGAGTGAGTGGCAAATTTACTATTAAAATTGTTCCATCCTTATTTAGAACACCCCAGATTCTTTCCCAACTACTGCTATTCTTTACTTTCGCATTTTCAGCGAGGATACTCTACGCCTGCTTCTTCTCTTTGTTGTATAGGACAGATGTGTCACATTCACTCATGGTGTGAGCAAAGAAGTGGTTTTTTATGTCGTCTGTCTTGTTCCAGATATCTAGAAAAGCGTACAATTTAGCCGCATACAATCTGACGATCGGCATGAAGAGCGGGTCGTTTTCTTCATTTGAGATTCTAGCCAAGAGCAGTACCAATATGTTACTATCTGAAGTTATGACTGCTACTTTTTGTCTACATTTGGCTTTTTCCAAAGCAGTAGCAACTATTAGAGCATTAAAATTTTCCTTTTATGTTTAGGATAAACGCTTCCTTCCAAAGAAGAATTTTTAATTTTATTCGTATTCGTATCTACCGGAGCTACATCTTCACACACGTTAATACATGTCCCTGTTTATGAAATAGATATGTTATATTTTATCAGATCTCATCAATTTTATTTTTCCAATATGTTTACCAATCATTTTGTCGATGCAAGTTTCCTCCAAAGCTTCCGCAGATTCGCAGTTTATCAAAGCATCAGCGGCAACTCCAGTTGCAACAGAGATTAGGTTGTTAGTATCCACATCAATAATCTGTGATCATTCAGCCACATAACGAACTTCTGAACATCTTTCTGTCGCATTGTCGAAGCTCGACATGTTGTTCGGTCAACAATAAAAACATCACTGAAGTTTTGAATAGCTTGATGGATCCGGAGGGTTTCAGGGAGTGAAGGCACCCATTAAACAAGGGTACTGTCGGTTATACCTGGAGCACTCGTACTCCAGATGTTTGGATTGCGCGAATATGTTCTACAAACATATCACTTTACACACCACTCCAAAATTTGTCATTGCTTCTTATCGTGAAATAGCCCCGAACAGTGAACTTTTCGTATTCTTTCTCAGGGATTTTGGACTTCAAATCTTAATATCTTGAACGTAAAAATACGCACATTTGGTGTAATAGAGATGGCTTATAGTGTGTATATGGGACAATATGCACTTCTCGCTGTAAATGTAGTTCTCAATCAGCAGTCTCTTCTACTGTATCCAAAGTGGGAAAGAAGAAGGCGCACGGTATTTCCGCTGAAAATGCCAAAGTAAAGAAAACTTTGGTCATTTTTAATTTATCTGACCTAGACCTTGACAAAATAGCGGAAGCAGGAGAGAAGTTCTTGACTACAACGACCGAAATTGTACAACATTGGACGAGTTGAGGATTACATGTATAGCAGAAGTACCCCGTTTAAATTAGAAGTTCTCCCTCCAACATCAGCTACAGCACGGCAGCATTTACTCCGAATTTACTGTGAAACACAACAGTGGTTGGGAATTGATCTGGAGGCCTTTAAATGGGGATGGAAGCTTTTAAATAGTAAACTTGTCCCTCAGTCAACTATACTACCATCCGTTCCCAATGAGCTGATACACATAATATCCTACAACTCCAAGAGAGGTTGCAACGTAAGGATCAGGTGTAACTGCAAGGGGGAGGGATCCCAATGTTCGAATGTCTGCCGGCGATGCCGTAGGATGTGCCAAAATAGCTTCGCTGATGGTAGAACCGTGGATGAAGAAGGCGACTACATCAAATTCAGCTCTAATGAATATATTATAATATACTTCTTCTCTTCAAAATTTGCATTTTAACTATTTGAGTATCGCTTAGCCACGATTCTTTATCACCACTTGTAAAATTTAGCCAAGTCCACTCTGGAACTTAGAAATTTTATAGTATTTTGGGACCAGGTTAGTCCCTGACAGGAGATGGAACTTGTATTTGTTGCTATAAGAGATAACGGGAGATGGTCAGGCCAAACCAACACTTTACTAACAATTGTCGCCCTTGTCAATCGTTACTAATGATTGCACTCTCATTGCTAAAAGTATATTGATTTTAAAATTATAGTACAGAGCTTATATACGATTAATGCGGGCCGTGTTTTTAACCTAGTATTGAAAACTACAATGGTATGCATTTAAGACAGCGTAATTGTACATATTGTTTGTAACTCGACTTACTACACTCGCGAACTGCACACCTTGTCAAATTGCTTGCTGTAATACTTCGTAATATGACCTAGTGCGTTTGATAAAACTGCAAAATCTGTTTATAAACACTGAATTGGCACGCGTTGCGCAACTTTTGTGGCCTAATTGTTGCGCACTTTTGTGATTACACGATTTCAGTTCGTTTTACATTTTGTTCTAAATTCATGGCCAAACAAAAAGTTTCAACATTTTTGCTGGTCGAAATGAACGTCCCATGGTCCGACGTTCGGTCCAGGGCATGCTTCGGGGCCGGCGGGCGTTGCTTCAGACGTCGAGTGCAGTGGTTCCACCTGAAGTCGTCCTTGCGAGTGCTAGGTTTCTGCTCGCGTTGCCTGACGTTGAATGCGCTTCTCCATAAAATTGCTTACTGCGTACCATAAGCAAATGCCGCGGAGTGTAGTTATATTGCTGACGGACCCTGTTGTAATTGATAGGTGTCCCCAGCGTGTATTGGTTAGGTCGTGGACATCTTGTTGCTGTCGAAATGGTATTACGCCCTTGTGGAGTGATGCTTCTTGGACTGGTTGCTCGGCTGACCTCGGCATACTTGTCCTTGTACTTGTGCTTGTACTTTCTCCATTGTGGAAGGATGTCAGACTGATTCCGTTGTAGTCTTGGCCCTGTGTGCATCGTCTGGTTCGGACTTTTCACAGTGGATGCTTGGATGCGGCACCGTTGACTACTCTTAGTTTTGTTGTTTTGCTGTCCTCCATTATGACAGCTGGGTGAGGAATGTAACGTCCTCTTCTCGGACCACCACTTTGGTCCATCTTCTTCATGTGTCCTAATGAAGGATATTTCTTCATGAAGTTGTTGTGTCCGCACTCCAAGTTCTTGTCAGGTGCGAATCGTTTTCCCAACTCCAGCTTCCTGGCGACTGCCCTTCGTTTTAATTCTCCTACTCGGCTTTGGTCTTCTGTGAACGGTATGTTCACCACACATCTTGCTTCTGACGATGGGTTGCTTCCAATCGTCCAATTTTCGTTCCTTCTGTGAGAGAGGTTCTCTATCAGGACCTCTTCCATCTCCCAAAACTTGTTGAGGTGATGATCTTCTTTGACGTTAGACATCATACTGCTTCTACTGCCCCGGATATGATCTATCCAAACTCCGTCTTCTGTGCCAACATCCCTTGTTCCGTCTTCTTAATTCCATCTAGGAGTATATCCTTGTATAGATCAGCCCCTATGAGGATGTCTACTGGACCTGGCATGTTGTATGTAGGATCGGCTAGTAGGCATGGTTCCCATGCGCCTTTCCCTTATTAATGTTTGTGTTTCTTGGCAATGTTTCTGTCAACCTTGCCAATATAAGTAAATCCCCAAAAATTCTGGAATTGCTGGAGAATCGTGGCTTCATGTCCACTTCAACTTTTTCTCTGGATTTCCCAGCTTCGCTTCTTCCTAGCCCCACAGTATCTGCTTGAATTGGAATGTTTTTTCTAAAAATTTTAACATTTCTGTCAGGTTCTGGATCTCTCGAGAGTTGGTCAACGACTGTTCATACAGTTTCTTCGTTTCCTTGTCCAGCTTCTTCACCAGCAAATGTGCTATTATGTCCCCATGTCTCTGTATTTACGCCCATGTTGGATATGGCACGTAAACTCTCCATCGTCGTATCATGCAACTGTTTTAGAATAGTTGCTGATTCGTAGTTGAAATTGGGCAGCTCTAGTACGATATCTAAAAATTTTGAAAACAAAATTCGTATAGTGTTGCAAGAACCTCGAAGAAATATACGCCTAATCAGCCAGTCTACCGTTTAACCTATATCGCTGTTACTTTTTTAAAGATGTTTTATTGACCTTACAGGTCACGTATGAATCATTGTTACATTCGAAAACCGGTATTATGACAAAGCCAGTTTATCACAGGTAAAATCGACTTTTACGACAATGACACTCTGTACACTGCGGGGCAAAAATGCTGGCTAGAAGAAATAATCCGAATCACGTCTCAACAGTTCTGAATCAAAATACTTGTCCGACTACACTCAGATGGGCGTAGTTCTATCTGGCCAGGCTGTTAATTAAGGCTGTGCCATTACAATAGGGATGGTCATACTCGGGACAAGTAAAAAGAAAGCTGGCGCCACGGGTTTGAAATAGGATGGGGAGAATTTTTATGGTAGACATACATTGATCGTTACAGGTAGAGAAAAACACATACACAAGTCATAAAGACACAAAGTTAACATTGAATATCGTCTATTGGTTAAAATAACAACATACCCTAAGTTGGGCGCACAAAGTGGAGTTAATCACCGTGACAGTATACTCGTGAATGGCCCGAAAGATGAGCATAAAGTATTTTCGATTTAAAATTTGTAGTAGGCTAACCTCATTAATGTAACAATTTACGATATTAGGCCGCTAGCTAAGCATTAAATTTTATGGTCGAACTAGTATCACAATTGAGCCCGTCAGGGCAAGACGCGTGATCTAGCAAGACCATAAATGCGAATACCGGTCGTGTGTCATATAATAGTTATTTAGACCACAAGCGTTAGAAGTGCAACTTTTTCCACAAGTGTGTAGGGTTATTAAACGAGACGCAGTCGAGTTTAATAATCCATACGCTTGAAAAATAAGCACGCTAACACGAGTTGTGTATATATTTTTTTAAACTTCATTAAATATCCAAATCCAAGCCTATTCTGTATAGAATTTTATTTGCCTTAATTGTACTTAAGTGCGTTGATCACATCTGCTAACTAAGGAAACGTCTTTATTTATTGAAATCTGTAATTTGTTCACGTCAAATTAAAACTAAAAATGAATTAACGAATAAATAATATGTTTCTAAAATCGTTCATTCCTAAATTAAAAGCAGTAGTAGAACAGTTGGCACTATAGCGGCCATTTTGGATTGGGACATGGCGGCCATCTTGTTTAATCGGATCAATTAAAAGTCAATTAAACCGCGAATTAAACCGCGAATCAGATGCTCTAATTAATGTCGCGGATTGACCTAATTATTTTTGATGTGTGCTACTGATTAAATTACGCATTAGCTTCTGATTAAATTACGCGGCGGCCATTTTTTATTTTCTTCCGGAATTACGCTGCGGCCATTTTTAATTTTCGCGGGAATATTTGAAATTTGAAATTTTTCCGATTTTTTTTCTAAGTTCCATTATTTGAATTTTAAACTTCCCGGGTGTCAGCCATCTTGGTTTTCTGCGCGCGCACCTCTAGCGGAAATATTTGAATTTCAAACTGTTAAATCTTCCGTCTCCCTCATCGAAGCTGCTCTCACAGGATGGATTTTTATATTTAAAAAATCTCGGCCTGGCGCGGATTTGAACCAGAGTCGCCTGGCCAGTACCCCCTACACCTAACCCCCTAGACTAGAGAGGTGTCTTAGAAATTTAAGGTTTGAGCAGTGTGCCATTCCGCTTGAGTACCGCTATGCTGTCATATTATAAAATTATTTATTTCCTGAAAATTATAATTAATAACAGATGAACTGCATTGTGCATAATTTAGAACCATAGTAATATTTTTAAAAGGCGTCTTCGTAAGTGTTTTATTTTATCAATAACTTGTTTTAAAGTTTTGACGTCATTGCATAGCGGGCTGTAAATTTTAATCGACAAAATGCATTGTTAACGGGGGATTGCGTCTGCTGGAGTTTAGACTTTTTATAATAGAAATTAAATAAATGAACTGAATCACTCAAATGTCTTATAACGCTCAGGATCAAGAGGTCTCTATTTAATAAATGTGTTTTACAATCAACCATTGTTTTATTTGCAGACGGTATAGAAAATCTATTTTATTTTAAATAAACGTTGTACCAAAGCGTCCAAGATATTGGAATTAATGTTAAAACGGCTTTGTATTTTAAAACTGCCTTGTGTTTATAAAACGCGACGACAATTTGAAAGCTAGATGGATATCTTTAGTGTCTTGCATCTAATCTGTTTTGTACAAAATTTCGAAGGCTGTGGCAAAAGAAAAATGCATTGTTATTGTGGGATTGTGCCTAAGGTTCTTAAAAGACGTTACATTATTTCCGCGTGAGAAACGGACAAGTTTAGGCTTGCGGGGGTCGGGCATAACTGCTGTAACTTTATCTCAGGCACTCGCTCAAAATGTCTGTAGTTTTAATATGCCTGAAGGTACTTCGTCATTCTTTCCAAGTATTTAAAAAATATATATTAGACGTGTTTTAAAAAATATATGCATAAACGTTTTGCGATTTTCTAACGATTTGGTTCATATGATTTTTGTCGCTTTTAAAATAAATAGATATTATTTTATTTCGTGCTTGAGTTTTATAATTACACTGTGTCCCTTTGTGGCTTGATTACGTCACACCGAAGTCTGCCGTCTCACTCACTCATCACAGATGTTCTCTTTCGCTCGCGAAATTGATTACATTTATTCGCAGTTTGATCTAATTAATTTCGCGGTTTGATCTAATTAATTTCGCGGTTTGATTATTTTTATCATTTGTCCCGGTATTACAATCCGTCAGTAAAAAGTTTGTACTGTACTGCAATTCGTCACGGAGAATGCATGTATAGACAGGAATCAACCCCCTAGATATATCTTACAAATTTTGTAAGACGTAATACTCCTCCAGTTTAAAAAAAAGCGGCGGATAATAATTCATGGAGCTATTACGTAACAAACTGAAATAAAAGCTCGTCGTCGGTGTTCATATCTGTTGTAAAATACTTTACCTTAATAAAATTGTTTAATACTATTTAGAAAATAAAAACACAAATTAGTTTGTAATTAAACATATTTTTATTACACACGAATAGAAAAATACAGTTTACGAACTAAACAATTTAGCGAAAGGTGTTAAAATGATTGACGCCTCACAGAAAAAGTTATAAAATAATAAAGCTAATTGACGCATCACAGAAAAGTAAGAAAATAAAAAGAATAAACATCCAGTTTAAAAAACGTTTAATAGATGTTCACTGCTCAGCCGTCACGCTTCCACATTTTAAATTAATTATTTTCTTGAAGTTTTAAATTATAACAGATGTATTACAGCGTCTAGGTTATTAAAAGGTTGCTACGATGTATACTCTACAAGTTGAGAAAAGGTGGCGAGGGCCGGCATCGATATGCCAATTTATTAATAATTTTCAAAGTAAACTACTCTAGCTTGTTGCAATTTTAGGGAGCTTTGTTAATAATTTCAAACTATGTAACTCTAGCTTGTTGCACTTTTAGCAAGATTTGAATAAAAGCAAGATCGTTGAAAAAAACTCTAACACCAGCATTTCTAGAAGGAAAAAATTCAGTTAAGTAGACTCTGGGAATTTTTATTACAAAAAGTTGTTTTACAATTGATTAAATATGCATTCGAGAGTAGACATTGCTTTAATTTACACGTAAAATGTTTCAATGTAGCCCACCAAGGCCAGCACCCTTTCGGGCATTTCGTCCCAAACCAATACAGGTGAATCACTTCGTGTTTCCTCTATCAGCTCGGGTAAGCGATTAACCTCGGCATCGTTCCAAACTAATACTGGCGAACCACTTCGTGATGCATCCTCCAACTCGGATGAGCGATCAACCCCATTATCAGATCCTGAATCTAAAAAATGCCGCGAATTCAGAGGGTAGGAGAAATATGCAGAATCCGTTAGGATATCGTAAAGTTGCGGTGTGTACCAAGCATACGGGACATCGACTCTTTCTACATCTTCTAGTTGATACCCCGGTTGCGGTAACCGTGGTGGAGATGTAATGCTGTTTGGCGAGTTTGATGACCGAATATAGGACGTATCCTCGGTGGAAGCCCCCTGCAAACCCTGAGATAGCGTAGGAGTCGACAGATCAATTGGACTCAATAGTGGAGTGTTGCATTGAAACCCCACATCATCTGATTCGTGACCGTTGTTAAAAAAGCTATTGATGCTTGATACACTTGGAGGGGAAAGACCCATCGTGTCGTCATCGTCATAACACTGTCCTCGTGCATTCGGTGTTGATGAGGGACTAGTTAGATTAATTACTACTTCACTATCTTCACCACACGCGTAACATTGATTTCGACCGTCTGGCACATTCATATTTTAAAAATGCGGTACTCTGATGTTTACTGAACCACAATATTTGCAACAACTGAAAATCATTTTGCAGGCAAGTTGATACATATATATAACACTGGTTAAGATTTTCAGCCCCACGCAAAACGGCTTTGCAATAATGGAAGGGAGGAAGCATGCTGACGTGTTGCGCCAACCTACCTGTTTTTAAAATTTGCGCCATGCTATTTTAAACAATACGGGTGTCCGTACTTTAATAAAAAAATAAAAATAAAACTATTTAAATAATTTAAAACTTTTATTTAAGGCGTACGTCTTATTTTATATGGGATAGGACTCACATCAAAATTGTTACGCCGTTTGCAATAATTTATCACAAATGGCGCAACATCCTGCTGGGGAGGGCATTCTTGCAGAATTAGACTTACAGCTTCGGCACTTGGTATGAATCCCCAATCGTGTTTGTCCAAGTAGTCGTTTATAAATCCCCTTACGTTATAAATGGTGTGGAAGTAGTAACCATATACACGCCCGTCCTCACGCAGGGCGAAGAACTTTTCTGTGAAGATATTGCTCAATATTTTCCTTAGATACGCCACCTCGCCTAGGAATGTTTCATTTACGCCACTGTAACAAAAAGTAAAAAAAGACATACATAAAATATAGTTTCAACCACACACACTTTTGTTGTTGTGTGTACAAGAGTTAGATAAAAAACGCTGTTATAGGTACTTACAGGGCTCCGTTCAAAAAATCTTCTTGTTGCATTTTTGTGGTATTATTTGTATACGATGTTGTTTATTACCGAAAAGTGTCCGGAATGAGTGACGGCATATCGGTGTAATATCGTATATATACTTCCACTCTAATTGCACACAGATAAAATTTGCAATACCTGCAGGCGTTTTCCCACGGTGGCCATGCAGTTAGAAATAACTTTTCAAATTGTCGTCAATTTTTGTAAATACAAGCCAATTATAAAATTAATTTCAATCACGGTCAATTTGTATATAACAACTTAATGTAAATTGGTAATTTAGAACATTTTAACGAAAACAGCGACTTCTTTCGGAATAAACTGTTTCTTCTTACCACGGAACCCTATTTTATAAGTAAACGTCTGAAATTGTGTCATTATATCGCTCAAAAGTGTATTTTAGTTTAAAAAATTCCAGTATAAATGCAAACGGACGAAAATAAAAACACAAATTAGTTTGTAATTAAACATATTTTTATTACACACGAATAGAAAAATACAGTTTACGAACTAAACAATTTAGCGACTCCAGTATAAATGCAAACGAACGAAAATAAAAACGCAATTGGCCACAAAGTAACATAATATTTGAATAAAAACACGCAATTTCCAAAGCATTTCGTTTAAAATTTTAGAAAATCGACATCGTCTTCCCATGAAAATTTATAAAAATCGACATATTGTCACATTAAATTCTGCAAATACGACAAAAAACAATATTTTTATACAACTTTCATTGAAAAATAGTAAAATTTTACGAAAATACGTCTGTATTGACGACAAATGAAAATAAATTTGAATAAAAACACGCAAAATTACAAAAAGACGTATGTGTTGAAGACAAACTAAAATAAATTTGAATAAAAGCGCGCAAAAATTACAAAAAGACGTATGTGTTGACCCCCAAAGTAACAAAAATTTGAATAAAAACACGCAATCATACAGCATCTCACATAAATTTTTACAAAAACTGACATGGTGTCACATAAATTATGCAAAAATGGCATTTTAATTTAACACAAGATAAAAATTTAAAAAAAATATTGCAATTACGCATCATCTCACTTAAAAAATTATCACATTTCATTTTACAAAACGATTTATAATAACGAAAATGATGTAAAACAGTTTTAGAGTTATTTCTAAGCATAATTTTGTAAATGTTTTACACTTTTTTATAAAATGTATAGTCAAAAATTAAAAGAAATCACAATTTTTTAAATTATATCACGCCATTATGAAATCGTAGATTGATTTTTTTAAATTTTACGCTTTGTAACTGTAAAATAACTTCAAATACTAATATTTTAGCTTTAGATTTTGTAATTATTGCAGATTCGTGAAAAACAAAAGCAGAGTAGAAATAAAAAAACACAAACACTTTGTAATAAACAAATATATTGTTCTTATTTCGTATAATACTTAATAATATAAAAATAATTGTACAGCTGAATGTCTTATTTTCTAAAAATTCGTTAGCAATTTACAAAACTGTAGTTTGAGGTGCACAACATTTCAAATTAAAAAGTCTGTAAGTAATAAAATCAGAAGTCGTTTACACGGGGTCGTAGAACAAATTTCATTGTGGCATTTTAAAGTTTAAGGCGCTCCCAGTTCAGAATTCCATTCGTATTTGATGTTGGGGACCTCTGCCTTATTGATGCAGCAAACTTTTCGAAATTACATTGTGCACGTTATAATATATTTTTCTCCGCATTCCCACTAGACTTAAGACGTTGGACAAATTCCGGCGATACAATCAACATCTTCCGCTCTTGGTCCATTTTAGTCGAAAAGGAGCTCAATCGTTTGTTCTGGTAGAACCGTCGTGAATAAACTAGCTTAAAATCAAGACTTTCATAATAAATATATTAAAAAAATATGACAGGTGAGGGAATCGAATCCAGCAATTTTCGAAACTGGTTTGATATATATTTATCGAAGGACTTGACCAACAGTTGACGTTTTATTAATATTTGTCGTGATTCGTCATCGCTGAAATTTTACAAGAGTCAACCTGTCTGCTATGCGGCGCACGCAATGGTTCCACCTCTTTTATTTTAAAATTTGTAAAACCAGATGTCCAAGCCGATACCGCACTAACTCGTTTTAAGTGATTGTGCTCTGTTACCTGGTGCATCTGAAGATGGCTCCCAGACGAATTAATAACTGTCAGGATGCAACCGCACCTTACAGCAGGACATAATTGCAGAATCAAGTAAGAAAAAGACAAAACTAAGTAAGAAGATGCAGTTTTCAAATAAAATCCAACACCTGGAAGCGCTAGCATCACCGCAGATAATAGTTGGTGACGAAGAAACCCTGGGACCATCGTCACAGCTAACCGGACATAGCGAAGATTTGAGGTTGGTCGTGCAGGAGCCCATGCAGCACTGTGACGTAATAACGGACACCCCGCCCGAGGACAAGCAGCTCCGTCGTGAGAAGAAGCGGACATTGTGTGATTTTTGTATGCCTCTAAACAATACAATTGCAGAATCATGTAAGAAAAGGACAAAGTCATGTAAGAAAAAGACAAAGCCAAGTAATAAAACGCAATTTTCAAATAAAACCCAACACCGGACAACACTACTACCACCACAGATAGAGGTTGTTGACGAAGAGACCCGGGGCCTGTCGCCTGATCAAACAGGTATGCATAGCTGTGACGTAACAACGGACACCCCGACCGAGAACAAACATATCTTCCGTGAGAAACGGTTATTGTGTGATTTTTGTATGCCTCTAAACATTAGTTCTAGCAAAGTTGTTCATTTAGGCCTGGATTCTTATAAAAACTTTTCACCTGTGGCTAGAATTCTGAATACCGACGGATTAGGTGTTTCATTCACGGCGGATGCGTTTATTGTTTTTCTGGAGGCTCTACCGGACATGTTTGTGATGGCGAAACAAGGATCTTTTAAATGTGATTTAAGTGAACATACAGTGGAACATGTGACCATCGACACTTGCAGGATTATTCCAAAGGACCCCGTCAGCAAATTTACACTTTATGTGACGTATGACACGCTGTCAAATTTGTTGCCTATGTATGATTTGATGGTAGTTAAAATCAACGACTTGAAACGTGCACAATGTAATTTCGAAAAGTTTGCTGCATCAATAAGGCAGAGGTCCCCAACATCAAATACGAATGGAATTCTGAACTGGGAGCGCCTTAAACTTTAAAATGCCACAATGAAATTTGTTCTACGACCCCGTGTAAACGACTTCTGATTTTATTACTTACAGCCTTTTTAATTTGAAATGTTGTGCACCTCAAACTACAGTTTTGTAAATTGCTAACGAATTTTTAGAAAATAAGACATTCAGTTGTATAATTATTTTTATATTATTAAGTATTATACGAAATAAGAACAATATATTTGTTTATTACAAAGTGTTTGTGTTTTTTTATTTCTACGCTGCTTTTGTTTTTCACGAATCTGAAATAATTACAAAATCTAAAGCTAAAATATTAGTATTTGAAGTTATTTTACAGTTACAAAGTGTAAAATTTCAAAAAATCAATCTACGATTTCATAATGGCGTGATATAATTTAAAAAATTGTGATTTCTTTTAATTTTAGACTATACATTTTATAAAAAAGTGTAAAACATTTACAAAATTATGCTTAGAAATAACTCTAAAACTGTTTTACATCATTTTCGTTATTATAAATCGTTTTGTAAAATGAAATGTGATGTTCTACGACCCCGTGTAAACGACTTCTGATTTTATTACTTGCAGACTTTTTAATTTGAAATGTTGTGCACCTCAAACTACAGTTTTGTAAATTGCTAACGAATTTTTAGAAAATAAGACATTCAGCTGTACAATTATTTTTAAATTATTAAGTATTATACGAAATAAGAACAATATATTTGTTTATTACAAAGTGTTTGTGTTTTTTTATTTCTACTCTGCTTTTGTTTTTCACGAATCTGCAATAATTACAAAATCTAAAGTTAAAATATTAGTATTTGAAGTTATTTTACAGTTACAAAGTGTAAAATTTCAAAAAATCAATCTACGATTTCATAGTGGCGTGATATAATTTAAAAAGTTGTGATTTCTTTTAATTTTTGACTATACATTTTATAAAAAAGTGTAAAACATTTACAAAATTATGCTTAGAAATAACTCTAAAACTGTTTTACATCATTTTCGTTATTATAAATCGTTTTGTAAAATGAAATGTAATAATTTTTTAAGTGAGATGATGCGTAATTGCAATATTTTTATTAAATTTTCATCGTGTGTTAAATTAAAATGCCATTTTTGCATAATTTATGTGACACCATGTCAGTTTTTGTAAAAATTTATGTGAGATGCTGTATGATTGCGTGTTTTTATTCAAATTTTTGTTACTTTGGGGGTCAACACATACGTCTTTTTGTAATTTTGCGTGTTTTTATTCAAATTTATTTTCATTTGTCGTCAACACAGACGTATTTTCGTAAAATTTTACTATTTTTCAATGAAAGTTGTATAAAAATATTGTTTTTTGTCGTATTTGCAGAATTTAATGTGACAATATGTCGATTTTTATAAATTTTCATGGGAAGACGATGTCGATTTTCTAAAATTTTAAACGAAATGCTTTGGAAATTGCGTGTTTTTATTCAAATATTATGTTACTTTGTGGCCAATTGCGTTTTTATTTTCGTTCGTTTGCATTTATACTGGAGTCGCTAAATTGTTTAGTTCGTAAACTGTATTTTTCTATTCGTGTGTAATAAAAATATGTTTAATTACAAACTAATTTGTGTTTTTATTTTCGTCCGTTTGCATTTATACTGGAATTTTTTAAACTAAAATACACTTTTGAGCGATATAATGACACAATTTTAGACGTTTACTTATAAAATAGGGTTCCGTGGTGAGAAGAAACAGTTTATTCCGAAAGAAGTCGCTGTTTTCGTTAAAATGTTCTAAATTACCAATTTACATTAAGTTGTTATATACAAATTGACCGTGATTGAAATTAATTTTATAATTGGCTTGTATTTACAAAAATTGACGACAATTTGAAAAGTTATTTCTAACTGCATGCCACCGTGGGAAAACGCCTGCAGGTATTGCAAATTTTATCTGTGTGCAATTAGAGTGGAAGTATATATACGATATTACACCGATATGCCGTCACTCATTCCGGACACTTTTCGGTAATAAACAACATCGTATACAAATAATACCACAAAAATGCAACAAGAAGATTTTTTGAACGGAGCCCTGTAAGTACCTATAACAGCGTTTTTTATCTAACTCTTGTACACACAACAACAAAAGTGTGTGTGGTTGAAACTATATTTTATGTATGTCTTTTTTTACTTTTTGTTACAGTGGCGTAAATGAAACATTCCTAGGCGAGGTGGCGTATCTAAGGAAAATATTGAGCAATATCTTCACAGAAAAGTTCTTCGCCCTGCGTGAGGACAGGCGTGTATATGGTTACTACTTCCACACCATTTATAACTTAAGGGGATTTATAAACGACTACTTGGACAAACACGATTGGGGATTCATACCAAGTGCCGAAGCAGTAAGTATAATTCTGCAAGAATGCCCTCCCCAGCAGGATGTTGCGCCGTTTGTGATAAATTATTGCAAACGGCGTAACAATTTTGATGTGAGTCCTATCCCATATAAAATAAGACGTACGCCTTAAATAAAAGTTTTAAATTATTTAAATAGTTTTATTTTTATTTTTTTATTAAAGTACGGACACCCGTATTGTTTAAAATAGCATGGCGCAAATTTTAAAAACAGGTAGGTTGGCGCAACACGTCAGCATGCTTCCTCCCTTCCATTATTGCAAAGCCGTTTTGCGTGGGGCTGAAAATCTTAACCAGTGTTATATATATGTATCAACTTGCCTGCAAAATGATTTTCAGTTGTTGCAAATATTGTGGTTCAGTAAACATCAGAGTACCGCATTTTTAAAATATGAATGTGCCAGACGGTCGAAATCAATGTTACGCGTGTGGTGAAGATAGTGAAGTAGTAATTAATCTAACTAGTCCCTCATCAACACCGAATGCACGAGGACAGTGTTATGACGATGACGACACGATGGGTCTTTCCCCTCCAAGTGTATCAAGCATCAATAGCTTTTTTAACAACGGTCACGAATCAGATGATGTGGGGTTTCAATGCAACACTCCACTATTGAGTCCAATTGATCTGTCGACTCCTACGCTATCTCAGGGTTTGCAGGGGGCTTCCACCGAGGATACGTCCTATATTCGGTCATCAAACTCGCCAAACAGCATTACATCTCCACCACGGTTACCGCAACCGGGGTATCAACTAGAAGATGTAGAAAGAGTCGATGTCCCGTATGCTTGGTACACACCGCAACTTTACGATATCCTAACGGATTCTGCATATTTCTCCTACCCTCTGAATTCGCGGCATTTTTTAGATTCAGGATCTGATAATGGGGTTGATCGCTCATCCGAGTTGGAGGATGCATCACGAAGTGGTTCGCCAGTATTAGTTTGGAACGATGCCGAGGTTAATCGCTTACCCGAGCTGATAGAGGAAACACGAAGTGATTCACCTGTATTGGTTTGGGACGAAATGCCCGAAAGGGTGCTGGCCTTGGTGGGCTACATTGAAACATTTTACGTGTAAATTAAAGCAATGTCTACTCTCGAATGCATATTTAATCAATTGTAAAACAACTTTTTGTAATAAAAATTCCCAGAGTCTACTTAACTGAATTTTTTCCTTCTAGAAATGCTGGTGTTAGAGTTTTTTTCAACGATCTTGCTTTTATTCAAATCTTGCTAAAAGTGCAACAAGCTAGAGTTACATAGTTTGAAATTATTAACAAAGCTCCCTAAAATTGCAACAAGCTAGAGTAGTTTACTTTGAAAATTATTAATAAATTGGCATATCGATGCCGGCCCTCGCCACCTTTTCTCAACTTGTAGAGTATACATCGTAGCAACCTTTTAATAACCTAGACGCTGTAATACATCTGTTATAATTTAAAACTTCAAGAAAATAATTAATTTAAAATGTGGAAGCGTGACGGCTGAGCAGTGAACATCTATTAAACGTTTTTTAAACTGGATGTTTATTCTTTTTATTTTCTTACTTTTCTGTGATGCGTCAATTAGCTTTATTATTTTATAACTTTTTCTGTGAGGCGTCAATCATTTTAACACCTTTCGCTAAATTGTTTAGTTCGTAAACTGTATTTTTCTATTCGTGTGTAATAAAAATATGTTTAATTACAAACTAATTTGTGTTTTTATTTTCTAAATAGTATTAAACAATTTTATTAAGGTAAAGTATTTTACAACAGATATGAACACCGACGACGAGCTTTTATTTCAGTTTGTTACGTAATAGCTCCATGAATTATTATCCGCCGCTTTTTTTTTAAACTGGAGAAGTATTACGTCTTACAAAATTTGTAAGATATATCTAGGGGGTTGATTCCTGTCTATACATGCATTCTCCGTGACGAATTGCAGTACAGTACAAACTTTTTACTGACGGATTGTAATACCGGGACAAATGATAAAAATAATCAAACCGCGAAATTAATTAGATCAAACCGCGAAATTAATTAGATCAAACTGCGAATAAATGTAATCAATTCCGCGAGCGAAAGAGAACATCTGTGATGAGTGAGTGAGACGGCAGACTTCGGTGTGACGTAATCAAGCCACAAAGGGACACAGCGTAATTATAAAACTCAAGCACGAAATAAAATAATATCTATTTATTTTAAAAGCGACAAAAATCATATGAACCAAATCGTTAGAAAATCGCAAAACGTTTATGCATATATTTTTTAAAACACCTCTAATATATATTTTTTAAATACTTGGAAAGAATGACGAAGTACCTTCAGGCATATTAAAACTACAGACATTTTGAGCGAGTGCCTGAGATAAAGTTACAGCAGTTATGCCCGACCCCCGCAAGCCTAAACTTGTCCGTTTCTCACGCGGAAATAATGTAACGTCTTTTAAGAACCTTAGGCACAATCCCACAATAACAATGCATTTTTCTTTTGCCACAGCCTTCAAAATTTTGTACAAAACAGATTAGATGCAAGACACTAAAGATATCCATCTAGCTTTCAAATTGTCGTCGCGTTTTATAAACACAAGGCAGTTTTAAAATACAAAGCCGTTTTAACATTAATTCCAATATCTTGGACGCTTTGGTACAACGTTTATTTAAAATAAAATAGATTTTCTATACCGTCTGCAAATAAAACAATGGTTGATTGTAAAACACATTTATTAAATAGAGACCGCAAAACTTTAAAAGAGAAAGCTGGAATAGGCAGAATACGTGTATTTATATAAGGATCAGATCGAGGCCTTGTTTAGAAATTGTACGCATATTAAAAACACACAAAAATCAAACAGCTACAAAGGAGACATTAAAAATGTAACTTTATATTGTTTTTTAAAATTACAGAGCTATAATATTATTTTAAAATTTCGATTAAAATTTACAGCCCGCTCAAATTGTCGTCGCGTTTTATAAACACAAGTCAGTTTTAAAATACAAAGCGGTTTTAACATTAATTCCAATATCTTGGACGCTTTGGTACAACGTTTATTTAAAATAAAATAGATTTTCTATACCGTCTGCAAATAAAACAATGGTTGATTGTAAAACACATTTATTAAATAGAGACCTCTTGATCCTGAGTGTTATAAAACATTTGAGTGATTCAGTTCATTTATTTAATTTCTATTATAAAAAGTCTAAACTCCAGCAGACGCAATCCCCCCTTTTACAATGCATTTTGTCGATTAAAATTTACAGCCCGCTATGCAATGACGTCAAAACTTTAAAACAAGTTATTGATAAAATAAAACACTTACGAAGACGCCTTTTAAAAATATTACCATGGTTCTAAATTATGCACATTGCAGTTCATCTGTTATTAATTATAATTTTCAGGAAATAAATAATTTTATAATATGACAGCATAGCGGTACTCAAGCGGAATGGCACACTGCTCAAACCTTAAATTTCTAAGACACCTCTCTAGTCTAGGGGGTTAGGTGTAGGGGGTACTGGCCAGGCGACTCGAGTTTAAATCCGCGCCAGGCCGAGATTTTTTAAATATAAAAATCCATCCTGTGAGAGCGGCTTCGATGAGAGAGACGGAAGATTTAACAGTTTGAAATTGAAATATTTCCGCTAGAAGTGCGCGCGCAGAAAACCAAGATGGCTGACACCCGGGAAGTTTAAAATTCAAATAATGGAACTTAGAAGAAAAATCGGAAAAATTTCAAATTTCAAATATTCCCGCGAAAATTAAAAATAGCCGCCACGTAATTCCGGAAGAAAATAAAAAATGGCCGCCGCGTAATTTAATCAGAAGCACACACGAAAAATAATTAGGTCAATCCGCGACATTAATTAGAGCATCTGATTCGCGGTTTAATTCGCGGTTTAATTGACTTTTAATTGATCCGATTAAACAAGATGGCCGCCATGTCCCAATCCAAAATGGCCGCTATAGTGCCAACTGTTCTACTAGCAGTGTAACTTTTTTTCACTGCGTGAAAGAAACACTTCACACCCTGAAATTAATTTAAAAAAATCTACTTTTGTAAATGAAAGTTTAAAAAAATCTTTTGTAAACTAAATAAGAAAAATAGCGATTTATAATAATATAATAATAATTAATATTATATTGTTGTATTTGTCTGAGTTTTATGACTCGCTATTCTGCGGTAGCTCGATTACTCCTACATTCTTCCGATCTATACACAAAACATAATATGTACATTATGTGTTATGTATTGGAAATTAAGAGGTATTTATTAAGAAGTGTAGAAAGAAAGAAATATACGAGACTGCTTGCTAATCGCAATAAAAAACAGTGGTAAAACGTTTATGTTTATCGATCGGCCGCGTTAAAGGCGGCACAAAATTGATTTATGTTCATATCATATAACGACGGGTCCACCGCGAGCCTCAGCCGGCAAGTAAGCAAGGGAGAAAACTGTAGAGCGAGAGGCCCAAATGGTGTTTTCAGTACAATCTGCCTTGCTTATGGTTATGAGTTATGAATGACGTATTATTTACAGAATTTCGATCACTCGCAGATAGCTGAGATACGGCACGTAGTACGTATCAGGATGAGGTTATTTTTCATTCTAGTACTTGGAACGAAAACCGAGTTACACATGTTATTTCAATAACCGGATAACCGGTTATTTTTCATTCGAATAAGCCCATCACTAGTAGCACTGTAGTCTATTGTTGATGCCACTATTAGTATATGTCAAATTCAAGGTTAGGTTTTGTGTCAGTCTCTGTCAAATAACAAACAGAACCACATCTGCTAATGTCGAATTTGACACAGATTGACATTGTCACTAACAATACATACACTTCAGTACTGCCAAACGTATAACACGAATTACAGGTGTCGTTAAGTGCTACTGAAGTAGGCCAAATATACAGCTGTCGCCAATAAAATCGGATACATCTAAAAACATTTAGTGACAATATTTTTATATTTTGGTATTGCTTAAACTGTGGATGACATTTTTGTTGGTACGCATACAAAATAACTAGGTATGACAAAATTGGATTATCTTGTGTTCAATTTGTGGTTATGATTTTTGAAGACTTGCACTGTTGCCAGTTACATTTTTGTCTCCAGTTAAATTTTTGTCTCCAGTTAAATTTTTGTCTCCTTTCATAAAATAAATAAAACATAAGTGCCTACTGGGAGGAGGACACATCGTGAATGAGCTATATGACCTTAACAGTTCACAAACAGAAACACACTATCATTTATTGCAAATCACCACATACAATTTATTATAGTTTTGTTTAAACTTATCTTCCTTCATACAGCGTCAAGTAACTATAAAAATACTTTTATGTATGATCGATCCATAATTGGCGTTTTTAGACCTCATTTTCAGGCGTAAAGCTAGCCTTTTTCACCCGAAATATCAAAAATGTTGCTTTAGGAAATCATTATAGTGACTCTAGATTTCTGTAGTGGCATTTTTTCTAATTTCCAATGCAACATAACGTTGTAAAGCTTTGGTGTGATATCCATGGTTACATAAACACAAATGCGGAAGCAAATAAATTTTTTCTCCCGCCGGGAGTCAATAAAAATTGGCTCCCGCTCGTTGGAAATTGACAGTTTGTTTCCTAAAACTAGGGCGCAAAAGCCGACTTTCTATACAGTGAGTAGAAAATAGTATATTATACATCAAGGTAGCGAAGCGCAGTATTATAACCTGACCGCATATTAGATACTGAGCGAGCAGCGCCAAGTATCTAAAGCGCGAAGGTTATAAGACGATTCGCTACCGTGGTGTATATACTATTTTTTGCACTACCAAACGGCTTAATACCTGAATTCCCAACAAATTTCAAAAATATTTTAACTGTCAACCTGACAATACAGCTCTTTAAAACATCAAAATTAAAATAGTCATATTTGGTAACTTAGCAATTTATTAGTTACCACGGTGAAAATTGTTTATTTTACTTCTCTCCCTTGGCGGAGAAAATCAACTTCACTACCTAAATATAGGCCAATAACGGTGCGATCTGAGACTAGTAGTGCAAAAAATAATTTACCTCCCGCCGACGTCATTTTAGTTATTTTTTGCAAATACCTATCCATGAAAACTGATTTATTGTTGATTTCCGTTAGAGGCACAAACCGTAATGATGGTTTGGCCAGAATTACCACCCTCCCTCTATCCCGATGTGCGGATCTACAGAGTTTGGAAACTACACTCATATCTCCAATATTTACCAACAATAGCCAGTGCTCACTAACACAAAGTACACCAAGAACTACTTCTTTGGGTAACCAGAAAGTCTCAACTTCAATAAGTTTGTTTCTTAAACAGTGGATGTTGTTGTAAAACTTCTTCTAATTTTGAATTACTGATAGTCTATAACTAATCTTTGTAGGACTTCTCACCACCGGAACAAGATTTCTTACTACTTTATTAGAGCTGTTGGTCTTAACAGGTGAAAAAACCGATTCATACAGTAACCTGACGGCTACGCTGATGGATCCAAGCCTGTTGATAATTTTTTCTCGTTTATAGCCGCTCTGGACGAAGCGTTAAAAGCGGGTGGTTCGACTTTTCACAAATAACTTCCGGAAATGTGGTTGTTAAAAGCTCCGTTAGTTCTTCTAGTGAAGTCTTCCGGTGCGCTTTGTACACATGCAAAAATGAGAGTTTAGAGGCTGTTTTTAGTTTAACTTTATTATCATTGCGTGTTCCCACGATTGTGTGATGCTTCCTTTATCGCTACGCGTTTAGTTGTTTATTACAGTGAAAGGCTGGTCATCTATGGTAGCAAGGTGTGCTTTGTCTTTAAGCTGGGGTTTTACCTGTAAAATTGTATTTGCTACGACTGCTTTATCAAAAACTGTCTGAGATTATTAGTTGCTTGACCTTTATGGGAGAACAAGATATCACTAATGGTGTTTTTTTTGCCCATAAGGCATATATGTTGCCTTTGTTTCAGTAATGGAGTCATCTAGGAACTATCAAATTCGTCAATGGATTATCAGCATTGCCGTTCGCATTACATGTACAGTACTAGACATGGTAGGAATTGTTTGTTGTTGTATTTCTTCTACTAATGGAGGCACCTAGAAGCTATCCATTTTTTCAATAGCTTATCAGTGTTATAGCATGGATTACTTGTACATCGCAAGGCATAGACGTTATAGAGAGTCTTCTTTCTTTCTACGTAGTAATGGAGTCAGTTAGTAGTTATCCAGTTTTTAAAAAGCTTATCAGGATTCCCCTGTGGATTACTTCCACGGTACGACACATATGCGTTATAGAAACAATCATAATAGTGTAGATGTAGAAGATAGTTGTCGACTCATGAAGTATGAAACATTACTCTAACACATTGAAAAATTAGAGTACTTCTAATGAAGCTCAGCTTCTTCTCCGTTTTAACTATTTCCCTGTAGGTTCTAGCTTGTGATATTTGTGTGGGCACTGTATACATGGATAATGCATTTTATATCACATAGTCATTTTAAAAACAAATACAATTTTTATTGCTCTCCTGTCCATCACATCATTTCTAAATTATTATAGTCTTCCTTATTCGAATGTCAAATCCAATATTACGCCGAAGGTATTTGCAGTTTGCAAACCTAAAACTGCTTCCTATGTGTCGTGCGCTATCACATATAACACATTTCATCCTTCACTGGCCGCCTTTCGGTTGTTCAGTTTGCACATGTCGGCTACCATATTTCCTGTGAAGTGAGTGCTTACAATTTATAATCGGCGAAACATATAACGTTTTCTTAAAATTTCTAAACGTGACAGCAGAGCTGAATATTTTTTCATTATTTCATCGAAGTCTTTAGATACTCTATACAGGTGCTTAATTCATAAAGTTCCGACTACATCTGTACAGTTTTTTAGTAAGTTCACTAGCTCGTGAGAACTTATTTTACTTACAAGCACAAGACTCACGAGAGCCATAAAAACTTTTTGAGATATGCTGCATGCAGACTGCATCGCTTGAATTTAAAGATTTTCTGATTCTTCTGCGAATCGATAGTTTATTCAGTAGTATCAAACTTCTTGTAATAATATCCACAAAGTATTTCTAGTTTGGAAAGTATAACAAATATTGAAAGTGTTAAATTATGGAGTATAAATTTAGAACTAGACTCTTAAACTGTTACATGTATCCTTAGTCTACTCAAGTGTAAGTACAGGGTGGCCAGATAAGAATGCAAAGTGCTGTATATCGGAAACTACTCGTCGTAACGACTTTCGGTAAAAAAAATTATGACCAAAGTGGCCAAAAGAAGACCGTGGAAAATATTTTCAGATTTCCAAGATGGTCGCCAGGGGGCGTAACCGCCATCTTAAACTTTTAAAGTGATTTTTCACTGAAATCCACCTAGTAAATGTTACCAAAAAATATATGGTTTCTAAAGCTAAGGTTTACTCGAGTAATTTTTGTTTAACACTTTTTGATGTATCTATTAAAATAAAGTGGTGGGGGGTAATTCAATGTTTTTTAAATAAACAGCTGTAACTCCTAAACCACTGAACGGATTTTAACAAACTTGGTCTTGTTGGAAAAAACATTTATTGTTCCATGAAACCCATCTTACCTGTGATATGTCTATTCTTAGTGATGCCGATAGAGGGCCTTTTTTAATATAATAACAGAAAATTGCAAAATTCTCTAAAAAATTAAATGCAATAATATGACTTTTTTTATATAAAAATGTAGTGAAATGATACCTAAATAGGCTAGTAAAAACCATATCTCGATATCTCATTCGTAGTCTGAAATATCGAAGACAGAAAATTTAGTTATCATCTAATTTTAAAAAGACGCTATTACACCGGTATTTATTGTGATTTATTTGTCTTTTTTCAAGATTCAATGATAAAATTTCATAATTTAATAATTTTTAAATAATAAAAGTATTCTTAGTTCAAAAAATTTAAAACAAAAACGTGTAGGGGCATAATAATCAATGCAGCTAGTTTGCAAGTGCAAGGTAGGCAGAATATGAAGAGTAGACCATGGAGGAAAATAAATGCCTAAAAACAACTTGTCAACAAATATTAAAATTATACTTATAGAGACAGTGTAATTTGTGTTCGCTGCACACACAAGTAAGGCCTTGAAACTATTAAAATGCCTTTTACAAATGATGAAGCGGTCGATATGATTGCGGTATATTTTGAATGTCTTCAAAATGCGGCATTGGCTCAAAGAGTATACAGAGCTCGATATCCAAATCGGCGTTTACGCGATGCAAGAATTTTTCCGCGTTTAGTGCAAAATTTGCGTAATACTGGCAGCTTTCGACCTCAGTTGCGAAGACACCTTGCTAGAACAACGGAAGACAATATTGTAAATGTCTTAGCAGACGTAGAATTGAATCCCCACGTTAGTACGAGAGCAATGTCTCGGGCGTTGGGTATATCACGTACTACTATTCCAAACATTTTAAAGGATCACAGGTAAGTTTCTATGTCACTAAAAATACTACCTTACATGTTTCACAATGTGTTTGTTATTTCAAATTTTTAGACTGCACCCACATCATATGGTTTTACATCAAGCCTTAAATCACGAAGGCTTTGACCGACGGATAGATTATTGTCATTGGATGTTGGACATGATTAGGGAAAATAGAGAATTTTTATCCGAAATTCTTTGGACGGATGAGGCCACTTTTAGAAGTGATGGAAACATTAATTTGCATAATATGCATTATTGGTCTGACAACAATCCTCACAGGTTGCTTGAGGTCCAACATCAAGGCAATTGGAGTCTCAATGTGTGGTGTGGCATCCTGGGCGGAACTATTATAGGTCTCTCTTTCTTTGATCAACCACTAAATGGTGCCGTGTTCTTTGATTTTCTGGTAAACCAATTGCTTATTTTATTAGAAGATGTGCCCTTGCAATTACGGCAAAATATGTTTTTGCAACTAGACGGTTGCCCACCACATTTCTCAAGAAATGTGCGAGAACATTTAGATCTAACATATCACCAGAAGTGGATTGGGCGAGGAAGTCTATTTCCTTGGCCACCCCGATCCCCAGACCTCACCTGTTTGGACTTCTATCTATGGGGTCGGTTGAAAGATATTGTTTATCAAATTCCACCAACAACGAGAGACGACATGAAAATCCGAATACAGAAATTGAAGCTGCTGTAATATCCACGCATGAGCGGCTCCAACAATGCATTGAGTGTGATGGAAGACAGTTCGAGCATTTAAGGAGGCATTAGTTTTATTTCAAAAGCGGCCCTTTTTTCTTATTATGCCCTTACACGTTTTTTTTTAATTATTTGAACTAAGAATACTTTTATTATTTAAAAATTATTAAATTATAAAATTTTATCATTGAATCTTGAAAAAAGACAAATAAATAACAATAAATATCGGTGTAATAACGTCTTTTTAAAATTATATGATAACTAAATTTTCTTTCTTCGATATTTCAGGCTACGAATAAAATTTCGAGATACGGTTTTCACTAGCCTATTTAGGTATCATTTCACTACATTTTTATGAAAAAAATCATATTATTGCATTTAATTTTTTAGAGAATTTTGCAATTTTCTGTTAATATATCAAAAAAACGCGCTCTAGCGGCATAACTAAGAATTAGACATATCACAGGTAAAAAGAGTTTTATGGAACAATAAATGCTTTTACCAACGAGACTAAGTTTGTTAAAATCCGTTCAGTGGTTTAGGAGTTACAGCTGTTTATTTAAAAAAACATTGAATTACCCCCCACCACTTTATTTTAATAGATAAGTCAAAAAATGTTCAACAAAAATTACTCGAGTAAAGCTTAGCTTTAATAAGCATATATCTTTTGGTAACATTTCCTAGGTGGATTTCAGTGAAAAATCACTTTAAAAGTTTAAGATGGCGGTTACGCCCCCTGGTGACCATTTTGGAAATCTGAAAATATTTTCCACGTTCTTCTTTTGGTGACTTTAGTCATAAAATTTTTTACCTAAAGTCTCTACGACGAATAGTTTCCGAGATACAGCACTTTGCATTCTTATCTGACCACCCTGTACATGCATATTTAGGTGTTTTCTGTTTTGTGCATACATTATATCGTATATTTTTGCAGGCGGGTTATATAACTACGAAAAAGTGTTTAACAATTATACGGTAACGAATGTATGTGAAGAAATATTTTAATATACAACTGATTTGTTTTGCTTTTTATTGTTTGTTAGTTGCTTTTAATGAGTAAATTTGATAAAGGTGTGACAGTGAAGTGGGAGCAATTAATTGTTTGTTTCTGCATGCTAATGTGTTTGCGCATACCGAGTAAAGAGGAGAACGAATGCGAGTACCAGCATTTACTTAGGGAACCCCATGGGTAAAAAAACCACATTATTAGCGGCAGTCCTGTGTATTGAGTAGTTGTGTTTCGATAGTTTCTGGTAGGTAGTATATGTTTTTAGTTAGTATTGTACCGCGGCCTCTTCCTCCGAGTCCTACACCTACTGAATTATTACTTTAAAATCCCCAGTCGGTGTGCTATGAGACTCTTTTTACATAGTCAGAGCAGCTATGGGAGAAGCTAATATTGCTGAGGTCAACACGTGAACACCTGAAATACGGTACTACCAATGCAAACATGAATGACAATAAAAAGCCCAACAATTTACAACGAGTACATATAATCTGTAAATAAACAGGAACATACAAAGAAAAAGGTACAGTCGCGGAAATAAAAATCCGGGCTAGCCTTGTAGAGGATTTTTGCAGTTTTTGCGTAATGTAAATTGGGCTTTGCGTTTCTAGGTTAACAATTGACAGTTAAGCAATGAGGTATGCTGTCATATACGAGTAATTATTTTGACTTTGACTAATTTCATCAGGTAACGTGATAAGTAAAGTAAAGTAAGATATACACTGAATCATTTTAAATGCCCGGATTTTTAATTCCGCGACTGTACATGGAAACAAATACACAAAGTGGTTATACACCACGTTTAAGAGAGTACCTTATTAAATGACGAGCATTTAATAGCACCGCAAAGTTAATTTCACGCACCCAAAATGGTTCGCACCTGCAATTGTCTATTCTTGTTTTATGGGGACGCGTTGTGATGCACGGCCTCCAAATGCACAGGCAGCAAAATGACGTCAAGCCGTCGTTCAGCGACACATTAGCTGACAGTTGCGCAACAGTTTATTACAGCCATGATCGGCAAAGTCGCAATTGTGGTTGGAATTAGAAGCGCGTTCTTTCACATAAAACTAACCTGGTTCCCTTTATTGTTCCTCCGGTAGACCAGGATACGCTGTCGATTCGGCAGTCGTTAGCGTCTTCAAGGAGCTGCTAAACTTCCTGGTTGGCCCCTGTCGGGGGTCTCTAGTTAGATCGTGTGGGATATCTGTATCATGCTGCGAATTGCTATCGGAGGTATTTTGAGATTGCTCTCCTTGTTGTATTATGTTCACTGCCAGATAAATCTTGTTTGGTTTGTTACTTACATTGTCTGTTCGAATTTTTGATAAATCTTTAGCTACGTAGCGATTGTATAACATTGTTGATACTTTAAAGTAACAAGAAAATACATTAGCATTATATACGGCTCCTACGCCACAGGTAGTCACTTATAGCAGTATTCACTTGGTCAGAAAAATGTTGGTAATCGATTACCGTCATTGTTCAAAATTTTTATTTTTATTTATTTTATCGAGGTCGCTTGATAGCACTTGAAGCGCTCTGCACACATTCGCTCTCTGTAATAGCACGAAGTCGACTCCAGATCCAAATTAATAGCAAACTGTAATTCAGCCATCATCACTAAGGTGGGCTATTTAGACCAGATTCTGTTATTCACGAGTAGACATTGTAGCATGCGCTGAATGATTCATGGAGGCCAACCTGCGTAAAGTACTCTCTATTGTTCAGTGCGGCGACGCATAATAAACTGTTAGCATAAATGCGTAATAGAAAAAGCTTTCTGTTTTACTATTATTGTTTGGATAAAAGCGTGGTAGACACAGCTGCACACTTGGTTGTTTAGTATTTAGTTTTAGTATTATTTAGCATTGCTTCCTTTACAAGAAAATATATTCGCTGCTAAGTAAGCGAATTGGCTTTTTACTGGTTGAAGGTTTTGGAGAAAAAGCTATAATTTCTCACTCATTGCAATAAAAAATTTCTCTAGCCACAAACTAAGGTAGACAAAACAAAAATACCCCATTTATATTGAGCCAGGTAGCAATAAAAAAGGGCAAAACAATTTTGACTCTCAACACAAGTTTCTGGTAAACTGCTGCCTCTATCCAAAATAACGAAAATTATATACCTTAGTCACAATTACGAAATATGGAATGGCTTCAAATTTTGCGGTTGTATGGAAATTAAATCGGCGGTATTTGATACTCGAAAAATACTCTACAGTTTTTGAAATTCTTTTACTTGTACGCTCTTTATAATTCCAATTCTCCATATTTTTATTTAATTATGCTATATTGAATATTATATACTCATTTATTATTCGGCATCTAACTCTTCCCCTGTTATTTGTCACGGGACTTTCATTCATAACCTAGTTAGCTAGAAGGATGCTTACTGCTATCCTGGAAAGGTAAGTTACACAATTGGCCAAATTTTAATTAATTATTCATGCTATTACTGCGATTGCATCTTCCATGTGGCGTAATACATGTGACAGCTGGAAAACGGAGAAGATATTTATTAAATAATAATAGACGTCAAAACAAGAAGGCGAGGTATTCTAATTGCATACCGAACTCGCTGCCTCCCAGCAGCTCTCATCGCCTTGTCAAACAATTTACTTCAGCTGTATACTCCAACTCGGCCGACACTTCGCTTAATAGCAAAAATGCTAATATTCGAGCTATAGTTAAAGTGCTCATTGCGCTGTTCATAAATATGAAGGCAAACTGCACCGCCGAGAGTATCTTCGCTAATTTTCATACCAAAAACTGTAGTTGCATTTGTGTAATTGAAGCTCCAATTAACTTAAATGAAAACCATTAAGATAATTTAGTGCAGCTCAAAAAATCTAATTAGAAGACTGTCGACGAAGAGAGCCGCAGTTATTAAACCCCATTAACGGCTTAATAATACTTTGAAGTAGTCGCTTGTGTGTCTTTTATTGTCCGATCTCTAATTTAATTTTAAAAATTTAGTGCGAGCTCTATTGGGGAACAAAGAGTGCAACGAGTCGCTCCCACACGAGGAGGAATAGAACGATGTTCTTTGCCAGTACAATGATATATATAAACCTAATATTTCAAAGTGTCACGGGGCTGAGTGATAGTGAGTAGAAGCTCAGATTCTCATTCTGGAAGGGTCTGGATTAATCAATCAAGGGCTGCGCCCCAAAAATACCTGGTCACTCATTATTTATGGTTAAACGTTTACCTTGCAAGGAAACAAATTAAAGGTTGTTTCAACGATTCAATTAGGATCCAATCCTGAATTTTAGTTTAATCTTACAGTTGAGTTCGTTGTTTGTCTCAATACATTTAAGTAAAGCTAATATAACTACAAGGTTTTATTAACAAAACAGCTTAACCATAAAATGGGAACTACACAAGCTAAAAAATTATAGCCATTTATATTACTAAGTGCATTAGTGAGATGTATTCCATGGGCAAGTAGTCTGAACTCAGTGAAAAGCCAACATACCTTGTAATATATTATTTTTTTTAGTGAAATCTTTACTATATTGTACTAACAGTGAGAAAAGGGCTTCATTGCAGAATAAGTATATAATTTCAAACCCGACCCACAGCGAGTACTACAATTATACCACCTTTGCAATAGCCTTTTGGCACGCCTGTTGCTTACAGTTTTTCCTGATGCGGTTTTGTATTCTGCAAAAAACAGAGTTTTTCAATTTGACATTTGTCAAAACAAAATTGACATTTTTCAGTTTTGACCAATCACAAAATGATTTTTAAAGTCTAGATAGCGAGTACTTGGAAGAATAGTATGCGGAAAATTACGTGGTATCGGGCTTCCAGCAAAACTATTCTTTACCGCTCAGCAAGTACCCAAATTATATATCTTGAATCTTCACTGACAACTTGTAGCTTTCGGTAACGAACCGTAGGTTCTTATCTCTTATCAGTGCCTGCTAAGGCAGCATCATTTCAATTAAGCACTGTAGTCACTGTTCGCTTCAGCGCAAGAGGTCGTCTACCATTTATTAAAGACTTGATCAACGTTAATATGCCCAAATCTGAATAGTTAGATATTAACGTTACCTGATATTGTAATAATTTCATGTGCTTAAAAAATGCTCAAAATTTGTATTTTGTTAATTCTTGTGTGCTAAGTGGTATAAAATCTCACTTTAAGTAAGAGTAAGCTCCTGAATTGTTTTGCGTTTGTTAACTCATCGCCATGTGTTTTAGTGGCGTAGGTGTCTTTAAAGTCAACATTTATTAGTTTCCTCTATTAAACCAATTTTATTTTCTCTTGACATGTTAAACGGTCATCTAAACTGACCGGTAAATGAGTCTTTACAGGCCAGGTCCCTCAGGGGCTCACATCTTGTGAGTACGGGTATTGGCAATCCCGAGGTGCCCTAGCTGGACCTGTACCTTTTCAACTTGCTTTGGGAAGGGTCCTCCTCTCTGTCGTCCTTCCTATATGGCCTTCCTTGGCCAACTCTTGTTCTCTTCCAACCCCGACGCCATTAGAGTACTCGAGGGCTAGGGGTCTCTCCCCATCAGGCTATTTCTTCCCGGGCGAGACTCTGGAACTTCTGCGTGTTGGGGGTCTCTCCGGTAACCAGTCAACTTGAAGCGTATCCGTGGCCGTGCCTTCTTCGGAAGGGGTGCGGAGTTGTAGGGACCAGCCATCTCGAAGCTTGGGTGACGGGAAGCCGGGGGACACCTCCAGGGCATGGGAGGAAAGGATATGGACGCTCGGCCCCACACCAGCGCGGACCCTGCTGTGGGGGTTTTTACAGGCCGTTCGGCACGAACGTGCAACGGAAAAAGAAGAGCATAAAGAGATATAGAGCAAATCGTTGTGTGTGATCTGGTGAACAAGGGGCTGGCTACCCCAAATAAGTATTGAAAATATGGAGGAAGATAAACAGCAGAGCGAAATGAGGGCGGAGAGCGAGAATGAGATGATAGATAAGGGAAAAGAATTTGTAGACCTAAACGAAACATGGTTATCCACGAATTATGAAGATGCTTTTACACAACAAACCGACATAGACGAGTACTCCAAGCTGGACGAGGACCCAGGCTTCAATCCTTTCCAGAGAAGAGGGTCGGTAGCTAGGTCGCCACCGGATGAGAATAAGCATGAAGAGGAAAACTTGTTAAAGCAAGATGGAAAAGCGGAAATGATAAGAGAATTATTAAGGCCTGAAAGAAAGACAAACAGAGACCCAAAGAGGAAAAGGGTAGAAACGCCGCAAAAGAAAGCGATTGAACAACAGGAGTACGAGGATTTTTTAATGAGGATTGAAAAGGAGCAACGGAACGCCAAAGCAGTAATGAGGAAAACCATAAAAAATATCGTTGAACTATGGGAACACGTTACAAAACATACCAACACCAATAAGGAGATCAAGAAATGGGCGAGCAATCTTAATGGACTGGCGAGTCAATTAACACCCTCGCACGAGTTCGTGGAAGAGGTAATAGACGAACTAAAAAATAGGAAGATGGGAAACGCCGAACAAACCACCATGGAGATAGGCACGCAGACCGTAAGCAAACAAGAGCACGAGAAACAACTACTCATTGAGAAGATAGACAATACACTGGTCATGGATCTGGGAGAAAACGAGCTCTATGAGCTGACAGAACTCAAATGGCCGGAAGAAACTTACAAGTACTGCCAGATCATTAGAGGGGAGCCAAAGGACACCAGCAACGAAGATCTTATGATCGTTATGAATATGAACGGAGATCAAGATCACAGAGATAAGGCCATAGAAAAAGCCATGGCAAGGAACCCGCAGTTAAGAGAAATCTTAGACGAAGGAAAAATAGCCCCTGGGAAAGTAGTATGCAGCGTGGCAACGAACGGCATTATCACCGAAGAAGAAAGGATAAGCGAAAGCATACAAAGGTATACTTATCTAACAATAGTACAAGATGGGGGAAAGACCCCCACCGATTAGTCAAATATAAGAGCCTCCCTACAAAAAATAATGGAGATTGCAAAAAGGAATGGCAGGGATAAGTTGGCATGCGCCATAGACAATCAAGTCAAAGAGGGCGAAATAAGGAAGATATTGGAATATACTGGCAGAAAGTGGAAGCAACAAATACATATGTACAGCAATAAACCTAGAGAAAGAGAAAATGGAGACATGACGAAAGTAAGAAGATATAAGGTAAAAAACGAAGATACATTAATTGTTAAACCACTGGCAGACATTACATATGCCGATATAATCAAGAATATGAAGAACCAGGTGGATACCGGAGAAATTACGATAGAAAGGATTAATAGGATTCAAAGAGGAAGTATCCAACTAAAAATAAAGGGCAAAGATGAAAAAGACAGAAAAGCGTTCCGGGAACTGCTCACGGAAAAAATGAAGGACATGGCAGAAGTAGATGTTGCGCAGAGAAAGCAGACAATAATGATTCTGGACATAGATGAGACGATGAAGGAAGAGGACGTACAAGTGATACTAACGAAAGAAATGAGTAATCTTAAAGGCACAAATGAGGTGGTACAAGTTAAGCTTTCGGAAAAGGCGAACAAAAGCGGAGTAAAGTATGCATTTATCAGCGTCCAGGAGCGAACAGCACAGCAGTTACTACAGAAAAGAATAATAGGAGAAGGGTGGAATAGGTGGAGGATAAAAGATATAGATTCCCCACCGCGATGCTATAATTGCCACAAAGTAGGACACACGGCAAAAAAGTGCCAGACCAAAGAGAAGACAAATACATGTTATAGATGCGGAGAAGTTGGACATCAAATAAAGGACTGTGAAAATCAGCAGAAATGCTATCTATGCAACATAGAAGGACACAAGACAGAAACAATGCGCTGCCCCGAGTATAGAAACATAGTAAATGCGCTAAGAATGGAGGAGAGGGCACGATTTACAAACAGACCATAAAGACAAAAATTTTACAAACAAATCTAGGCAGGAGTAAGAGGGCCATGGACCTGCTTAGACATCAATGCGTAGAACAGGATATAGACGTTGCTATTGTAGCGGAACCCAACAAAAGAATGGCAGAATATAGCAAAAAATGGATATCTGGAAAACAAACAGATGCAGCTATATACTTACCGCATGTAAGAATAAAGATACACGCAACAGGCAACGGAGACGGATAATCCTGGATAGAGAGCGAGGATATGCTTATATATGCGTGCTATATATCACCTACCAACAAAGAAGACGAACTACAGATGTTCTTAGCACAGCTAGCAAGGGATATAAGAAAACACAACAACAAGAAGATCATAATCGGGGGAGATTTTAATGCCAAGGCACACTGCTGGGGTTCGCCGATCGAAGACCGGAAAGGAATTGTCCTGGCCGAATGGGCAAGTGCGATGGATTATGTTATACTTAATGACGGAAAGACGCCGACTTTCAATAGAAATGGGGCGACATCTTACATAGACATTACCATGTGCACAAAGGATATAGCCAGGTGTGTGAACAAGTGGTGCGTGAGTGATGAAGAAAACTTAAGCGACCATAATAATATATATATAGAACTAACATGGTCTATGAAACGAATACAAAAGAGGAACCGGAAGGGCTGGGTATATAAAGAAATCAGGAAAGAACAGTTACTAAAGCAAATACAAAAAGCTATAACCAACAAAGAGCTGGTACATACGACAGAACAACTGAGGGACATAATGGAAACTGCATGTAATCTAGCTTTAACTAAGAAAGGTAGCTACAAAAATAAATTTAAGACAGCATATTGGTGGTCGGAAGAGATCAAACTCTTACGAGAAAACAGTGTAAAAGCCAAAAGAGAACTAACGAGGGCGAATAAAAAGAAGACCCAAAGCGATAGCATAAAGCAACAATTGCAACAATGTTATAGAGATTGCCGCTCAGCACTGAAGAGAGCTATAAAAAAGGCAAAAAGAAGTGCCTGGAATGACCTCTGCGAAGACATAGAGACCGAAGTATGGGGCACCGGATACAAAATAGCTACTGGAAAAATTGGACTGCGTACGCCCATAACACTAACAGATGAGGAACAACTGGAGATAGCAAAAACCCTGTTCCCGAAACATCGAATTAGGACTAGAACTGAAGTAGACGTAAGAACCGAAGACATAAAGCTCTGTACAATAGAAGACATAAAAGCTGCAGGACGGACCCTAAAGACAGGCAAAGCGGCTGGGCCGGATGGGATTCCACCCGAAGTGGTAAAAGCGGTGGCGGAACAAAATCCAGAGATCCTAAAAGAAACTATAAATAAGCTCATTACCATAGGACACTTCCCGAAAGAATGGAAGCGAGCCATACTTGTGTTGATAGAAAAACCAGGAAATAGTGATATTAAGACCTACAGACCCATATGCCTTATCAACACAGTGGGGAAGTTATTCGAAAAGATAGTAAACGAGAGATTACAAATTGAGTTAGAGGATAAACAGGCCATAGACAGTGCACAATATGGGTTCAGAAAGGGACGATCTACAATGGATGCAGTAGCCAAAGTGCAAGAGATTGCAGAAACGGAGCGCAAATACCCTAACAACAAGTTTGTAGTCTTGGTCGCACTAGACGTCAAAAACGCCTTCAACTCAGCGCCCTGGCAGGGGATCATGGAAGAGATCAAAAGACTAGAAATCTCGCCGTATCTGGTCAGAATACTGGACAGTTACCTACATGACAGGAAGGTTATGATAGGAGAGGAGAGGGAACTGGAGATGACATGTGGCGTACCGCAGGGGTCAGTACTCGGACCGACACTCTGGAACGTGTACTACAATGGAGTATTAAAACTAGAAATGCTAGAAGATACAACAACGATAGGGTACGCAGACGACCTGGCGGTGGTAGTACGCGGGTATAACAAGGACGAGATAGAAAATAGAATAGAATGGGCAATAGACAGAATAAACAGGTGGTTGGGAAGAAAGGGCCTGCAGCTAGCACATGCAAAGACGGAAGCGGTCATTCTGGCGGGAAGATACACACTGAAGTCAGTAACAGTAAGAACAGACGGGATGGAAATAAGCAGCAGAAGAGAGCTAACGTATCTGGGCATAACATTCGGGCACAATATGAACATGGGGGCTCATATCGTAAAGGTAACGCAGAAGGCGGACAGAGCGTTAACAGCACTGAGCAGATTGATGCCAAATGTAAAAGGTCCAAGAGAGGGAAAAAGAAAAGTACTATGCAGTGTAGTACAATCAATTATTTTATATGGAGCGCCAGCATGGAAAGAATGGGCTACGGTGGAAAAATACAAGAAAAAGCTGGAACGAGTGCAAAGAAAGGCGGCAATTCGAATATCCAGAGCCTACAGGACAGTGGCTACAAAGGCAATACAAGTTGTAGCGGGGGTTATTCCAATACATTTGTTAGCGCAGGAAAGGAGCTACGAGAAACATGCGAACACCAAAACAAAAAAGGTAGAAGCCCGTGACCGGACTTTGACAAAATGGCAAAAAGAATGGGAGGAAGAGACACTAACCTCACAGTGGACCAAGAGGTTAATACCAGAGGTGACCCCATTGGTAAACAGGAAACACGGACAGATAGAATACTACACCACTCAGTTTCTTACAGGGCATGGGTGCTTTGGTACCTACCTGTATAGAAAATGAGAGATGCAGATACTGCGAAGGCAGGGACACCCCTGAACATACCTTAATGATATGCAGAAGATGGACCGACATAAGGGACAGAATGAACTCAAAGCTAGGGAAGGAGGTGACCCTAGATAATATAATCGACCTTATGCTAGAAGAGGAGGCTAAATGGGATGAAATTGGTAAAGCAATTAGAGAAATACTCAAAACAAAAGAAATGGAAGAAAGAGAATAACAGAAGGAAAAGAACGTAGTGAAGAATGCTAACAGGCGATACCACTACGATTCTTGATTCGAGGAGGGGTTTTAGCAGGTAAGAATCCTGCACTCTTGGGAGAAACCCCAAGGTCTTACGAAGATTTCCCCTCCTCAACAAAAAAAAAGGCCAGGTGCCTGTAGAATGCTGCCATTGCGACTTTACAAGCACCTTGTTTTTTTAGTAGATACATCCTCTATTAATCACTAATATGAATGTTTATGATTTTCAGCAAGAGGAAATAAAACGTTGTACGCGACTCGCTTGCAATTAGCCTTTATTGGGGCTCACCGGATTACAGGGCTCGCTCCTACGTCGCTCACCCTGTCACGTAAATAACTATTACTGGATATGTAAACTTTAACCAAGCATTAAAGAAAGTATTGTTAGCTATTTTCTACGAATGGCATATTTTTTATATGTGCTGATATCTCCCCATTTTTTAAGAGTTCCAGCTTCTTATAAGCATTCCTGAGCGAAATTGTAGAAAAGGGCAACTAGAACCTACATTCCAAGGCTGCAGTACTGCCACGCATTAAGAGAGTGGTAGTCAAAAACAACTTCAAGACAGTTGCATATAGCAGTTATTACGCTAGTACGCAAGAAGGGAAATATCGTTACATGTAAAAACATGCTTTATTAATTTTAGTAAGAAAGATATATAAAAGAATCGCACAAAAAAATCTAAGGAAAAAATGAAAGGGGATTCGAAAAGCCAGATTTTCATTTGGCGATAGCACTCCAGATTGGGTATTCAGCATCAGACTGTGACTTTTGAATCTGTACAAATTAAATTTAAGCGTTGTTAACGTATTAGAATTTGAACGCCGCTATCTAATCGACGTTTGGTCCCCAAAGCATGGACATGATAATTAGGCCAAAAACCCAGGTATGCATGAGTTTACGATCTGGTAACAACGGCGCTACCCTAACTGAATTCCTCCCGGAGCAGATAGAAGCGGAAACGGGCGCAATCCATTATAAGAAGTTAATGCCCTGTCAGTTCGAGTGACTCTTGAATCCACCACGAGGAACAACCAACCTAAAGCTCAGGAGGGTCTGGAGCCCAACAACCTGCAACCAAGCAACACTCGTGAGTCCCTCTCTATCCGAAGGAGTAACTAGCTTAAGGCACACTTTCGAGTCAAGCTCTTCCAGTCCAAAGTCACCGTCTACTCCGCTTTACCCTGCAGAGTAAACTTTTGCCAGTCCGAGACTTCGGAGCCCACAGCTCCACTAGAAGAAACCACCAGAACTCTGTAAGCTTCCTGAAAAAGCGTCGTGTAGATTTTAGGTGGAAAAATCCATGCACCTATTCCAGCAGAGCCACCACTAAACTTGAACCACCGTTGAGCCGAGTTTTCTAGACCTGCAGAGCCTTCCCCTAAAACTGCATTCCAGGCAAACCGTTTTGCGGTGGCGAAAATCGTTTCCTCGATCTACAGAACCATCTTTTAAACCTGTGTTCCCCAAACGCTTGAGTAGTTTGTTAACAACCACCACTGCAATTAAACAAGTACACTACTTACGTGGTGAAGGAGTTCCTACCCCATAATGTAGTAAAATTGCAGCTCCCCGAAAATTTCCCGAGGCTCTGACGCTCGCCAAGAATTTTAAGCACGCTCCTTAGTTGAATTTCGCCAAGCGAAAATCACAGGAAAAATTAACGTGGTGTGCAACAAAGCTTTCGAACCAATCTCCTACACGCGGGATTTGGTTCAACAGACACAATTAACCCCAAAACAGTTGCACTACTATCCAGTTTCGAGAAAAACAAACACGGGTGGCCATTGACATTTTTAGTAGAGAACTTTGACTACAGTAACTCGCTCTGAAGGCGTCTCAGAAGTGTTATAAATTGCCAGCCATGGCAAATTAAAATGTTTAAATACCGGTTTCACGTCGTTGCTGCATTGTACACACTTTTTTTATAAATGTCCAAGCACTAAGTTTAGCTTCAATGATAGGTGATAGTGCGACAAATATACTATTTTATCCGATGTGTACTTAGTCTAATCCATCAAATCAGATTAAAAAACTCTCCGTTTATTTAAGCTACAAAAAATAACGTTTGAATTCAATGGACCCAGCTTTGTCACAAGGCAGATTGCAGGAAAACAGGAAAATTACAGATGTCTGTCATCAGCGAAAAGAAAGCTTCTTATAGCATCAAGTTAGATGAAATAGAGCAGATGTTGAAATAACGGTTATATATAAAAAATATATTAGAAGCATCAAAGAGCTGTAAAGAGATCAGCAGTGCACTAAAAATTGTAAGCCCCTTTAATTCTTCTTTTCAGACTATGTGGTTTACTAGCAGACTTTTATTATTATTCTGGAACTTTTCCAGTTCGTTTTAGATATTATTTCCAGCTGTTTACCCGAAAAAGTTAAGTTTCCTTTCCTGTTTTTCTAAACTCACCATTTTTTAATTGAAGGATGTTGATAGAGCACCGGGAGTCCTTAGACAATATCTTATGAAGTCTAGCGCATTGTAAAGTTATTTCGATACCGTTACAGTACCTTCTCCATGATGCTCTCCAAGCTGCTCTCAGTGTCTTATTATACTTAAGGATTGCAGTTAGGGATCATTCATAATCCTCCCAGTTGCCTGATTTTCTTTTATCTTACTGGATTTTTCACTTCACCAAGAAACTTTTTTGTTGCTGGCGCTCACTATTGGGGGTTGTCTTTTCTGAAGGCAAAAATAACTGCGTATAACAGCTGCTCTACATCTATTTCAAGGTCAAATATGTTCTGTACTAAAACCTCTATCCCCGATAGATTGCGGACCTCCAGTAAATTTTGCGAGGGTTTCGCTAACTTTATATCAAGTGGTTTAATCCTGCAATTTCCAAGTTTGTATGTGTTATCTGAGCAACTGTCTTCATCAGACATATGCTAAAGTTTACTTATATGGAAAGTGCCCAATTTTAAGTCAATTGTCTTTTCCCTGTTATAAAGGTGGTTTTATTTTCTCTTTTCAATAAGTTATAAACCACAGTAAATATTGTAAGAGAGACTGACCTATGGCATTTCCTCCACTGCTTTCCTGGACCTTACGGTGAGTTGAGGTCAGTTACCTCTGCTGCTCCTTTATCAGCTTTTTTATGACAGAAGTTGATGATGGTTCAAAGGTATCATATTGAAGAGATACCGATTCCAGGAAGATTTCTTTTGTTTCCTTCTATCAATTTTTACTGCCATAAATCCTGCAAACAGAAATTGGTTAGCGCTAGTATTTTTATTGCTTTTCTGCTATTTTACAGGCTATGAGTATGTTGGTGGATCTGTTGCAGATGATCCCTTTAGCATTTTATTCAAGTCCATCAATTTTTCGAGGGCCGACTAGCTGCAGTGAAGACGAAATAGGTTTGTTACAAATGGTTAAATTTAGTAATCATTACAAAAGAGGCGCCAACGAACCTTTAACACAACGAATTTGCTGAAATTGAAGCGAGCACTCGTAAAATTAAAGGTTTAACAACTTTAAAACATTCAAAAAGCAGGGTGCACTAAAAAATCAAACTATTATTTTTAATTAGAGATTCCCCAGCATAAAGCGGCCAGAAAAATCCCATAAAACAAATGAAACATATGAACTTATACATAATCACAAACGCAAATAACGAAATGAACGAACTAAGATATTTAAAATTGAAAAGGACTACTAATACCACAGCAACTAAAGCTGCGGTGAGACATAAAGGGAGCTAATCGAAATTGTTGGTTCACTGGTTTAAAGAAAGACACCAGGTTGAGAGCAAGGTATAAACAAAATAAATTAGAAATTTTCAACAGTAAAAGTGAAATTCGAGGGGACCTTAACGATCTCAGTCGAAAACGCTGGCACGTGGCCCAACAACAAAAAGAAAAATAAGTTCAAGAGGATTTGAGAAATCCCCCCTCGAAAAAAGCCATCACTTTTCGCAAATTATAAAATTAGAGTACGTGTACAACCAAATATCTGTCCCTCCAGTGAGCCCCAATGAATCCTTGGGCATTAGCTCGTAACAAACGCCCGCAGTAAGTTGCTGCAGGAATAACGAGGGTCATCCTCAACAAAGTTGCGAGCGGCCTGCCGGGATCTCAACCGCAATTGAACGTCTAACATTTGGAGCCACGAACACGACGTCTACACAAAGGCCTTTTAGGTTAGAATTGCAGAAGCACCAGAGAAAGGAACCAGAAGTCAAATATTGGCCAGCACTATAGCCAACGGGAACAGCTATATGGGGCCAGGACAGCTTGAAATATCTAGTAAATTAAAATAGTTCGACAAGAAGCAAAGAGCAAGCTAAAATAACTAAGTGCGCATACCCGGAAGGGTTAATTGGACTGATAAAGGCAGTCATATTTGTGCTAATAGCTGTTGGGTCCAAATGGGAGGAAATTCGCCAACAACAACCGGCGGAATTGAGAGCGCCTGCCACGATGGTGTGATCAAAATAAGAATCAGAGCGCGGAAAATTCAAATAACATGCAAAATAGTTAAAGCTTAAACTAAGTAGTTTTTTCCCCATAAGAGAATGTCCTACTGTGCTGTAGGTTTACTTGAACTACCCTGAACGTTGCCCTTCTCAACCAAAATAGACGTCTATTGAGAAGCCCAGGCTCACTCCATCTTTCTTGGGCTAGTCAAGCCTAATTAAACCTCCGTTTTGAAGCCCAAGCCGGGTCTTGGCGAATTCTTCCTCGGGCGTGCCGAAGACTTTAGGTGCACTTGGAAAATACTTCCACTCGAGCTCAGTCAGGTTGCCCCCTTTCCAAAGCTTTTCTATGTTCTCCACTGTCTCTTTGCTGTGCAGACGGGCGCCATGAAGGAGTGTGCGTGTCTTGGCTCTTCTGCCTTTTTGTTTGCTGCTTCTGAGTTGATGATGGCGAGGAATCCAAGCGGAGCCTTTTGGTTTCTCAACTTTCTTTCTCCTTTTCCTCTTTCTTCTTCTGGTGGGACTTCTTCTGGATCGACGTACTAGCCCTAATTTTGTATATTTAGCTAATCTTCTTTAATATGTGGTAAGGATTGTTTTATACATGTGACCTTGCTTTGTAGATGGTTTCATTCTGTGGAAGCTATTCTATATATACAACATGCTATAATCAAGATTGAGCTAGAGATTTTCCATTTTTAGTTATTATTGCCCTTTTCCCTATTGGAGCACCACAATATAACAAGGTCAAGTAAAGAACTGACGCGAAGTGTCGCTACTTACTACTACAGTTTTTAATACTCGAAAAGCCATCATAAATTTGTGACTCCGTTTGTAACTTCTCTCACGTGTTTTTCTCGCTCGTGTTTCTATTAGTTAGAGTCACGGCCAGATTTTTTAGTGCTTCCATTGCCTTGACCTGTGCATCTACTGCTTCTACGGTTGACTTTGTTAAATTTCCCATCTACACTGTTAAACTGCTTCTGGTTTGAGGGGGCCGAGCCGAGTTTCTTCTCTCATCCACTGAGTGACTGTCAATACTGATTGGTTAATCTTGGCTTCAGGCTCTTTAGTATTTCTGACAAATGCAATTATTGGCAGATCCTTGACTTATTCTCCAAGGTAATTCCTTGAAGCATCTCCATTCAATAGTACATCATGGTATTCCACGATAGGGGTCCAAAGAGAGACACTTGTGGTACTCCACGCGTTATTGGAAGACTACCTTTTCATCCAAAATCAGTCATCGTTTAAAGAGGCAGCTATAGACCATCCTAATCAGATATTGCGCCGTCTTCCGCTTAAGTAGTGCCATTATTATTTGTTGTCAGGGTGCTCTGCTCAGCTGCAAAAATTTTTAATATCCAGTGCAGGGCACAAAAGTCTCTAAGTTTCCGATATATTTTGTTCCAGTGTATGTCAGCAACTGTTAATCCTCTTTCCTTTAAGTAAACTGCTGGTTCGAAATGTTTTCTTTTGATTTAATACCTTCTTTTATTGTAATCCCTATTCGCTTCTCTAATAACTTTCTTCTAGTATTTAGCATACATAGTAGTTTTCCAATAGAACTAGCTTTGTTGCCTTCCGTAGTTGAAGAATTTACTCTTGTAACAGTAATTTGGTTCTTGTTGTACTAGTATTTTTCCGATTTGCGTTTTTTACTTCGCTCGTCTGAAAGACGAAAGAAGTATTGTAATCACGAAAAAATCACCCTCCGTGATTTCTTCAGATCTTCACGTTTCAGGGTCCCTAGATGACGAAAACTCTTTGTTTTTAAATTTAGTTAAAGTAAATTTTTGAATTTTTTTTATATTTCTCAATATTTCACAAACCAAGACTTAATATTAAAATTCAAATTTGTTTATGTGAAGACTTAAAAGATTCATAATAGGAAAAAATAATATAAAATGTTAATTACTCTTTTAGAATTTTTAGTATTTACCTAAAGGTAGTATGTTTGCATAATTTTTAAATTTCTTTATGCAAGGCGCTTTTTAGGAGAAATAAATTTCTATTCTAATTAATATCTATTTAAATGGCTTCTAGAAACTCTAATTTAGCCGTGTTAATGAATTACTGTTACAAAAATCGTGTAAATGTTCTTTTACAGTTGTCTAAATGAGCGGATTTTTTAGAACATTTAAACTGGATAAAGAAAAGTATCCTCATTTAGACAACTGTAAAAGAACATTTACAGGATATTTGTAACAGTAATTTATTAACAGGGCTAGAATAGAGTTTATAGAAGCCATTTAAATAGAGATTAATGAGACTTGAAAAATATATTTGCTAAAAGGGCCTTGCATAAAAAACCTTAAAAATTATGCATACTGCTACTTTTCGGTAAACACTAAAAAATGTAAAGAAATAATTAACATTTTATATTAGTTTTCCTAATTATAAATCTTTAAAGTCTTTACATAAAAAAATTTAATTTTAATATTAAGTCTTGGTATGTGAAATTTTGAACGATATTTAAAAAATTGAAAAATGAATTTTTAACTAAATTTTAAAAAATTAGGTGTTTAGTGGCCTTGAGATTGTTCAATTAGCTAAAAGCAACAGACTCTAAAAAAATCTCATTAAAATTTTACTTAATTTCCGAAAATAGCACTTTTTGGATTTAGACATTTTCGAAAAAACCCATTTTCTAAAGAAGGAAAAATCACTCGGTATATTTGATAGGGGCTAAATAGGTTTTTAGACAAGCACAAATTATTGACGGAAAAAGTTTTTTTGAAAAATCAAAAGTAAAAATGTTTCTCATATTATGCCGACCTTTTGGCAGGTACTTTTATACCTGGAATAAAACCGGGAAAATTTTAGACACATATATACAGGGTGAGCACCTTAAAAATATAAAATGTTGTTTATATTTGCGTTAATTTTAAAATAGAAGGAAGTAATAGTTTTTACATAGGTCAGGCTTTACACTTGCCGAAAATAGGACTCAACAGATACAGGATAATGTCACAAAAGAGTAAAAACGTTCAACAATAACAGCATTTCTTTAAATAAAGGCGCGCGCCGCACCCATTTGTAATAGCCTCGGTGGTGCAGTTCGACTGTGGATGCAGTTGCGATTTCTATGCAGGTGTGAATACGAGCGGTAGGCAGATGCGGCGGGTTCAAACCCCAGCGGGATACATTTTATTTATTTGAAAATTTATTTAATTTATTAGAAACGTGAAGATATTTTTACTCCTAATTTAATTTAATTTTTAAAATTATTTAGTGTTACAATGTCGACGAGAGAAGTTCTGGTTAAAGCCTTTTACAGATTTTTATTTTCCCTACTGCAGCTATGAGTTTATTTACCATGAACTGTGATATATAAGCAAAAACGCAGGAATCACTTTCCACTACTCTACTGCTTGAATCGCTGGAAGCAGATTTTCTGGTTGTTTAATTTTCCCCTCAGGCGCTCCACTTTGGGTTACAGATTCAGTCTTTTGCGGACTATTCTGAAATCTGACCACAGTCACCTTAATTTGTTTTCGGCTTTTCCTTTAGTTGATGTAATTACTTTTGTGGGGTTTTGAAGTCCGGTTCTAGCTTAACGAGTAAGAAGATGTTTGTGGGAGGAAAAATAGTTAAAATAAAATGAGAGCCACCTCCTTTCATTAAAGTATTTGGTCTGGGAACTGCAGGAATAAGTTTACCCTCTTCCAGGCTCTTTGAAAATTACCTTGCTGATACACCACTCTGTTCATCTTGCGTTTGTAGAAAATTTACTACTAAACACGAAAGAAGCTCTTCGAAAAAAGCCTGTAATTTCTACTTTTCATGTAAAATAAAAAACCATTGGTTGTAATGCAACATGGAGGTGGATGTAATATTTATTTTAATAGAACAATGTTGTATGAATGACTGGCAGTTATTAGAGAAACCAAATGCGAACAATTATTATAATAACATTGACTATTCAATTCACCTGTCATCTGTCAAAAAGTAACCAATGAAAATCCAGAATTCTGACGTTTCTTAACCAATCAAAAAAATATCAGTGGATATATCTTCCTAGAAGGTATTCAAGTGACTATTTTTAACAAATGCTATTTTTATTAGAAAAAGTCAATATTAGTGTTCTGTTACTATAGAAATTGCGTAGTTTGTTGCTAGATTTACTGAAAACTAATTTGAAAAAGTAGTTTGGTTCATTAAATAGTCCCTCGAATACCATTCTTAGTCAAAGTTAAGTAGATTATTTTTGCGGTGGTATCACTACTCATGTCCATTGCGCTTTGGATTAGGACTCGTGCTATCGCACTCGTCCTAATCGTACCAAAGCGCAATGGACATTCGTGACACCACCACAAAAATAGTCGACATAACTTTGACTACTCATGGTATTATAAGTGAAAACAATTCACGTAAGATCACGTTGAGAACTGAATTCTCTTAATTGTGAGCTTATAATAATTGAAAGTTTGAATTAGCAGTAGTAACATAGCTTTCTCTGCAATCAAACACGATAAAGTATCACAATTTTTATTATTTTGAATATAAAAGTCAATGTTATTAAACTTGTTTGACATTGTATTATTTACTAAATATAATAAATTACCACTTACAATGCAAATCCAGTGCTAAAGTGTGTTCTTGTATACTGGATTGGAATTCTATTAGAAATAATAGAATGCTGGAGAGCTACGACGAGCTTTGAGGAAAACGGGAGCAACCAGGGGTTTGCTGAGGAAATCTTCAACAGTAATAGTAATAGTATCCATATTTAAGAAAGGAGATCGACAAAATCCCAGTCACTACAGAGGTCTAAGTGTGACCCGCTCACTTAGTCGACTCTTTGGAAAGATTATGCAAAACAAATTAAGGTTAGAGGTCGGACTTAAAATTGGAGAAGAACAAAGTGGCTTCACACCGAGACGAACCTGTGTAGACAATTTATCTATTTTGCTGCAAGTACTCGAAAAATAAATAGCAGTAGGTGCTGAGGTACATTTAGCATTTATAGATTTAACAAAGGCATATGATAAAGTCCCTAGATGTAAACTGTGGACAATACTGAACATGATGGAGGTCAATCCCTGCTTAATTGATATTATTAGAGAACTCTACACAGACAACATTTCTTATGTAAAAGTAGGGCGACAACTATCAGATGCAATATACACGACAAAAAGTTTGAGACAAGGCTGTAGTCTTTCTCCTTTATTAGTCAATATATACATTGACGTGGCACTTACGAACTGGACGAGACAGTGCGGTGCAATGGAATTGCCAATCAATGACAATCACCTATTTAAGCTGAGCTTTGCCGATGATCAAGTCGTCCTAGCACAGGACTCCTTCGACTTGGAATTTATGATCAAAAGGTTGTATACTGTATACAAAGAATGAGGTCTAGAAATCAGTCTAGAGAAGATGGAATATTTGGTTGTAAATTCAGAAGCAAAGTTTGAGGTACTCATCAATGACACATGCCAAGTGCTGCAAGTAGAGAAGTTTAAATATCTGGGTGTGATGATCAATAGGGACGGCTTAAGGATGGAAGAAATAAAACATAAATTTGGGGAAAGTAGGAAGATTATACGTGCCTTAAACTCATTGTGGTGGGACCAACATATATCTAGAAAACAAAAAAAGGGTTGGGGAAGTAATGGTGGAATCGGTGTTTATGCTACGGGAGTGAGCTATGGAATTTGAATGCCGAAATTAGAAGAAAATTAATAGCGTTGGAAATGGACTACCTCCAAAGAAGCGCAAGAATATCCAGACTGGATCATATACCTAACCAAGAAATTAGGCAAAGAATGTGAGCCCAAAAGAACGTAATAGATAGAATCCAGAGAAGAAGTCTTAAATGGTTTGGGCATGTTTTGAGAATGCCGGAAAACAAACCCCAAAAAGGGTATTTCAGTGACAAACTCCAGGAAGAAGAATGAGGGGTTGGCCCCGAAGATCATGGAACGGAGGCATACGACAAGCAATGGATGAAAGAAATCTGAACGACGAAGATGAAGCTTTGGATAGAGAGGCATGGAAGAAGGGAATCGGGTAGACAGCACTATGCTGTAATAATTATTTAAAATACTTGTAAAGTATCATTAAGCAATTATTATAAATTAATTGTCTTTTAAGAACCCGAAATATATATCTTCAACAGTATAAAGATACTGATGTGTTTTATCGGACTTTTTCCACTGTCTAGGGTGTATATCACACAACGTTTCGGGAGATTTTGATCTACTCCCGTCTTCAGGTGTTCCTGGTTAGTCCTGAAAAGGACTGATATTGTACGCTTTTATTCGTAAACACATCATAATAGACCACTGCCAAAAGTAACATTCAGAGAACAAAATAAAGATACTGTTAAACAGTCAGGTATAGAAATCAACGAAGAAAAGGTCAGTAAACATTATTATTATTATTATTATACATTAAAAGTTAGGCGGCAAAGCCGTTTAAACTTTATCATATCATACAATGCACATGATGTGATATACAAAATTGACTGACATTTTTTAAAAATCTATCGTAGCTGTTCTTAAATGTATTAACATTTGGCGCAGACACAACACTCTCCGGTAAACAGTTCCATTGCCTATGAACACGGTTGGTTATAAAATACTGCCGATTATAGAACCTTTCACGAATTAGTTCATAATTGTGGCCTGTTAAACGACTGTTCTGATTGATCACAAAAATATCAAGATCGATACTGTAATACCCATGGAAAATTTTATACGTTTCAATAAGGTCACCACGTAGTCGTCTTTCACTTAATTTAGTTAAACCAAGAACTTGCAGTCTTTCTTCATAGGGTAATGCACGTATTTGAGGGCACATTCTCGTTATTCTGCGTTGAGTTTGGTCCAAAGCATTGATATCCCCAGCAAAATAAGGGTTCCAAATAGGTACTGCATATTCAAGTAAAGGTCTGATATAACATTTATATACTGTTGATAGCAGAGTGGGTGACATATTCTTAAACGTTATTGATACCATATGCACCACTTTTTTGATCATCTTTCCAATGTGGAGGGCCCATTTTAAATCTGAAGATATGATTATTCCCAGATCTTTTTGCTGGGTTACTAGTCTGATCGTCACATTATTTAGTTTATATTGCAATTTAGGATTGTTACTTCCAATATGTAGCACAAAGCATTTTTGCGGGTTAAGTTCCAACCACAGACCACACCACTTATCAATTTTAGGAAGGTCTGACTGAAATACATCTGCCTGATTGATTGGGTTACCAAAGATTTTAGTATCATCCGCAAATAGAGAAGCTGAAGATTCCAAAACTTGAGCAAGATCGCTGATGAAAACGTTAAAGAGGAGAGGTCCCAGAACAGATCCTTGTGGTACACCGCTAACTGCAAAGTATTCATCCGATAACTCTCTATCAACTCTAACTCTACAGGGTCTATTATTTAGAAAGTCCTTAATCCAAGTTAGTAGGTTCCCTTTAACACCATGATGTTCAAGCTTATAAATCAATCTTTGATGAGGTACAAGATCAAAAGCTTTTCTAAAATCAAGGTAAATAACGTCGGTTGGTTGCCGATTATCTTCGGCTTTCGTCCAGTGATCAAGGCATTGTAACAGGTTAGTGATCGTTGACCTTCCGGGCATAACACCATACTGTTTTTCATTTAAGCACCCATTTTTCGTTAAAACCGAAGTTAATTCACGAGATATAATTTTTTTCAAGCATTTGCAAACAAGGGATGTCAAACTAATTTGTCTGTAATTCGCTGGGTCAAATTGTTGCTTTGTTTATGAACTGGTACAATAACAGCGGCCTTCCAATCCTCGGGAAGCTTTCCCTCTAGTAAAGATGATTGCATTAGCTTTTTGATTGGCTCAACTAAAGATTCTTTACTGTTCTTTAGGAAGACAGCATTGATACCGTCAGGCCCAGCGCTGGATTCTGCATTTATATCATTTATGGTCGAAAACACGGACTCTTCAGTGATTGTTATCGTTTCTATGAAGCTGTGGTTACTTGTGAGTTCGGACAGTTCGGGTAAATTATCCAGCGGTTCAGGCACAAATGATGTTGAAAATTCGTTAGCAAAAATATTTGCAACTTGTTTTGGGTCAGTTATTATGTTGTCGTCGCTGTTCCTTAGGCATATTGAAGATATCCTCGTGTCTAAAGGCTTTTTCACATATTTAAAGAAATTTTTGGTACTTTTACTGTTCACCAATTTTGATTCGTAGTCTACTTTAGCTCTTCTTACTGCTGTAGTTACGCTGTTACAGCATTCTCTGTATCTTTGGTAGTTTTCTGTGGTGAAGATAGACTTATATTTATGCCACAATTTTCGTTTTTTGTTAATTTTCTTTTTAATATCACTATTAACCCATGGTTTTTATTTTTTACGACAACAAGTGGAAGGAACAAATTCATCGATGCAATTTTTTATATTATTTTTGAAAGATGCAATGATAAGTTTATATCGGCTGCAGTTCATCTCTGGCCCCGAAAGTAGTTATTTATATTGGTATAGTCAGCCACGTAGAAATTTTTTCGAGTTAAAGATGCTCCAGATTTATTTGCATTGAGAGAAAATTGCGAATTGTTGATTAATTTTGGTAAAAGTTTGATGTGATAGAAATTTAGTAAGAACTGTATTTAGAATTAACAAATGCATTTAGAACATTTTTCTAAATTGTACGTTAATTCAAGCTTGAATAGTTTTCGGCTTTTATATTTAGAAATTGAACATTTTGGAGTTAGTTAAGAATATTTTGATTTAGATTGTGTATGTTATTATTTGGATCAAGTGATCAAATTGCTTTGAAATTTAAATTATTTTTTATTGTAATGCCAGGCCAAACACCAAATAATTATAAAGTCACTATTTGAAATTATTTGAATTAAAGCTTCAAATATTACTTTATACCGTTGATTAAATATAAATGAAAGTCAAAAAATTATATTAACAGATATATTGAAAAGTAACATAACCCCATTCAGCTGAGAGAAAGAAATTTCATTGTTCCCAGATAGTTAGTCGAGGTTAAAACAGGGGTATTTATCATTACATAAAATCAAATGTCAGAACTGTAATTAAAAATGTCAAAGTAGTTATTAAGTTTTACTGGAATACAAAGGTAATTCAATAAGACAACTTCCAAAGGAAGTAATGTTTCTTTGGATAGTATAAAAATCAGGTGTATATTGTGACGATCCTGCTGCCGTCATTGCCCCGGAATTATGACACAGTGCCCCGATTTTTCTGGAGCCTCGAGAAACGACCTTGCAACCTTGGACCCCAGGTGCAGAGGTGTGACTTCAGCGCCCTTGGAGCCCGGTGGGATGGGTGCGTCATGCGGTTCCCAGAAAGGTCGAGCGACGTCTGGATGGATCTAGACGGAAATTATCAGCGAATATAAATACACTGCCGTCGGAGTTCTGATCAGTTCACCTTAAACTCGAAGCGCGCGTGATATAAACGAACCCTAGTGAAATAAATAACAGATAAATAACCAGATAAATCCTTAATGTTTAAGTATAATTTTTAAATAGCCCGAACGTTAAAAACGTAACAATATATTTAGAGAAAATATAATAAAATACCAATTTGGTTTTGAAAATAGTGGGGATGCGCTACACGGTGTAAACAAGGTATTCTACACGTTTAACGCGATTATCATGCAAATCGCCTTCAACAATGGATAAAATACTGAAAAACCTGTATATCTTTTGCAGTATTTATGCTCCGCAAGGGTTTGCCAATAGCAATAAAACCTATTGGCCACTATGTTGCTTTTCCAGCTCTTTATCACCTAAAACAACAGATATCAAAATGTTGAAATTTCGTCAATTGTAGATCTTCGAAAAAGCCTTAATATAACTAACTACAGAAAATTTCAAAAAAGTTTATTAAGATAACATTCATAATTACGTTTAAGAGAGCCTTGCACTTGTGACGCCAACAAAGAGTTTCTTAAAGCAATTTCGAAGAATCTCACCTAAATTTACGAAACGGTACGGTCACATCACCAACACAAAAACCTTTAACTTTAAATGCAGCCTTTCACAACTGTTGTCCATAATGGTAGGTTCTTTCGGGTTATGCCGTGGTCGTCGATTTAAACTTGACGCTTTGCTGCTCATGCTCAGCTTCTTTAGAAGTTAGAAGTCTTTAGTCTTTAGAAAACGTCCGAGGAAGCTAATCCTTAACTTGACTGTCCAAGTTGGCACGGGATGATCGTGATGGTTACTGGTCAACTACTTAAATGAACTGACCTATCCCACGTTGATTTCAGCGTTAGGGCTCAACAAAAACTAAAAGGCTTACCCTCTTCTTTCTTTGCACGCCAAATTCAATTTAAAACGTTCCTAACAACGTGAGGCATAATTTAAAGATATGATCATTCGACTGTGACCTAGTAATTTAATTCGTGGTTTAAATTCAAGTAAGGGTAACTCCAGTTTGATGAAAGCTCTTAGATATAAACATAAATCAAGAACGACCTTTTATTAATGTAAATATAGTTTTGTTCTGCATAATTCCGACGCATTGCCTTCAATTTGTATTGGTTATTAATTTTTCTAATTTCCTAAAGATTCAGCATAACACATATTTAGGATCACCTGTTGGCGAACGACAACCAAAAGTAAAGTTTATGTTTGCTATTCACAGTTGTTTAAAAAAAAGTTTTTATTAGGTTTTTTGTTCGTAAACCAACAAATTGCGATTTCTAACATATCTTTGAAAACACTGCTGTTTAACATCGACTCTATTGTATATCAATATAGTTTGTTGAGCGACTCAAGTGCAAATCTTAAGTGATAGACGGCACTATTTCTTAGTGATTAGTATGAAATAGTCATATTTACCAAAGAGTTAATTAAAGAACACAATAAAAGATTACAATTAATTTATAAACCACTCCAAAACACGGAAAAGTTAAAACATCTTATTATAAATAAATAATGGCTCAATAAAGATAGCACTTAACTGCACTGTTAAGAGCTCAAAAGGAGCAAGTTATTGAAAGTTTGATGATGTTTTAAGTCACGGCAAGGGGAAGAGTAAATAGCTTTGGTATTATTAAATAATGATGATAGACTTAATCCTCAGGCCGTGGTAATCGTTTCATGATTTAATACTATAGGGCTAACCTATTGGAAGTTAAATATATCTTAACCTCAGCCGTAAAAGCCTTGTAGATTGTTTTAAAATTGTCTCAACAGTCGGGACTGCTTTGAGCTTTGATTTATTATCAGTAGCCTAGATCATACAAGTTCATTAAAAAAGTCCATAATTCATAAGAATAAAATGAAAGTGTCACAATTTTGAATTTATGTAATTGACAACTCAAAACAGTCATGTAAGTTGTCTAGACTACATAAATTGTTGGACATGGCCTCCATTTTCGCGTAAACATAGTAAATTGAACTCGTCGTTACATGCTTTGAAACGTGTTCTGGAGGATTTGAGGAGTGATATTTCCGCATTCTTCAGTGATACGTTGTCTTAGCTGTTCAATGTCTTGAATATTGCGCTTTTCAGGTGAGGAAAACGGATGTAGTCGAGTGGGGTCAAATCCGGGGATATCGGAGGAATTTCTACTGGAAGTAGCCTCTTTGCAGTTCGTCGTCATGTAGCTGGTCGAGGACTACATCCTCTAAGTAGTCGTCGAAGACGAAACGTTTTACGATGAATTAGAGTCTACACTAGAACAAACATCAAAACGGAAGTCGACATCCTCCTGTAGTGGGAGCCTGGAATGCCTATATTCGAAACAGTATAAAACTAGGGTATGGAGATCATAGAATAAGAGAACTAATACACAAATCACAAACGAAATTACGATAGGAACCACTAAGTAGCAGATATGGCCTTTCAAATAGCGGACAAGCAACTGCAATACTTAAAAATATTGAACTTGGAACTAGACGAAGGAATCTGTCACATAATATGCAAGACAGGTAAACTTTATCATCAAATAAGTGACTCAGTTATAGGCAAAAATGAATTTAGCGTCAAAGATTCAGGTAATTATACCAAACTATATGCAAGCTGGTATTACATTTATTCTCGTGGGGAATAAGGAACTTTGATTTGACATATCCGTATAAAGTTGCCTTATGGTTCATGTTATGTCTAAAGATATAGCTATTTTGCATTTAAGTATATTTTTATTTCCTTTTACGATAAAGGAAGTATTGGATTTACCCCAAAAATTCGAAATTGAATTTTCAACAGATCTTCACGTTTTAGAACCCAAAAACATATTTTTTACATTGGTCTGTCTGTGTGTATGTCTGTCTGTGTGTGTCTGCGAACAGAATATCGCAACAACGAAAAGAGGTATGGCGTTGAAACTTCATATATAAGTTTTGTATACTATCTAGATGCTCCAGCAAGCTTTTGAAGAAAATCGCAGTAGTGTAACACCCGTCTCTACGCTCGTCGGGTAGCTATTAAACAGTCGGAGATAATTTTGGTTCCTCAGATATATGATAGTTTAACATAGAAAAACACCATCTGGATACAATTAAACAATTTAATTTGTTTAGCTGTGATACACTTAGATATTTCAACATTCATTATTAACAAGAAATTACAATAAACTCGTGTAGACGGCTGGAGCTGATAACCGGCGTTCTTATCTCGGCGGTCAGCCAGGCATTGCAGGTGCGGTTGATAAGCGGCCCCGTTTCTGTCCCTTCGGAGTAGGTAGCTGGAAAAAATCGAATTAAACGGTCTGCCAATTATACAATAAAACATATCACGGTTCTGGAGATTTAAGTGATAAGACGCGGGTGAAGCCCGGCGTACTGCCTCTAAATTAATTTAGGGACGTCTGGAGACGGGTAAACTAAAAACGCCGCATTGCGTTAATAAATATGACTTTAATTTCATAGTCCGAACGTGAGCTCAATGTGGCCGCTTTTCCTCCAAAGCCGGCCGGGAAATTGCGTGCGCTCGGACTATTTTAGACTGGCGAATTCTGGGTTAATTAGTAATTGCCCTAGTGAAGAGGATGCAATATTTAGCCACCAATTCAACTAAGTTCAGGTGTAATTAATAATGGCTTTAGTGAAAAGGATGCAATATTTAGCCACCAATTCACCTAAGACCCGGGATAATTAATAACAGTAACAGGTCGGGATTCGGATTTCAGGAAAATAAATGTTTCCGGGAGAATCTCTTCGACAGGAAGTGGGATACGGGCAGGTGAAACTGGGAACTGGAACTGGGATGGAAGTCTTCGCTGGGGAAGTAAATTCGGATTTCTGTGTCTCTCTGGGAAAATCTGCTGGAATCTCGTTGGAATCTCCTTTTATGTGCCCTGGAAAAGTTTTCAAGTGGGGGATAGCGAGTGGGGATAGCGGCGTGCGACTCGACTCGGTACTTCCTTGTTATCTCTGGACGTGACGTCGGTCCCTGCGCGCTTATCATCTCGTGCATTGACATTACGGAAATTACGATAACGTGAGGTCGGACAAGGATCAAATTTAAATATTATATTAATATTCGGAAATACAAATTTGATCTGCAAGCAAACGTTACAGTAGTATGGTGTTTACTCTTGTAATTTTTCAGTTTTTTAAATGTTCTTCAAGCTTTACATTTTTATTACATCCTTAATGTGTATTAATGTGAGATAGGTGATTTTCCAGTTGAATACCTCTAAAATTTCTTTTGTGTTTCTTTCCTATTTTTTTTATTAACTCTTATTTTAAATAGGACACCCTATATATTATTACGTTTTTGAATTCAGCTTAAAATTTTAGAGAAAATTTGTCTCTTGAACTAATGCTCTATTTTTTACGGTTTTTGTAGTTTGTAATTTTTGAAAATTTTTGACATATGCTCAAAAATTAAAAATCAAATTTTTGGTTAATTATACGATCACTGTAAAAGGAAGTTGTGTGCGTGTATCACACCAGATTTTATATATAACATTTTAAAACATCTGATGAACCATAGGTGGCGAAACGTCTTGCAATTTATATATTTGTTTTAAATATTAAATATGTTACTACTTGTTGATTATTATTTATTAATTCAATAATAAAAATCATACATTAATAGATATTATTACTTTCAAAATACATTAACTTAGATTAGCTCCTAAACAATAACTTGATTTATTGAAGAGTCAATTTTTACCACTAAAATTTAATGATTTTTATAAGGTTAGATAGTTTACTGAAGCAGCCAAGGCATGTACAAGTAGCTGAATGACCTGTAACTGGAGAACATGGATAAGATACCAGAAAAGTAATAAAGGAAAATTTTAAGAAAAAAAATTGCTTGACAAAGTAGTGACAGAAATACAAATAATTACATCTCTAGCATACGGACTGTTGATGTGCAGAGATGACGAGAATCTGTGGAATGCTGGGCGTTATTGGAAGTTCCGTGTGAGAAGAATTTAAATTTTACTTTTTAATAATATGTTTTATTGTTGTCTCTCCATAGATGTAAACCTTGGCGTGGTGACAGAGCTTGCGTGGCTCAAGGAATCTGAGAGTAATGCAGGCGCTAGCGTAGCTACTGGTAAGAATTTCCTTGTCGGACTGGTCTCGGAGTAGCGTCCAGACTAACTACATCCGCAACTTCCTTTATGGTTGTACAATGGACCAACACCTCAATTTCCGTAAAAAATCATCAAAAAGCTAAATTTTCCAAAGAAGACAAGCCGGACTACGAATCAATGCGAGAAAACCAACAATAAATATCACAGCCTGTAATGCCCAGACCATAAATAATAAATTTGGGGAGATATTAAAAACTAAATCGATATAAACTCGATATTGATGCGATTACTACTAAAAGAAGAGGCAAATGGACAGAAGTGAAGTAACACTACACAATTATATACTATACTAAATTACAAATAAGAATGCAGTAGATGGCGCTCTCAACTCAAACTCAGTTTTACACTAGAAAAATGTAAGTTTGTTTGACTGCTCGCGTCTTACATTAATTTTGCCCTATGAAATTCAACCAAACATTGTAGGTCAGCCTATTTTGTGCACTATTTATCGATTTTCCTTTTACAGTGTTAGGCTTCATACCCAATGTCAAACTGACAATTTTCAAAAATATGTTATTTTCAGAAGGTTGTAATGATGACTTTGTTTTAACCAATTACGGCCATAGTTATGATTACTACTTAGTAACAAGTATTGCATGCTTATTTAGTATAGGTGAGTTTTTTTAAAACGATACAAGGCAATATCTCGAAAACGGTTTCAAATATTTTGATTAAAATTTAATGAGGTAATAGGGCAGTGGGGGGACATATTTAAACAAATGTATTATAATTACCCCCCTTCTCTATTTTGAGGAGTAACTTTAGAATTTTCAATAGGATGATGTACTTTTGTTTCTAAATTTCGAATCTACTTAAAAAAGTACGTATGTGTACAAAACATTTTAGGATTTTGTGTTATTATGATTAACTAAATTTTGATTGAATTTAAAAAATAAATAAATTTTACGAACAAATCAAGTTCACTTATTTCAGAATTATTATTCGTTTTCATGGAAATGTGTGATTTTTACTTTTCAGTTGAGACTTTTGACGTTTTAGTTATTATTATTCTTTTTTATTTTATAACCTAAAAAATCATAATTCCGTAACCAAAAAAGCAAATCAAAAAAATGTTTGTGCACATATGTAGTTTTTGACGTAGATTCTAATTTTATAAATAGAAGTACATCATCCTATTTAAAACTTCAAGGTTACCCCCACCCCTCAAAATAGAGAGAGGAAGTGAATGTCAGAAATATGTTTTTATATGTCCCCCCACCTCCCTATTACCTCGCCTAAATTTCATAGAAATATTTTATATCATTTTCGAGATATTGCCTTGTAACACTCACCTAGTATACTGTGGAGTGTCAACAGATGAAAGAGAGGATGTGGCGTATTACTTTTACTCAAGAAAAAATTAAAAAAAAAGTGTATTGACGCAAACATCGAAGATACATTCTATAACGATTTTTATCGTATTTTGTATAATAATGTGCTATTTTACTACGTTCAAAATCGTTTAATAAAGTGGAAATTTTGGTGCATAGAAATATCCATTTACTATATACTAATGTCACTGGCAAATTTGAGGTTAGCAAGTTACGTTTTGCGTCAGTCTGTGTCAAAACTAACGGAAAATCTAACCTGATAACCTAGAATTTGACATAGACTTACACTGTCACCAACATACTATTCATATGTTTGAATTTCCGCAGCCGCCCCTTATGGACTTTTTTAATGAACATGTGTTATAATGGTTTTATATAAACGTTTGTTTATAAATACTACTACAAAATGCGAAAAATAGTATACACACTTCGTAAGAAAAACAGTTTTACTAAACTTATATAGCTTTTTAAATTACTCGCTGGCTTCGCTCTCGCGTACTCAATCAAGCTATATTCGTTTAGTAACACTTTACTTCTCTAAACTTGTGTAATATACTATTCAGCGCTTTAGAACGCGTAGACGATTTTAATGGAAGAATTGGCAGAAAAAGAAATGATCAATTCATAGGCCAATATGGGGAACGTCTTGATTGAAAAGTAGAAGTCATTAATTAAAAAGCTTTAGGAGATTTGAATACAATTCGCTCAAACGGCAAAAATCAGATATTGTAGGATAAAGAAATAGAGCAATATAATATGTGAACAGAAAAAACTATATTCAAAATGGTTATCGACGCATGATGCAGAAGATAAACGAAGTTTTAATTGAGTTAGAAAAGAAGTAGTAGAAACCATTAGTAAACAAAAAAAAAATACGCATGGCAAAATAAAAGCGAAAAAGTATAAAGGCAACGTCAGGAATAATCGGGGTTGAAGAATTATTAAATCATTAAGAAGAGATAATAAGGATACCGCCAACCAAAATCTAATTGCTATGAGCACGTGGCAAAGCTACTACGAAAACCTTCAGCAACCCACTATCGTACATCAGATGAGAGAAATAAGTCTAGCCAATCGAAACACTGCCTTGCGTGGTTTGAAAAATAAAACATTACCGAGACCAGGACCAATTGAATTAATTAATTACGATTGTACATGAGATCCTTGTGTTATTATTTAACAAATGTCTAAACGAAGAAGCTGTTTCTTCTGAATGAAAAAAGACTTAGATTACATTTATTTATAAAAAGGGAAATAGTGTGGAATCAGTGTACTTTTCACAATGGCAAGACTGTATAGGAAAATCCTGAAAAACAGTATCGAGGAGTAATTAGCAGACCTGTTCATATACTGCATGTTTTCAGACCTACATAAGACATACGACACGATTCCATTAACTAAGGTATAGAACTCTATGATTCGAACTGGTGTAAATATAATTTATGTTTAAGTTATGAAGGCAATGTACTAGTAGTACTAGTAACATTAATATGCAGAGAAACATATCTGAAGCATTTGAGTGTCCAAATGATTACGACAGGTATGCTCCATAGTTTCGACATTATTTAAAATTAATCTTAACGAAGCACTGTCAACATGGGTAAACAAGTTCCGAAACATGAGGTTACAGGTAGGAAATGGCATGCTCTATACTTTATTCTTCGTAGATGACCATGTGAAAATAATAACTGATCAAGACGACTCCAGGTACATGTTAGAAAAATTGCAGGACGGATATAGAAACTGCGGTCTAGAAACTTACATCAACAGAACTAAACACCTGGTCATAGGGGAGAAGAGTCGAGACATTTACTTAGGGACTAAACGAATAAGAAAATGTCAGAAATTGTAATATGTGTGTGTTACTCTGTTACACTAACCCTCAAGTAACGAGAACATTACTAATAAAATCGGACAAGGGAAGTGGGTTATTAAAAAATTAAATTCTATTCGCTGGAGTTCAAAAATAAGAGATACAGAAACTATCATCCAAAAGTCAATCGTTGAAAGTATTAGTACCTATGGTGCAGAAACATGGGTACTTAGTAAACGTTAGAAAGCAAGACTTACTACCATGGAGATGGACCTTCGGCGTCGTATTACAATATATCGAGACTTCAACACATTCGTAATGAAGATATAAGGCACCGTAGGGAAGTAGAAGGGGCCATTTGAGATACTGTGGAAAGAAAACAGTTAGTAGGGTATAGCCACTTGCAGCGAATGGATGGATGACGATGGTCAAAAAGATTATCCACTTGGACTCCCCCAGAAAGAAGAAAACATGGGAGACCTATGAGACAGTGGATAAGTAAAATAAAAGAGGCGTTGCAGGCCAGAGAACTTCATGCCAAATACTGGCACGATAGCAAGGCTGGGCGAATAGGAAGCGGGTACGTCGCTTGTATGTTAAACATCTTTGCAATTAAAAGCAATGGGTAATTAACAAAGTTTACTTTCTAAGGTTAAACAACAACACAAACAGATTACCTTGCCATAGAATACTGTTTACGGTCTTCTCTGTAGCCTTTTAATGGGCGATACTACAACTCAGAAGCAGTCCATAAACCTTAAAATGACCTAGTAAAAGTTGTCCAATAAGCGAAGTAATTCTTTTAGTTTTAGCATTCAACGATTAATGTTTCAAAAAGTACTAATCTACTACCTAATTAGCATTGTCCAATTGTAATTAAGTTTCTTTATTTGACAGCTAAAGTTGTCATCAATAATTAACCATTACTATCACCTTACCTTATTTGAAAATTGAAAATCACGATGGGCTTGTAGAGTATAAAGAGGCGTAGATACGCCAAGCCAGACTTTTTATACAACAACATGATGATAATTTCGAACATCTTTTCTTGTGGACAATGCTGGTAGTAGATTACTAGATTTTATAACATGTAACATAATCAAACTGATCTAACGACATTCACGGATGAGTGTAAAATTCTTAAACAAGTCCGGGAAACGTGAACACTTAACCTGGAAATCGCTACAAAACAGGCTAAAGGCCACGGCTCGAATACGCTCAGGGAGACGGCCGTGGTCCTCAAAACGAGACACCACAGAGTAAGCGTGTCGATATGTATAGGGTGTTACAAAATAAATTAACACCACAAGGTCCAATAGGGAAAACCCCACGCTTAACCGAATCTTGAAAGCCAAACGGGGCAAAATGCTCAAATACTAACTCTGGAGACAGCAGCGGAGCGACAAGCGCGCCAACCTACCTGCAACGCTTATTCACCATGTTCGGGCCTTACCTTAGATCGATCTTGATACAGTGACTAAGTCACCCTGTAATCAAACATGCACAAGAACAAAGGAAAATCATAAGTCATTTATAGTTAACCTATCTATTAGGCCACCTAACATGGCCGAAACTTTACAGCTGTGCCGACGTGCTCGGCATGTACAACAATTTAGCAAATTATAAAGGGGTAAATGCAAAAAGGAATGAAACCCCCCTGGGAGACACCGTAACAAATAACTATAACTAAAGCGGATAAAGCCCCCAAGCGTTGGCTCGTACAACAAAGATTAACTCTTGTAATTGAGTGTACCTCGCCTCGATTAAGCGGCGGGCGGATAATAAGTCAAATCCAATTATATTTAAATGTTAGCTGGCGACAAAGCAAGTTTGTTACGCAAATGCTAAGTTTGTACGTGAATGTACCAGGCTTTGCTGAACCAACTTGAGTTTTAATTACAATGCAAAGCCAGCTTGCAACAAACACGTTTACTACACAAATGTTGATTTTGTACTTGAATCTAACAAGTTTGAATGAAGCATCTGACGGCAAATATGCGAGCTTTAATTGCAATGCAAAGCCAGCTTGCGGCAAACGAGTTTATTACACAAATGTTAGATACAACACAGCGCACGCTACCTTATTTAGTGGGTCAGCCTCAAAACGTGGCGTCGCTTGTTGTCGACGGGCGTCAGTTGTCGCTTTACTGCTGTTGGTGGAAGTAGCGGCGTCCAAGAGATCCCCTGCCTTACTCGCGGGACGAAATTGTGCTCTGCCTCCTTGGCAATTGCAAACATCGGCGTGGCCGGTAACGAGCTCACTCGGGAGAATCCCGCCCAGAACGACGGATTAATCAGGCTAACAAGTATATGAAGTGAAAAACACTAAAATATTGTTAAAGTGGTATGTATACTTATGTGACCCTATAATTAGGCCAAATTGATATGACTTTAACATACGTCTTATTATTGATTCACTTCCTGCAAAGCACTTGGAACTAGAGTAGATTCGAGGTTACGTTGCAGTTCACTCTCGACAAAGTATAACTTTATGTAGAACTTTGTAATATTCACACTGGTGGTAGAAGGAATGTATAATTGGTTGCCTATTTAATCTTGGATTTTGTTTACAGAATAGTGGGGGAATTTACATCTACCCCGATTATGCAGTGTTCTCTGTTGACCCTATGCTTTATCTCAAACTATTATGAACTATTATGAAATAGTAATGCGTCTGGAGATTACATTTCCCACCATTTAAAGTACAACAAACAACTGTGATAGTATAAAACAACAAACTTGCTATAGCCACTCGCAAAACCATGATGATACGTAAAGATAAATATTTGGAAAGCAAAGAAAATATAACCAACATCTTTAAGCACTAGTACTTTAATAACTATTCAGCACCGCAATTGATAACAGATTGTTAATTCCCCAATAACAGTTATAAATCTCAGATATCAGAATCAGAATAGATACCACAAAGTCAATTCAAATGTAAATAACAGACAATTAATCTTGACAAGGATAAATAACAAAGTATCAAAAACGCGAATATCGAAATTTACATTAATTTTAATGTTAGCCGATTTTCAAGAACTATTTCAAACAATTAATTAAAATGCAAATTGAGAGGTTGGTCCTGTTAATTTTAAAAATTTGCGTATTGAAAATTTTAATGAAATAAAACTAAACAAGTTTTAAACTTACAAGGATTCGCTGTTTTATTGCCACGTTAAAATAATCGAGCCATCATTTGTTCAGAGGTCTCGTACAGATCTGTATAACAAATCTCGTAAGATTCAAGCCACCAAACAAAATAAAACTCGAATAAAGCATCTACGTATACAACATTCAGTGTAGTAATCTAAAACAGATAAGAGGAAGGTTCTAACCATATATCTTGTAACGTTTCGCCCAGTGCGAACGCGATTCTATAAATTAAAAATTAATTTGCGCTTTCACCCTGGTCTTGCACCACGTTAAGTACCGAAGCGCTGCGCCGAGAGGACGACGTGACGTCATCGCAAACGATCGCCGTAACATCACTGCGCACCTAGACCACGAATCCCCGCTCTAGCGACCTGATGCCAACCGCCCGCACCAGGTATAAAAGCAGAAATCGAGTCCGCAACAGACAGAATTTCCTAGAATTTCCTAGATCTTCCCACTCCTCTCGCCTTGCCTGTGCTCTCAGGAGTGTCCCCCAGGACTCTTCGAGGGTATCCCGACCAGCTACCTGAACCCCTGAACGTTCGGAGTGTTGCTATACTTTTCAACGTTATTTCCTCGAGTTCCTGCACGTTCGGATTGTTACTGTACTTTCCAACGTTATTCTCTTGAACTCCTGCACGTTCGGATTGTTACTATACTTTCCAACGGTATTCTTTTGAACTGCTGCACGTTCGGATTGTTGTTATACTTTCCAGCGTCATTTCCCGAGCACCTAGCGACCTAGAGAACCGCCCCAGGTCCGACGGCGACGACGTAAGACACCTGGATATAAGCAGAGTTTTTCCAAACTCACCGACGACGCCTTCGAAAGCTTGGGCACTCGGGAGGCCAAGCCGTGTGCGCCGGTGACAACGCCGTCCGTGAAACAAATTTTCTAGCACCAGGACGGCGACACCGACGCAATTAGGCCTGTTAATTGCGACCGGAGTGGCTTAGCATCTCCGAGGCCGAGGAGCGTGCACCGGGGGTTTCTGAGGAATGAGCCCGAGACCGCCGCCCATAGGCACGCACTCGTGAAGCTAGGGTAACTCAGCGGCCACCTCCGCCAACAAGAAACGGCGTTTAATTAATCAAAATCCACTCACCTGGTGCGGCAGAACAGCTGGCAAGTAAAACAAATTAAATACGGCGCCCGCCACTCGAACGCTGGGAATTTCACTTTCGAAGCTCCAGACGCCCTAGGTATGCATACAATTTAATTTAATATTGACCACAGTTTTGTTTATTTAACGATTTCAAGACCAAATGTATTGTTGTTGTCCGCCATCACTGGCGACCCACTAATCTGTCAAATTACCTGTTCAGGGCCGGCGCGTTGCCAACGTGACGAGAGTACTGACGTACATACAGGCTGTCCCGTAATAGTGTGCCACTGCTCGATTGCCGACGAACGAAACGCCCCGTTAGAAGAATTATTTTATTTTTATAAATGTCGTTACATTCTATTATTTCGTGTCTTAATACAATTTAATTTAATGTATCTAGTTAAATATTATTATACAATAGTAAGAAATTATTCTGTGTTTCTATCCCACGTTACTATCTGAGTTTATTATTTGGATCTTGGCATTCTGAGCTTACTTTGGGAAACCAGTTTTCAGGCTGGTGATTGTAGCATTTAAATTAAATTAAACTAGCCCGTCAGGCTACAATCTAATACTTACTATATTGCTAGCGGCTGTGAGTGGGAAACTCACGATGGAAGTGAGACAGACAATCAACTCTTCAATGTATAATGGTGAGCTGTGCGCAAGCGCGGCGGCGTCGTCGGCCCAATGGGGAAGTGGTCAAGTTTAAAATTGGCTTCTGTTGGCGGAGTTCGAATTCTCACGCATGGGCATGAGACGCGTTATACTCTAAGTGAAACTATGTCGGCGCCGTAATGTTTTCCAGCGTTCCGAGGCCCTACTAGCAATATATGTGTATTATATATATGGTTCTAACCACTAGTTACCAATGTGAAAATAACTTTAATCAGAAGGTGTTAAATTCCTTTAAAAGTTTCAAACGTACTTCATATGTAATCATATACTCCTTATATGTCTAGCGTAAAGTGTTGGATTTTGTAATACCCTAGAAGAGAATTAGAGACTTCTTTTACTGATAATTTCTTTTATATTGACTTTCTTGATAATTTAACTAGCCTACTCGATGGAAAATTGAAGATACTTGAACCAGAGGAAAACTAATAAAACGATGGCCTAACCAAATTTAAAAATAACTGCAAACGGTTGACTACATGAAGCAATTTATGCGGTTAGGAATATAGACAGATGCAGCCAAACTATATGCAGAACAGCATCTACTCCTCACGAATAAAGCTAATAGCGCGTGGTAACAAAATAAGAAAAAAAAACAACTCTTAGATACAATATCAGATTCGAATAGGTGCTAGAATTCGAATGTGAGAAGATGTAATGAAGAGCATTTAGTCTGGAAACAGATACTATTACCAAAGATTACAAAACAAATATAAGATGCGTCACTCGCGGCATTTACAAACGAAATTGCACTTCAAACGCGTGCCGACAACTCGCCGTTCACTACTGCAGATAGGGTGTTTACCGGGGTAAGGCGATAAGTAAGTCAAAAGAATATAGATGTTTTGTACTCACTGGCTATAGTTAAGTCAGCTTTGGTCTAAAACGTAATAATAATAGTTGTATTTGTGGTTTTAGAAACATAAATAGGTAATAATTAATAAAACTAATAATTTAATTCAGTTACATATCAAAATTTAGGAATAAAGGAATAAAAAATAAACACATTATATAATAAAACAGTTTTATTCTACACTTTGTATACGTCAGTTGACTTACTAACGTTACTAAAAAATTTATTTTTACTTATAATAGTATGTGGGAAAATATGTTTATGGGTAATATGATGATAAATACAAATATCAAAAACTATATTAAAAATTTTAGTCTAAATTTTAGCTAAAATTGTCAAAGGAGCCTGCATATAGCTTCAGTTAATTCAGGTTTTTTATGTTTATTTACATACTTATATACATATACAGTAAGTAGGTATTTTTATTACAAAATACTTAAACCCCGTGATAGCCAAGAACAAAACGACCGTTACCACTCAAGAAACACCCGTATAATGCCGGGCGATCGATAAGGACTGTGAAGCACTGGCGGTAACCGCCTTTGCTATTACATATACAAAAACCTACAAAACACAACATTGAAAATTAAAATTTGCACCAGCAATGACCACGATCTGTGACGAAGCAAAACGTGGAACATCTAGTATTAGGGTCCCGAGTGGTGTAGCTTGAACAAGCGTCCACGTTCGATCAGCAGAGTTAAGCAACGCTCTCTCTGGTCAGAACTTGGATGGGAGTTCCACGGCTTCATCTCTCGGCGCCTCGTGGTACGGCTATCACGGAAAAAAGTTGGTCCCGGCGGTCATACAACATCATGACAGTCGTTAGTGGGGTTGGAAGTCCTCATAACTGCACAGCGACGCCTATAATTGGCCTAACGGCTGTTGGCTGAGTGCAAATTAAATAAATAAATAAATTAGATGTACTACCGCTAAATTACCAAAACTCAGAGATGCCATGGTAACTCGACTATCAATTAGCTACCTCCCAAATCAATGAATAAAGAGTCGAATTACAAGCATCTCATATAAATTAAGAAAACTGTCTAGAACCCTACACTGCGTCGGTAGTCAGCGACGAATTGACATCGATAGAAATCAATTTGCGGGCAAGACTTCAAGTTCTTCATTTACATTTATTATAGAAAACAAGACTACACATAGGAACTCATAACATCAAGTCAATAATAGCAGGCAAATAAATTATAAACTAAAAGAAAAGCTGAAATAGATTGAATAGACTAGGTATCTATCTCAGAAATTAGAAAAAAAATGAGAGTACCAGTGCACACTGGAATATATAACAGAGCAAATACTAAGATCCTTGGAGCATGTGATTACAATGGCAAATAAGAGAACCGTGAAGTGTGCAATAGAAGAGATTAGTGAATATATTGATATGGTCTTAAAGTGGAAAAGCATTTTAAATAAAATATAATTAACATGCAGCTTGATTATAAGACAAATAAAAAGAATATTGAATAGAACAGTACGGTTTTATCATTAAAAATTGTAATTCATACAATGGGTATCGACAGTTCTTCAGCAAATTTTACTGTCCATTACTAAAACAAAGATCAGTCAGAACGAATCATAGTTATTCATTCAATTACATGTGAAGCTAATTGTCCATTCGTTGATTGCAAATGTAACTCAAATTGGTTGATGACAATAATTTTGAACTAAGTTGTTATATTAGTCAGTTTTCTTACATATTTGTTGTATAAATGGGTTATTGTTGCACAATGATGCATAACAATTCGAGACAGGCACAATTTGAGAACAAGTTATCTAACCTAAAATATGATATGTTTAGTTAAAATGTCACATGGTTGCAAAGTAGGGATCTGTATTTTTTTATATTTGATTTCGAAGATTTTGGACAACATAAGAGAATTACAATAACAATAACAATGGCGTGTGTAAAATTTGTATTAAAATTACACCAGTTTTGAAAATCACGTAAAAAATGTAATAATTTAATTATATAAAATAAATACCGGTATGTATCCAGTAGACATGTAGGTATAGAATAAAAATGGTCATAATAAGAAGTTTTGAAAAAAGAAATATGAACATGTTGAGGGTATGCGGAAAGCATAACTAGTAGGCGTTGCTGATAAGGATGCAAGTTAGCAGTTTTTTCAATAGATGCAAGTCCATTGTGTAAATGAAGATAATTTGAGCTCGAAGATAAAGAAGCCATAACGTAGTGAAAAACAAAGATAAGATTGCAAATTCCACATCTGAGTGAAAATATAAAACAAATTAAATGAATATAATTGCTAATTGTGCAATTTTAAAATTGATGAAAGTTAATTATCAATAATTTAAAGAGAAGCAAAGTTTACAGTGTTTGAGCGAAAGGTTTAAGGAACAATTTAACAATAAACATTAAAATAAACTGCATGTAAACATACAGTATTAATGATCTAAGTTGAATTTAATGTGTATGTCCTAATTAAATGTCTGCAGACCCAACGAGATTGAGAGTCGAACAATAAAATTGAATTTGTTACAAATACATGCCAGCTGTAGTCTAAGAAAGGTAAGATAGAATATAAAGTGATAAAACCCTGAGAACAAATAATTCATTTCAATTAAATTAAACCAAAGTCATAAAGGACCATAGCAATATTCAGCCTGTTTTAAACGAAGTGTGCACTATTGCTAACTTCTTTATTATTGAACGTATAATATCGGTTAAATTAGCAAACTAGTGGCATTTTTTCTGTTGATTAGAATGGCGAAAACAGAAAAACAATTGAACATCGCCTTCTCGAGAAATTTGGAAAAGTTTACTTTTGTTAAATGGAACACCCTGTATATTTTTATATAAAACGATTGAAAATCGCGATCTAAACATAAAAGTTCATATAAGGTGTGGGCCTAAAACTAACACTAACCAAGTTATTACAACTTCTTACTTCTAGACGAGGTGGCTGTGTTTGAACATTTGTTATAATATATTTTTTTTTAGTAATAGGTTTTTTCTTTTAGTTAGTTGTTTTTACTTCCTTTTACAATAAAGGAAGTATTGGATTCACCCCAAAAATTCGAAATTCGACTTTAACGCATCTTCACGTTTTAGAGTCCCACGATCCCAAAAAACATATTTTTTTCATTGGTCTGTCTGTCTGTCTGTGTGTGTGTCTGTCTGTGAACAGAATATCTCAAAAACTAAAAGAGGTATGGCGTTCAAACTTCATATATAAGTTTTGTGTACTATGTAGATGAGACAGCAAGCTTTTGAAGAAAATCGCATAACCGGAAGTAGGTGTTTACTCTTGTGATATTTCAGTTTTTTTTGATTTTTTCAAAAACGGCTGTAACGATTTTTTTTAACTTTACATTTTTATTACATTTTTAATGTGTATTGATGTGAGATAGGTGATTTTCCAGTTGAATACTTCTAAAGTGGGTTTCTTTTGTTTTTTTTTCTATTTTTTTTTATTAACTCCTATTTTAAATAAAACACCCGGTATATTATTACATTTTCGAATTCACCTTATAATTCTAGAGAAAATATGTCTCTTCAACTAACGCTCTATTTTGTACCGTTTTTGTAGAATTTGTAATTTTTGAAAATTTTTGACAAATTTTTAAAAATTAAACATCAATTTTTTGGCTAACTATAAGATCACTGTAAAAGGAAGTTGTGTGAGTGTATCACACCAGATTTTTTAATTGTCTAATAAATGATGTTATTTAGATTTATTTACAATGTTTATTTAACCATATATTTTATTTTATGGATACACAGCCACCTCGTCTAAAAGTAAATAATTGGAATAACTCGGTCATTTTCAGTTTTAGGCCCGCACCTTATATGAACTTTTATGTTTAGATCGCGATTTTCAATCGTTTTATATAAAAATATACAGGGTGTTCCATTTAACAAAAGTAAACTTTTCCAAATTTCTCGAGAAGGCGATGTTCAATTGTTTTTCTGTTTTCGCCATTCTAATCAACAGAAAAAATGCCACTAGTTTGCTAATTTAACTGATATCGTACGTCCAATAACAAAGAAGTTAGCAATAGTGCACACTTCGTTTAAAACAGGCTGTATAGACCGAGTGATAGCTGGCTATATGAGGTGATGTAAGTGATATGATAGAAGCATAGCAAATCGCAAGGTTTAAAAGAGAAAGATTATTCGAGAAAAAGAAACCTACACAGGATTGTAACGCCGATTAAGTAAGTATAGGAGGTATTAACTTGCAACTTTATCAAGAAACTGTCGTGGTCATTTACTCCCATTAGTAGCAATTCAGCTTCGTGCAGTCGTAAGGATATCCAATGACTCATTTTACTGAACTAACATGCTGTGAATGTCGAGTATATAGCCAGTATGTTTCTTGCGTGCCTATTTTCATTTACAGATTACATCGTAATCACGATGATAAGTTTGATAGTAAAAAAGTAATGCGAAATTTGATAGACTTACATTTCTCGCCGCTCACGAAGGAAAACGATAATTAGTTTCGCAATTGTTTCTGCAAACCAATCCCTGGGCCCAAATTATCGGAAAACATCAGTTTAGTTTCGAGGACTGATAATTGCATTTGGAGGGCGAGGTGGCCGCTGAATTATTAACACGTAGCGCCTGAAGTTCGCGTAAGTAAGGCACAAATGTACGGCAATAATTTAAACTAATTTGTGCCGATCGCTAGTACAAGATGCACATCGTTAGTGAGTTAGCGGTTTAAGGCTGTGTGATTCTGATCACGTGGCGCTTCCTTGAACTCCTACGTTTCCGCTCCTTTGATCATATTGTTGTTAACATTAGTACTGTTCACAAGCAAAACTTGTGTGCGCGGATATTATAGCTTAGGAGTTGCCGTTCGACTACTAACAGCTTCCTATTGAGAACCTCAAAGCCGAGTTTATTTTGAAGGCTGGTCCGGTGCTTTTCAAAACAGCCGTGGCATAATTTAAGCGGCTTAGCGCCACTGGTCGCTGCCGGCTAAAAATAAAATGACGAGGCAGCGCACCTGTTATTGCAGGCTGCAGAACCGCCACCAAGTTAGATTGCTATTAAATCAACGGATTGTGTCCTAAAGAGGTGAAATGTTTGAGTTACTTATGGCTGCGAGGGCAGATTTAGTCTACCCAGTCATGAAAAACAATCTAGCGTACCCACTGTTTACAAAACTGTGCTAGTTTTAGACGTCGGTTAAACGATTTGCTTGTTTATATTAAAAAATAAAGGGTGTTTTTTTAGAGGGATACAACTTTAAATTGAAATAAAACACAGAAAGATGTTTTTAATATCCATTAAATTGGCTTTATTTGAAATATAATTTTATGGCATTTATGTTTGAATATAATTTCGGGCATGTGACCGTCGCGGCTGGCGTGTACAAGACGTAATCTGGAGGTTCAATTTTCACACACTCTTCGCAGTAAATCAGGCTATATTTAGGCAATAACGCATCGAATGTTGGCTTCCAAGTGCTCAATTGTTTCCGGTTAACAGATCCATTTCGTGGATCCATTTTGTGGATCTGTTAATTGGCCACCTCTTTCGTACAATTTGACGCCGTTAGATTATTTTCTTTGAGGATATGTAAAGTCGCATGTCTACGTCGATAAACCGGAAACAATTGAGCACTTGTAAGCCAACATTTGACGCGTTATTGCCGAAATACAGCCTGATTTACTGCGAAGAGTGTGTGAAAATTGGACCTCCAGATTACGTCATGTACACGCCAGCTGCGACGGTCACATGCCCGAAATCATATTCAAACATAAATGCCATAAAATTATCAAGGGTAATACCACAAAAGGTGAAAATTTTTTGAGAATTTTTTTGTTCACATGCAAATTATTGCTTTTAAATTTCTCGAAACAAAACTGCGTTAAAAATTCCGCGAGGCCGCAGGTCGAGTGGAATTTGAGCAGTTTTTGTTGAGAGAAATTTGCAATAATTTGCATGTTGACCAAATATATTCTTTTAAAAATGTTTGCCTTGAATGGTATTTGGAAAGATTATTCAACAATATGGGTAGATGACTTTTACCGTGTTCGACAGCACACATTTTTAACGTTTTCCACTATTAATTCGATACTGGAGCTTCCAACACGATTATTATGAGTTTTTAGAACGACGCTGATTTGCAAACTTTGACTTTGACGTTTTGGTGAAATGTCAGTCAAAGACTACTCACTAAATTGAAATCATTGAAACATATCGGGCTCGCGTGAAAACACTGTGACATTAGGTGTTTTCAATGAGAGTCAATTTTGATTGGCCGTTTCTGACAAATTGAACAATTTTCATTGGTTCGTTCATTATAGTGTTGAATAATCTTTCAAATAAAGCCAATTTTATGGATATTAAAAACATTTTTCTGTGTTTTATATCAATTTAAAGTTCTCCCACTCTAAAAAAACACACTTTATATCAAACTTGAACAAATTTTAACCACGGTCGTACAACAGACTTTTTGAAAAACAAGCAAATGCGCCCCAAAGTTCCTTATTATGAGATGGTTAGCACTAGCGCTACAAGTTGCCCGAATTTAATAACTTATTGGCCAAACCAATGTGTTTATATAGGACTTAAAACGATTGAATATACGTCGAGAAATGAAAAACTTGTAAAAGCCACTACGGTAAAACAATCACGAGCTAGTAGCCCTAATACTTTTTAGGTTATAAAAAAAGCAATATAAACAACATTTTATATACGCTGGTAACACTTGCTTAGTAGATTAAAACAAGGAATGACTAGGTGTATTCTTGGCGAATTGTATAAAATTATAATCTAGCTTAATCATGCTCAAATTTCTAACAGGCACAGTTAGACACTGTTAACATTTACTTTATCTGAAATACCATACAAAGTAATCATGTTATCTTACCATTAACAACTTTTGGATCAGCTCACAGTCCCAGGCTAACACAAAATTCTCGGCGATTTATGGTCGTTAGTCAGATTGTAATGGTCTAGTTCATGCTACTTTGGTAGTTAATAATCACCTTGGTATTTAACTATTATTCTGCCAGGTATAGAGCTAAACTGTATTTCTTACACTGTAGTAATTAAAGTAAAACGTATTGTGTATTTAAAACTTGCAACGAATATTCCGTGGGCTCGAATAGTGAAGGGATACTGATCCCGAGTGCTATTATTAGAACTGCATATGACTGAGTGACGTAATGGTTTGGTGCAACTTGGCGTATTAGAAGCGCGGTAGAGCAAGGTGTACGTATCCCCCGAAACCCAAAGAGAAGCTAGGCAAAATATTATAAGTACCAGCTCGGGGAAACATCTACGAGACACAGCAGTTCTTAGCCAGAAGCTGCTAAGCCAGTTGACTTTGTCAAAACACGGAGCTGATCTCTTGGCAATTTTGCTACGAAATAAAGGCAAGTTTAGTTACTACAATTACATTTTATGAGTGAATGTACGGCCCAGGAGAATTGGGAAAACCCAAAGCCGTAATAAGTAATTAACTGCTATTGCAACGCATTGTGCAATAACTACAACGAGCCAGGACGCGCCCAAAGACCACGTGTGCGTACTTGCTGATTCAACCTAGCTCTATCAATACACCACAGAATGCGATTTACCAACTATGCTTATGGTATAACAAATGGAACATACAAATCAACCAAAGCAAATGCCAAGCAAAAATCTTCTCCCTAAGGCGAATCATAAGCTCTCCCAACCTCACAATCACCCAAAACATTATCCCATGGAACCCCACTGACGCTGCAGTCAAGTACCTAGGGATACTCCTTAATACACGACTCACCTGGAAACTTCATGTACATCTCAAACTCAACCAAGCCTACGCGAGACCTGCTCAACTGTATCCTATCATAAATATGAAATCTTCACTTAAACCTTAATGTCCCACCCTGATATACAAATCTATAATAATGCCATTGATTCTCTATGCTTCAACGATCTGGTGCAACACAGCTAAATCCAACATTCAAAAAGCTCAGAATAGCGGTGAACGCCCCATGGTACATCCGGAACGAACAACTCCACTATAAACTAGAAATGCCTACAATTCAAAAGTTTATCAGTGAAAGTTCAAGCAAATTCTTTAAAAACATCCGCGAGTGCGATAATGCAATCTACTACAGTATCGGTAGACAAAACATACATCACAGGCTCAGCGCAATCTTCCCCACGATTTGTGTCTCTACAAACTCGATAGTAAAGATTTAAAAAAAGATTATTAACATTGTAATCATTGTCCTAACAATAAGTTTCAGCTATTGTTTATTTAACTATAGATATTGATGTCATGAATAGCATGTATATGTTGAACTGGTAATTATTAATAAAAAGAAACTTGATGATTCAGCGCGCCAGGACAAAGCGCTGCATCATCTTGTTGACACATAGCTTTAGATGATTTCAAGTTACTGTAGTCAGGGTCGTATTCAACGAATTTGAGTGCGGAATTTAAACATTGGCTGTAGATTCAGCATTAAGCTCGAGTGGACTGTTGCGTGCTACTATTCATAGCGCCTATAACATTTATTTATTAACATTGTGTATTTTTTTATGTATGGCTATGCATGTATGTTTCTTTTACAGAGTATATATATTTTCATGTAAACTGTTTGGTTTTAATTTCTGTCAGGGTTATTACAGCATTATAGGTGATCACGAGCAGGCCGGCATGAGCAATATTGACATTACCCTTAGCTCCAGTGAGGTAAAAGCAGGTCTTATACTCTTACGACTGGGCTAACTAGCATACAAAGGGCAATATAGATTCATAGTACAGTAGAGTATAGGGCACGCAAAATCCACATTACAAGATTTAAAAAATAGTTCTTACGGCATAGACTTAAATCAAATGTTGCGTCTTTAAAAAATTGTCATTTTAGTCTTATCAGCAGTCCAAACAAACTTCAAATACCGCTGAGAGAATTTCTCTCACACAAATCTAATCTTAGAAAAAGGCGGAGATGTAGGTGAATCAAGTACGTAAAACAAAGAAAAATTCTAGTACCAAGACTTTATTAATGATAAATAGACAAGCACGACTAAGAATTCACGTAGGTACCATTATAATAGTTATTTATTATACAAGTAGTGTTACTAGAGAAAAATTTTAGCTCACGAGGTATCAGCTATGATTGAGATATCAACTGCTCAATATAAAGTATGTATTAAGAAAAGCTAGATACAATCACACCTAAAAGGTGACACCAAGATTGGCATTGCACAAAAAGCATTAGTTTCATTATATTCAAAATCACACAGAAGTTAAATTACTAATAAATACAAACTACACGGGGTTCGTTAGATTCAAAATTAACCCATATTTTATATAATTAATATGTCAAATTACACAGGGCTCGTTATATTCAAAGAGAAGCCATAAAATGATTATTATACACATAATTCTAAAAGGTAATTCAAAGTTAAATTATTAAAATATGAGTTATAGCAAAAATATAATTTAACTTTAGATAGGCCGATAAAAAAATCAATATTCATAGAAACGTAGTTTTATTTCGAATAATACATTATAATAAACATATATAAAAGTACAAGAAAAATTTTATGTTTACGTCCTGACACGGACATCGCTTCTCTGCTACTATCTTTCCTATTTCGGGAGAAATTTTGTTCGCAGTGATTACTTTCAAAACTGACCCAAGGTGAGCGTCATTAATACTGTTTTGAACAGAAGACTTATTTTCTTTCCTAACTGAAAATAACTACTCGCACCGATAAGTACTTTCAAACCTGGCTGGTAACTATTTGTAAAATTCAGGCACACCCTCTTCAATGAATTTTGCCTTCAAATTTTAGGCGCACTGAATTTCGATCACCTCCTTTCGTATATGGCTGGGTACTGAGTCTATATTTATTGAGAAAATGGGAAAAAACAAACAAAATTTGTCTTCCAAAGAATTAAAATTTTTAAATCTTGTTTCAAATTCAGTTCTAAGATTTGAAATCTTTCCTGCGTATTTTTTATACGATGCAGTATCATCCAAACTTGATTTGTTAATGTTGCACGTCGGGAAGTGCGTTAAATCTTCATTTTTCAGTTGCTTTTCCCAAAGAACTAGCTTACATTCTAATGCTTTAATTATGTCAAACATGTTCGTAATGATCTGATCTTTTTAATTATTTAAACATTTTTCATTTGTCAAAAAGTCAGTAACCTAACTTTTGACATATTTTAGATATTATATATGCTTAAATACCATATTTACCAGTGGTATATTCAAAATAAATGTACGCATTTTGTGTAACAATAGCAAAAACAGAGTGTAATTTAAAAAAACGTTTAACGAATTCTACCTATCTTATTTTTATTCTGCGTCGGTTTGTTATTTTATTATATATTATTGTATGCCGATACATTGGCCGGGCCGCAAAAATGTTCGTTGCGGGCCGCATGCGGCCCGCGGACCGCGAGTTTGACATCCCTGGTATACAGGAATTAAGCAAGCAGAACATGAATAATTATACTTCTCAGGCCATAAATCGAATACTCGTATAACGTCTTATCCCGTGCTTCATGAAGCTATGTCCATAATCCATGGACGCATCGCTTATCGCAGAGGCCCTAAAAGAACGGAGAGCACTTATAGAAGTCTTCTCTACACACCATGGGCGCTAAATAAAATGGAAAGCGTCTAAACCACCAAACTAGTAAACACCAGGGATATCAACTGGTAACGACTAAAAAAAGTAGAAGGAAAACTACCCTTGGAACAAATACTGATATAACCGAAATAGCAGCGGTTGCAAGCAGACGCTCAGTGTTTATCTCGAGACTTGAGCCTGATACAACTGTAAATCAGCTACAAAAACACTTGTTGTAATACAGTATAAAACACCTTAGCATTGAAAAATTACAAATAAGATCAAACGATGTGGCAGCATTTAAAGTTGTAATTCCATCAACCTTGGAAACGGATATAAACAATCCGGAAATTTGGCCTCGCTTTACAATCATACGGCCCTTTCGTCAATCAAAAACAAATACACCACCCACTGATAAGTAAACCAGAACAACCACTACAATACCCGAAATGTCAAAAATCATGTAGCAGTAAATTTACATTAAACATATTTTTAATTAATATACAATGTGTAAGAAATAAATTATTGGAATTGGAAATTTTCTTAAAATCAAACCCCGATATAAACGTTCTCTGCTTGACGGAGCATTGGTTATCTGACAACCAAGTCGAATCAAATAAATTGAACGAATTTAATGTAGCAAACATTTTTTGTCGAAACGCACATAAGCGTGGCGGTGTAGCTATTTTTGCTAAAAATGGTATATTTTACAAACCCATAAATAAATTTGCATTTTTGAATAATGAAATGCACTTCGAAATAGTAGCAATTGAACTTGTTAAGCAAAAAATTGTTGTAATTACAATATATCGTTCCCCGGATGGAGACATCACTCTCTTCTTCAATAACTTGATTAAACTTCTAGATTTATGTAATCAGTGGAAAAACACAATACTTGCAGGAGATTACAACATACATATGCAAAATAAAACCGATAAGGATGCAGTCCGTTTAAGAACCATTCTAGCATCATATGGTTTACATCAAACAGTTCAAGGACCGACCAGAACTATATAGACCTAATAAAAACGGAGGTTCAACAATCGACAATGTGTTTACAAACATACTGAACGAAAACTACAAAGTGGAAATAAGTAACCCATGCTTATCAGATCACTATGGAATTAAGTTCTCTGTGAAAGGCATTTTACATATAATTAAACAAGAAAAAATTAAAACTTGGAAAACAAATTTGAACAACTTAAATAATCTCAAAATGGCCTTAAAAAACGAAAATTGGACTACAGTTTACGAAAAACAGAACGCCCAAGAATGTTTCACGACGTTTTACAAAATTATGTTGGACAACTTTAACGAATCCTGCCCGAAAAGGGAAGTCTTTCCATATGTAAATAAGACTTCTTGGTTTACAGCTGAAATAAAGAATATGCGGAAAGTATTAGAAGCATTAGCTATTATACGCGACGTCACAAGAACAGAAGAATCGCAAAACGCTTACAAAAATTACAGGAAACTTTACAAGAAAAAAATAGTAGCGGCAAAAAGGGAGGCAAATAGTCGATTTATACTGGAATCTGGGAACAAAAATAAAACCGTCTGAACAGTAATAGAAGAAACGTGCAAGCAACCCAAACAGCGTACTAAAATAGAAATTAAAGCCGATGAATTTAACCTGCACTTTACAAATGTTGGAAATGCAGTAAGCAGTAGCTTACCACCCACCAACACTGATTTTCAAACGTTTTTAAGGAATGGTACAAATAACCCTGCAAACTCCTTTTACATGACGGAAATATCCGAATCAGATACACAAAAGTATATCTTTAACCTAAAAAATAAAAATACTAAAGACATTAATGGCCTCAACTCAAAAGTAATTAAACATATTAGTGAAGCAATATTGGTACCACTTACTTACACTATAAACAAATGTATAGCCGATGGTGTGTTCCCAAAAGAACTAAAGTTGGCTAAAGTTTCTGTTATACACAAAAACGGAGAGCGTAGAGATCCTAGCAATTACCGGCCAATTTCAATATTACCCGTAATCTCAAAAGTATTTGAGGGCATCATAAAAGATCAATTATTTACATTTTTTACACGACACCACATCCTGAACCAGCAACAATTTGGATACAGGAAAGGAAAGTCAACTACTTTAGCGGTAATAGACATTATCAAAGAAGTGGTGAAAGCTTTTCATGAAAAATATAAAATAGGTTTAACCCAAATTGATCTAAGCAAGGCCTTCGATACAGTGGTTCACGAATATCTGTTAGAAAAAATCCACCATAACGGAGTAAGGGGCCTACCACATTTACTAATCAAAAGTTACTTAGAAGATAGAAGGCAAATCGTGTTCGTTAACCAAGAAACGTCAGAGGAAATGGTATTAAAATCAGGAGTGCCGCAAGGGTAAGTCCTTGGCCCCCTGCTATTTTTTATATATGTCAAAGATCTGCCTGCAAACTGTACCACAGGAAAATTAATACTATTTACGGATGATACTACCATAATTAACACCAGGGGCGCAGGAACAGGGGGGGCAAGGGAGGCGACTGCCCCCTCATAGAATTTATTGGGGGGGGGGGGGGTAAATAGTATAATTTGCCCCCTCCGATGTATACTATGAGGTTTTTAAAAATGTGTAAATAGGGTTTTCACACTAATCTATACGAGATACTAACATTTGTTGTAATTTGTAGATGGCGCAGAAATAAAACACGAACAATTTGTTAAACACGTCATTATCTTTATCTCCACAGTAGAGAATTCGATATAGTCCATTTTTCTTTGATATGGAAATGCAAATGCCGAAATTCTATGGAAACCATTGACAACAAGCATTGTCACTAGGCTGCAATGTGTCCGTATATAAACTTCTGGTTATAATTTTTGCGCTGAGGTTAGCTTTCATGTCGACAGGTTGACATTTCATATATATTTTATACTGCAGCTTTGGCTATTATAAACTTGAAATGTGATTTATAATTTGGTTTTAACTAGTTAAGTAGGGGTTGCACTAAGGTCAATTTCAGTTTATAATAGCCAGAACTACAATTTAAAATAATTAAGGTGTCAACCAGTCAACACGAAACCTAACCTCATTGCAAAAATAATAACCAGAAGTTTCTATCAATCTAGTGACAATGCTTGTTGTCACTGGTTTCCCTAGAATGCATTTCCATATGAAAAAAATGAAGTGTGGTCACCACACGACTTTCTTTTACTACCTGTAAAAATTTCAGTTTGCGATTTTTCATTATCTATAATAACAAATAACTTTTTTGACAAAAGTTATAGATCATTATGTAATATACAAGAGTTTTAAACATTTTTATTCCCATTCGTTTTCGAGAAACTTTTGCAAAACTGTAGCTTTGTAATTTTTTCAAAATGTTTTTCGACAAAATATAATTACACAATATATCATCTCGTTCCATGAAATTTAATTTTTATCAAACAACTGTAACACTTTCTGGGAAAACAGAAAAACATAAGAGTAAAATATCGCTTCCGATTACAGGATTATAACCAAATTTATATTAAAAGCAGAGATATAAATTTTCAGGACGATGAATTAAACCGTCTGGGCTGTAGAGAGGTCACAGACAGACTGACAGACTCACAAAATGAAGGCTTATAAACTGCCAGACAGACAACACTTCGAAAAATTTCGAGTTAAAAACAATCATGATTACTATATTTGACAAAGTAAAAGAAAGTAAAAATGAGGTATATGTTTCTGGTTTTGTAACTTCACTACCATTCAATACGTGGCTAAAAAGTATTTTAGCTTCCTTGTAACTATTATAGTTATTTATTTATTAAGTACATAATGTAGGATTTTATTGAACGAGTGTTTTATGACAGAGCGAGCGTAGCGTAGCGATAAAGAGGACGAGTCAAATTAGGTCTGATTATGTACGAGCTGCATACAAAGCTTTATGTTCGACTGCACTGCAGAAGATTTTCTTTTATCTACAATAACATTTATATTAGACACATTAGAAAATTCAAGTTGCTATTGAAACATTGATGGTTCCGAAGTGTGCAATATCAAAAATAACTGTCTATTACCGTAAGGTATTAAAGATTAATTCTTTTTATTAAAGTTTTCAGTTAATATAATCTCGTTTCCTGATTTGAATAAAATGATATTTATTTTGAAAATAACTATTGGACATTGACAGGCAGCCGTTTTACTTTAATCTATGGACTAAAGTGGCACTTTATGGAAGCTAAATAATACTATAACAAAGTGTTCATGGAACAGTCGACAATCTTATACGTAACTTATTCAAATATGAACTAAGCTTAGAACTTTGATATTTCTTCAAACATATTTATAATTTGCAGTAACTATTAATTACTTTTTAATTATAAATTACTTTCTTATAATATCAACAACCCTTCATTAACTCCAAAAATTATAATTTTAATTTACATTTTAGAACCTTATTTTGAATAGTTTATCTGTTATTTTGTTATACTTTAGCCTTGTATTTTTTAATAATCAGGTAGTGTTTACATCCATAAATACTTTTCTATCTAGAAATTTACTTTTAAGAATAAATCAGCAGTCCTTATCTACACCCTCATAATGTGTTTTGTTTACTGTTAGGTATATATTTATAATTATGAGTTTTAAGCGAGCGCTAATGTTTTTCGCACTTTTCGGGTGTTTATGCGCGGATACCTAGCACATGAAGATGTTGCAAACAGTTTTAGAACGAAAATCGTCTGTCTCTACTGGGAACTTAATAGGAAAACCCCTGGCGCTGGCCGAGTGAAATTGCTTCTTTCATGGGCCCAAAGGTGACTCCGGGCAAGTTAGTTTTTGGAAGAGTAGCCCTGGACCAAGTAAAGGTGAAATACCTACATTTCTTGGAAAACTAAAAGTGAAAGAAAGTGTTCAAATGGTGGCCAGGCTGCTTCACAGAGTGTCTCGAAGCGACACTGTGGTGGTAACGCACCTACGTCATTAAATGATGCAATTATAAAGACAAGAACGTGCAGAGCTGCGAAAATTTTTGGTCTAGGTGTTGCGCAAATGGCATTCGTCAGTCATCACCGCAGGTAGATAATTTTGTACTGTAATTAACGGCGCAAGAGTAGCAATAGAGAACACATCAAGTAAGTCGTAGCGTGCAACTAGAATTTGACCGTAATATATTTCTAGTTTATTTGCGTGTAAACAAATTAGTTTTATTTGTGGTTTTCGGAGCTAAACTTTCTAAAATAGCACGGTATTACGTTATTTTCTGATTCATTTCAATAACTATGACTGAGTAAAATAAGCAAAGGGAGATCTCACTGCTATTGAGCTGCCTGGCAATAAAAGCATTACACGTTTGACTACATTTAATTCACGTACAGGTATTGCAGTTCAATTATTAATTTACAAGCAATTATTAATGCATTCGTACTTTCGCTTTGTTTAGCTAGCAATAATGACATGTTCACCTAATTTTTTAAGAAGTTTTGAGCCAACTTATGGGAAATACTTAAATAGTGAAAGCTGTCCTTGACCCGCTGCAGATAAAACATGTTAAATAATTACCTTGCTGTATATAACCAATTTGGAGCAGTTTGTAGAATTATATGGCATGTACTATATTTATAATTTAAATAATAAATAGGCCGGAATAGTTAGGTGCAATTCGCTGAGTGTTGATTTGACCAACATCGCCAACAATTTTGCGGAAGTGTGTACTTGGGCGCTAAAAATCTAAGCCTGCGGGTCGCGGGAGGCAAACGCATTTTATAACCTGTGCGAGTGTTAAACGGCACAGATCGTGACGCGTGCTGTTAATCTTTGACAAAATCCAAAGTATATTTTATTACAAGGTGTTGAAATCACGCCTCATCTTCAAACGTTTGGACCCTAGTTAGATCTCAACATAGTTTTGAGGGCACAAGAAATACCAGCGTACCTCCAGTGAGCGCAGCTTTGACTTCCAATTACATGAAGATGTCCGTCACAGCTGTAAAATTACGTTCTGGACCTGTAGGCCATATAAGTATAAAGTTTGGTGAAAAACCGCATGTAAATTTCGGGGCAATTAACGAGTTGCGTCACATTGACCAATTTGCGTCCCAGCACGGCAACGCTTTTAGGTGTTGAATTACATAAGCGAGTCATGGTCATTTCTGAGTATTATTAAAACAGAGACGGCTCCAGTCAGATTTGAAGTTCGGGTATAAATGAATTCACGTTAATTCCTTTTAATATTGGATAATTGTAAATGTATTATGTAAGTTACCGTCACATATGCTACCTATGGTAGAGTAAATAGAGTAAATGGTAGTAAATACCACCGTTTCTATTAGTAATGGCCATGTATTCTAAGTGTTCTTTTATTTGATCCCTTGTTTATGTGTATGTGTATTATACCTATTGTAAACAGAATGACTTTTATTGCAGTGAAAGCATGAATTACTTAGTTTTAGATGTTGAATTGTGGTGGGTCGTCTACCGAAACCTTATTGCATTGGTTATCCGTAAGCCGACTGGAGAAAAAGGTGACAGCTCTTTTGCTATAAACTGAGCTAACGATCAAGAAACAAGGAAAATAAACATTTAAATATTAAGTCATAAAATAATCTTGTTTCAATACGTTTTGTAAAGGTGGGTTCGAACCACAGTAGGACTAAGGAAGCAGAGTTACAATATCACTTAAAAAGAAGGTTATAGTGATAATACATATGATGTAGAACAGTAGATTTTCAGCACAAACCTTGCAATTATAATGGCGGCGTCTTAATTACATTTCCAACGTATTCCATGCTGGAATTTATAGTATCGAGCTTGAAGTTTCTAGTAGCATATGTACAGATTGCAGTGAAATAGAACAGAAGGTTTGGCTATATACTTTCCAAGACTGGTAGAACAATGTTTTCTTCAAAAATAGAAACTCATTAGAATATGTATTATTTTTAGTAGAATCCCAATTATCCGTTCAATTGTCTATTTGAGATGCCTAATTTGTATTCGCAAAGAAGATGTGAATGCACTATTTCGCTTTATTTGGATGGAGTGCAGAGGGAAAAAAGCTCTACAATATTATGTAAAGAAAACGCGTACGAAAAGCTAGCTAGCATTATGTTGGTTTCGGCGTAAGTGTTCGTTTAAAGCGTAGCCATACATAATGTATATTAACGGTTTGATTTAAAGCGGCCGCAGATAAAACGCGAACTGGGCCCCGAAAGGGGCAGAGAAGCGGAATTGAAATTGGATGCTTAGGTGGGATTAAAAATTATCTGCAATAAGAGGCGTGTAAGGGACTTAAATTTTAAAAGGTTGCCTGCTATCTTCATCTGCACGCGAATTTTAATTATTTTGCCGGCGACCTTCGCACATGCAGGCGAAAAAGGGCGGATGCTAATGCCGAGTATGAAGTTCGGCTAACTAATTGCGATTTCCTATCCGCTCTGCCATCTAATCTGCGCCACCAAGAAGCGGAATTCTCTTCGTGCATGAACCGGAACTGTTTGTGTCCCGAATTACCTCTTAATTACGTTCGAGCGGGTAAAGGTCAAATTATAATATATCGTGTTCCTGCCTCGAACGTAGCCGGGCCTTTTGAGGGAAGTTGTGATGAAGGGCCGAAGTTGCACTTGCAGAGCAGGAATCAAATTCACGCTCCAGCAACAAGGTGCTAAAACTATCAAAACGCGTTATATTCGCGCTTATCGCTAACAAGCAAAAGCTCGCTCGAAATTGCTGCCATTTGCCTGGTCTCCTTGTCGCAGTAACGACGACAAGGGTGACTCGATCGTGATTTGGTTTCATCTGTCTTTTAATTCGCGCAATATCGCAGTCGGCGCGTGTTGTGCGTGATCACGCGGCTTGCGTGCCCCAAGCCTACTCGATGGAACCAATTAGCCACCCGCTCGGCTTCAAATGTACAGGAATATTCGATCCGAGTGCAGATACGGTCGCAGATGTATAGTTCCGCTAGAATGTGTTTATTTCCTGGTCACAGTGGGTTCTGCCCGTGCGTTAATTTGCTAGAATATTAGTTCCGTCCTGTGCTCACGCTTGAATTTGTTGCCAAAGGTTAATGCACAGACACTCGCCGAACTGCAAATATCCTGTAATTTTCATAAATTTCGCACAGGGGTGCGCTCCTTTTCTAGGGCTTCGTCATTTCTAGAACTGTGGATGTACAAAAGCGGAAAAATAAAGCAGTCCAAGTCTTGTGCATGCATTTTTCATTACTTATGTTGTAAATGCATTTGGTTCCCATGAAAACTATTATTAAAGTCATTGCCAGTTTCTCTCATATATCGACACACTGTCAGAGTCGGGTAATAATAATATAATTCCTTTAAATTGAATTATCCTCAATCCGTTTAATTGAAAAGAAAACAAGAAAATTTTTGGGGTTAATATTTCAATTTAAAGAAAGATATGTTTGCTAATGGGCGATTTCAACTACAAAATAGGACATGGTAAACAGAGTAGATACGTTATTTTTTCTGGAGTTAATATTAAAGTTAAAAAAAAAACCGACAACACATCTTTTAGTAACATTTAATGGACTCAAAGATTACATTGTCAACCTATTAATGCAACGTTTAATCTTCGAGCAACCATCCTTAACAACTAATTTTTTTAAATACGGTCCTAATTTTGTTATGTCAGATTAATAATCACGTATGGAATTGGAAAACAAAAATTATTTTCAATAGTAATTAACGAATTTATTGATATTTTTTTATTCCATTCAGATGATGGTTAATAATAATGGAAACGTAATTAACCCATAATTTCTGGTGTTCTGTTAAATTCAGAATAAAACACGTGACATTAGAAAATCAAGTTACAATGGATAGACTGATCGTTCCATTGATCTAACTCGATTGCAAACACAAACGCATTACAAAATCAGCCGTGGCTGAGCATACTTTTACATATGGGCACACCTTAGAATTCGAACAGGCCAGACTACTTGCCAGAGTACTTCACTACTTCCCAAGAATGATACGTGAAGCTATAGAAAGAGAAAAACATCCAAATAATATAAACAAGGAAGATGGTTTTATACTTAGTAAAACTTGGACTCTTGCCACTCACAGTCTAAAGCATTACAACCACCGATTGTCAGCCGTTCACCCACCGCTGCTGCAAAGTGCATTAGCCTTGAACAACCAATCAACGTTACGCCGTTATGCACGGTTGGCACAGAGGACTATATAAGAGTTCAACCCGAGCCTTCGAAGCGAGCAGATGTAAAAGTACGTCGCAGCGACAACGACTTCGAGCTATTATCAGTGTTTTGTGCAGCACCACAAGCTGCAGTGATAGATATTAACATAAACAAACTGTTTTTGAGAACTTAACCCAATTAATAAGAAGCTGGGCTTTTCGGAGGGCCCACCGCATCATGAGTAAGAAGGTGACAACAGCCATCTTTCAGCACCAATCTCAAAAACAGCTAAAAGGTATTTATTTAATCCTGCAACACTAATTACCACAAATAGGTTCTACATTCCCGATAAGGGTATCAACAAGGAAACCCAAGTTGAAAATATTAGTAATAATGAGACACCAAAACAAGAACCATCAAGTCCAATAAACATCGATCAAGCTGATGAATCCAACACAACAAAAATTAAAATACCTCCCATTTATCTACATGAAGCAGGGAATTACAAAGAAGTGTTAACTGACATTAAAGCGATAACAGGAAACGAATTTACCACAATAACTAAAGGCGAATAAATACAACTACGATAGACGATTACCGTAAACTAACTAAATATTACAACGAAAACTGGGTAAAATTCCATACTTTCAATAACCCTTAAGAAAATAATTTATTAGTTATGATAAGAAATATTCCAATTTCATTATCAGAAAATGAAATAAAGGAGGAATTGATTCAACTAAGATACCCAATACTAAAGGTCGCACGATTATATAATAAGCAAAGAATGCCCATTCCTATCTGCGCCGTACAATTAAAGAAAATCCTACTGCAAATAGTATATTTAACCTCCAGAAGCTAAACTACTGTATCGCTAACGTCGAACTACGAAGGACGAGTAAAGATATCGCCCAATGTAAACGCTGTCGGCGTTTTGGGCATACTAAGAATTACTGCCACCTCGAACCGAGATGCGTGAAATGTACTGGTGCCCACTTATATAAAGATTGTCCCAAAAAACCAGATCAACTACCTCAGTGCGTAAATTTTGGAGAAAATCATCCCGCAAACTACAGAGGTTGCAGCTTATACAGTAAGCTAAGCAAACCTCACCAAGCTAAAGCAACTACAAACGCAACGTCAAGCAATGAAACATCAACGCAACCTAAATCCACTAAAACATACGCCGAAGTAATAGAAATGAATCAGCAAGAAGTACAAGAAAACTCGAACCAAGAAACAACAACCACACCTGTCTTAGACAAAATCTTAAAACAAATAATTAATTTGCTTATTCCACATATAAAACCATTGCTATTAAACGTATTGCCATCGTTACTTCAAAATGGCATATAATAAAGTTTTTACCATTAGTAATTTAACAGTTGTCAATTGGAACGGCAATGGCAGTGAAGCTATCAGCATTTATAGATTTCCTAGCCAGACACCACGTTGCTGTAGCATGTATAACGGAAACCCACCTTATTCCCAATGAAACATTTAAAATTTCTGGATATACTACCCATCGAAAAGACAGAGGGGGATTAATAGCCTCAGGTGGAGTTGCTATAATTATCAAAACACACCTTGCCTATCATGAAAAATCAAAAATTGAACTAAGAAGTTTAGAAACTATTGCAATATACATCACTCTAAAAGAAATTGGCCGATTAAAAATAATAGCAGTATATAAACAACCAAACAATAGACTAAATGGACAGGATCTAATACACATATTTAACGATAATTAACCCACTCTAGTATTAGGAGACTTTAATTGCAAAAATACAATTTGGGGATGTCGGCCCAACAACCCAGATGAAATCAAGCTACACAACTTATCGGCAACACTTGCATTTCAAATTTCTGCACCTAATTTACATATTACTCTTATCGGATAGATCACCAACCAGACATACTCGATATAATATTGATGAAGAGCCTACAATTACCAATACATCAAAATGTGATCACTGATTTAGATTCGGATCATATATCCGTTGTAATTAATCTAATAGACAGACCATAGATTACCAAACCCACGCCAAAACTAATCAATGGCTTTATTGAATGGGACTTATTCAGTTCAAAACTAGATAATAACATTAAATCCCTAGTAATATACAAAAAACGGGAGAACTAGATTCAGTGATACTTCACTATACCAAAGCTATACAAGACAGTGTCTATCAAGCAACAGTAACTCGACCAACTAGGAAACCGACATACTTCACCTCCTTGACTGTAGAAATAGTGAATCTAGTAAGACACAAAAATAAAACTAGACGCACGTGGCAAAAAACGAGATCACCACTCCTGCGAAAGCAACTTAACAAACTAACACACCGAATTAAGAAGGAACTAGACACCATAAGAGTTGAAGCGTACCAACAATACATTAAAGAATTACAACCAAGAGATCATTCAATGTGGCAAGCAACCAACAAGATATTAAAACAAAACCGTAATATACTCGCTAACACATTGGACAGACCTTTATTCCATCATTATAGAACGTCAACAAAGAATTAATCGACGAGGTAAACACTTACGTTGCAAATCATCTACCTAACTACCCTGGCCACTTTCAGCACACCTCCCATTTAGAAATTAACACCGTGGTAGAAAAACTACCGACAAGAAAATCGCCTGTACCTGATGTATACCAAACATAGCTCTGAAAAACCTAACAAAGAAAGCACTGGCATACCTGGCAACCATATTTAATAATAATTGTCTTAGACTTGGATACTTCCCCAAAGACTGGAAAATGTCACATATATTGCCATTCAACAAACCTGGAAAAGACGAAAGAAAATCTGAAAACTACTGGCCTATAAGTCTCCTATCCACTGTGGCGAAACTACTAGAAAAAATTATATTTAAAAACTAAATGACTTCGTAAGTAAAATGACTTCTTAAGCAGCCATAATGTTATTGCAAATGTACAATTCTTCAAGAACATTTAAAAGTGCAACAGTGTTACTTATCATAACATAGGTACAAAATCTTTACACAAAAGACTAAAAAGAAAATTAACGCAAGATCTAGTGATAACATCAGACAATAGCAACAGCGTAAGTGAGTGAATAATCCGCGAACAAACTCAAATTAAGTTGTAACACCATCTGACCTAAAGACTGCTGAGGAGCCAAAACATCGACCTCAATAAAGACATTAAGACTACACATAATTAAATAACAATATCATGTATAACAAATTATGTAGCAGTACATTTCTTAGCTTCTACAATGATACCGTTCGGTATTAGTTAAACTTAATAGATAGGCAACTTAAAGTGCATTAACAGTATAAGGGGTTGCCTACCCTTTTTATAAATCTAAAGCAGACGTAATAGAAGGCTCATGGTTAAATTATTAAAAACAATAAATAACAAAATTTGCTACTTCCTTTTTGGTTGAAAAAGCAAAAGGACGCTTCTCTGTGTAGAACCGAAGCAAATTAAAAGTCCTAGCTTAAAAAGGATACACGCAGACAATAGTAAGGCTTTATTTACTCAATCCAGCATATTATTAAAACATAATAATTTTTCAGGCAGGAGAACTTAGTTAGAAACTGCTAACAAGTTAGGAAATCACTCACCAGTCAAAGACCATTTCTTTGGTTAGATGAGGGGTTCTTCTCTGTTGATATTGGAAGATGAAGAGATCCGAATTCAATGGTTCTCTGCATTAACCGTATGTTAATCCTGAAAGAATTAGATATTGTTAATTAGAATTAGACCAACGTCATAGCTTGAATATAGTTAAATAAGGGCATACGCCTTAATGGTAACCGATAACAGATTAGTTTCAAAGTAAAAGAATTGTTACTTACCTAGTGTTGATCCTGAATGGGACTTGAATTGGTTTGCAGCTGTCAAGTTAGTATTTCAATCACATGTCAAATAACAAGCTTTTGATCATACGGGATTTTTCTTATACTCCCTGGAATGATATTAGCTAAACTAAACACCGATTATTAATTGTGATTAAGGAATTCGAATGAGAAATACTAGGGTATAGAGAGCTTTTTATATTTTCATCTTACTACTCAGAGGTTATTAGTTAAATATGTATAAGAAATCTCCTGGATACTTATAGATTAATTAATGCAGACGTTTAATTAGAACAAATTCTAACTTGTCAGGGTAAATTAGGATTAGTAAGGAATTGCATAACATTTGTCAAAATTAAAAAGGCATCAACCTTAACAAATAACATATAATCAGTGAATTGTAAGAAAGAATACCCAATTATTGTAAACATCTTAAAATTAACACTTTATAATAAAGTTATGGCGCCCATTTCTGTTGATTAATAAACTATTATCTTTATGTGAAAGTGAAGCGAACTAAAAAGCCCACATTGGTTAAACCCTAATAAAAACCGTACATTGAGCTAGTCGGAGACGTGTGAGCCATCCAAGGTAAGTTACAATTAAGGGGCACACATAAGTGACGACAAAACGTGGAGGCTCGAGTAAAAGGGACCATTACAATAAAAAGTTAACGCTTCACTATTCATAAAAAGTATAGTTCTTGGGCTTAACAATTATCGTTAGGCTACATTATATTCAAACATACAGTTCATTGATTGCATTGTAATTACGTCAGTATGATAAAAGTAAATTACTTAACCTCAGATGAATTAGACTGGGAGTTGATTACTAGTAACGCAAACCTGGAAGTAAAGGGGAGATTAAAAATGGCTTTGTTTGTTGATATGAGGCCGAGATTTTATTTATACATTTTGGTATAGGACATTTATTCCATGCTAATTTTATTTTTACCTGACTAATTGGTAAAATTTTGAGTCTTTAACTGTTTCAGTTAATCAATAGAAATTGAACCTAGGGATATTAAGAATTATGGGTCGTTTCGATTAATTACATTGGATTAGTAATGGTTTTAACAATTACAATATTTGTGGTACTTAGCACTTAGCTTAGGTACGTTGTACGTTTTTCAAATGTCATGAGGAATTTCTTTTGGAGTTCAATGAATATTGAAGTCTTGATGGTTTGATGAGCTTGAGATTTTTTATTCAATTCATTTTGTTGTAATATATGTGTAAAGTACTAAATTGAACTTTCTGTTCTTTACATTTAATTGTTTCATCACAATTAGGTTGAGAGTCTGAGTGAATCACTAGTATGGTAAATGATAATTTCTTTCCATACTCTGGATTTTTCATAAGTAATTTTTCTCATCTGTACTTTTGATCCCTCAAGAGTTCGAGACAATTTTTTTTCATTGATCGGAGTTGTTTAACTGTGTGTTGTTGTTATGCATTGTCAACGCGATAGAAATAATGGTTCCTCTTTTTTAAGCGTGTCTATGTTGCCGTAAACCCGGACCACAGCGTAGAATGGTAGACCTAACCAGTCGAAGCTTGGGTGAGAGAATGTGGTTAAAAATGTGTTTTCCAGAATGTTAATTTTACTTGATTGAGTTTGCCTGTATCCTATGTGGTGCAGACTTAAAAGGCTTCTGTTCGATATAACAGAAGGTCTATTTCTTTAGTAGTGTCCAATGAGGTGCTACATATAGGTTGTATAGCTGTGTCCTATGCGGCGCAGTCTAATAAGACTTCCGTTCGATATAACGGAGGGTCTAATTTTTTTGGTAGTGTCCAATGTGATACTGCATACTTGTAATAAAGCTAATTTATAAGGACTGTATTCCTGAGCTAATTCCAAACTTGTGCAAGGATTTCCTAGAACGTTTCGTTTCTTGGTAGTAGGAAAAATTCGTTGATGCGATGCATAAAAATGATTCATAGTTGATACTGTTGATAGAATTTTGGGAGACAATGATTCTATTGGACCATGTATATAGTTAGGTTAAAGTAGTTAGTTTTTTTTTATTGCCAAAGATATTATTTCAAAAGGATTAGGTTGTATAACCAAAAGACTTTTCTAACTTGATGTCAGTGAGTTGTGGCATAGCACACCTCAGCGAAACTGTATCCTATGAGGTGCGGTTTATTATTTTAAAGAATTCAGCATGGCATGACTGAAGATCTTGAATTTTAGGTAGTGTCCTATGAGGTGCTGTCCTTAATTGTTTATTAAAGTACTTTACTCAAAGTGTAAAGTTAATAATTAGCTGTTAAATGCAAGAGGTTAATAATTGCTTCTGCAGAAAAACAGGCAAAATAAAAAGTAGCTTTATAGAATGGACTATGCCTCCAAAGCTAATTCCTTTTCTTAAAAAGAATTTGCAGAAATGTTTCATATCTGGAAAGGAAATAAATGATGGAATTCTAGATACGTTAGATTTCTTTATGGGCAATTAAGATAAGAAAAGTAACTTGAAATAATTTCAATGGTAAGAGTTAGTGTTCATAACTTAGTTTAAAAGGTAGGATATTAGAGTATATAGATAATGGGTAGTCAATGTTATCAAGAAAGATTGTTTAAAGTAGATGTATTAGCAAATATTAAAAAAGGGGTTTATAATAACTTTAGCCAACTGTCTAAAGGGGAAGATTTCAATATTACTATTATTTCTAGAAGGGGGATAGTGTAGCAGTACATATCTTAGCTTCTACAATGATAGGTACCGTTCGGTATTAGTTAAACTTAATAGATAGGCAACTTAAAGTGCATTAACAGTATAAGGGGTTGCCTACCCTTTTTATAAATCTAAAGCAGACGTAATAGAAGGCTCATGGTTAAATTATTAAAAACAATAAATAACAAAATTTGCTACTTCTTTTTTGGTTGAAAAAGCAAAAGGACGCTTCTCTGTGTAGAAGCGAAGCAAATTAAAAGTCCTAGCTTAAAAAGGATACACGCAGACAATAGTAAGGCTTTATTTACTCAATCCAGCATATTATTAAAACAATAATTTTTCAGGCAGATAGGATAAATCACACAAACATTTTCTTTCTGAAAAGGGCAGTTATTACTTAACTGGTAGGTAACTAACAAGCTAATACATACAAATCATAATAGAAGGTTTTTCTTTATTCAGCTCTTAGAGACTCCTCGATAGCTACCAGCTCTTAGGCTTTTTCACTAGTTCGCATCATTATATCTTCACCATGGAAGAGGGTATAGATGTGCTCCAAGTTGATAAGGAGAGAAAGGAGAACTTAGTTAGAAACTGCTAACAAGTTAGGAAATCACTCACCAGTCAAAGACCATTTCTTTGGTTAGATGAGGGGTTCTTCTCTGTTGATATTGGAAGATGAAGAGGTCCGAATTCAATGGTTCTCTGCATTAACCGTATGTTAATCCTGAAAGAATTAGATATTGTTAATTAGAATTAGACCAACGTCATAGCTTGAATATAGTTAAATAAGGGCATAAGCCTTAATGATAATCGATAACAGATTAGTTTCAAAGTAAAAGAATTGTTACTTACCTAGTGTTGATCCTGAATGGGACTTGAATTGGTTTGCAGCTGTCAAGTTAGTATTTCAATCACTTGTCAAATAACAAGCTTTTGATCATACGGGATTTTTCTTATACTCCCTGGAATGATATCAGCTAAACTAAACACCGATCATTAATTATGATTAAGGAATTCGAATGAGAAATACTAGGGTATAGAGAGCTTTTTATATTTTCATCTTACTACTCAGAGGTTATTAGTTAAATATGTATAAGAAATCTCCTGGATACTTATAGATTAATTAATGCAGACGTTTAATTAGAACAAATTCTAACTTGTCAGGGTAAATTAGGATTAGTAAGGAATTGCATAACATTTGTCAAAACTAAAAAGGCATAAACCTTAACAAATAACATATAATCAGTGAATTGTAAGAAAGAATACCCAATTATTGTAAACATCTTAAAATTAACACTTTATAATAAAGTTATGGCGCCCATTTCTGTTGATTAATGAACTATTATCTTTATGTGAAAGTAAAGCGAACTAAAAAGCCCACATTGGTTAAACCCTAATAAAAACCGCACATTGAGCTAGTCGGAGACGTGTGAGCCATCCAAGGTAAGTTACAATTAAGGGGCACAATTATGCTGATCTGATTAAAACTCTATTAACAATACAAAAGAGGACTATAAATACATCCATGCCGTCTTCCAGCTCTTAGAAGCAACTTTGACTCTGATGATGCAAACTACAATGTCTTGCAAAACTTTAGTTTATATAGATGCACAAACAGTAAAAAGGCCATAATTATATGCCTAAGTATCCTAGTTCAGAAAGTGCTCTAATAACTCGACCAAATCATGGGTAGGATGTAAGAGTTAACGAACCACCAAAGAACATAACCATTACACAAACCCTTGCTTGAGTTCACAAGATATTAGGCACATTAAGCCTACAAATGCTGGATGTTTTTCTACAAAGACGACGCGGTCTATGCTGAAATTTTATTCTAATATTGACAATCAATTACCTAGTCATTGACTGGAATCCAGTTTACAATTTCATTTTTTAGGATTCTTACTGTTTGTTTCTAATGTAAAAGTCCTTATATATCGAACAACTTTTATAGTTTGCGGGGTGATTGCTACCGGAATGCACACATATAAGCTGCCTAAGTAATACCTAAAGCATTGTTGTTGTTAAAAGAAAAAAATTGGTTTAGACGACAAATGTAATAACATTCAAACACTTTATTCTTTGATAACCTTTAAACAACATTTATAAAACGTGATAAATGTGACAATCACTGCAAACGGGCGATATTTCTGGCCATAACCGAAATTCCAATTACAAGGTATGAAATATCGCTCGCAATAGAGAAACTACGGCAAACAGTCTGTACACTTAAATTCTTCTAAATTCTCAATCGTTAGACCAGCACAATCCACAGATACCCACGTTTTGCATTTCGATTATGGTCTTATGTCACTCAGGTAATCTTCATACATATGAAACATATCCAGCTTTCTTGGTGGTTTTGATTTTTCATTTGTTTGCATATGACAGAACCCTTACCAAATACCTAAGTCTCTTTTTAGAAATTGCGCCTTGTACTTAATGGCTTTCTTTCTTGGCTTTACTGGTTCTTTTGCTTTAGCAAAATCAAGTGTTGGAATAAAAGTGCCAAATGTGGAGGAGTCATTAGAAACTTTGGTAGCAATGGGTTCATTAGGTTTGATTACTATAACATCCAATATTTTGATCTTGTTATTCTGTATAGTATTAACCGTCATCTAACCACTTGGATGAGTAGTGGCTTTCGAACCTAGATGAGCTCCCGCCGTCATATAATCTTGCTCTCTTGCCCGTGGAAAGACAAACATTGGGGTTGCACTAGCATACTTGTAACAAGAAATTGTAACAGATTGCCGTCGATAGTCTGATGTCATCTTTGAAACCTATTTCTGGCCTTTTTGCGAAAGACTGCGACTTGGTTTATGGGCAGTCTGTACCCCAGTCTAATCACAATTATAAATTGCTTCAGGCCCAAAGTTCTCACGCTGTGACACTCCGCGCAACAGTGTAAAAAATTCTTGCACCATATGCCGATTAAAGGCAGTTGCTCGACTAAGGCTGGTGGGCTCAGGTGTTCTTAAGGACAATTGTTTATTTCGTGTCATGAAAGCTCGCAGCCAATCACGAAAGGTTGCTTTACTTTTATTCCAATTTTCTGGAAGTTTTTTCTCATTTGCTATACCCTACTGATATGCTAATTTACGAGACTCCGTTGTTGTTAATCGATAATTCATTTTGGAAGCTATTAGCAAATAGTCTCCCAAACTATGTTCTTCCTGGTCAGTAAACAGTTGTGAAGACTTAAAATTAGGCTTAAATTGTGTTTCACAATCTTTTTTATATTTCAATACATATCTTCGGAGGGTCATTTTGTCCACATTATATCCTTTGACTTCTACCTTGCCTAAGTAACCTGAGCATCATTTGTGAAGTCCATTTGGCTCTGATACCCTCTGAATTTTTACCTATTTTGCGGAAAAACGATTGAATTTACTATTTGCGTAATTTATAACACAGAACTAGAACTAGAGCGAGAAAATATCGTCCATGCTGGACGGTATTTCGGTCTATGCACATTTCAGATTTAAAGGTTATTTTTTCACGTTGTGTAATATAAACAAGTACACAAATATAATAATTATTTTCAACTAGCGTGCGTAAATCTTGTATGGTGTATTACTTACCCCAGAAGCTATTTTAAACCTCGAAAAACCTTAATATATAAACTGGTAAAATTATAAGAAACGTTTATAGTGCATACCTGTTGCCGTTTGCCACTAAACTACGTAGACTTCATCAGCAGCCATGTGCTTGTCATAATCCGGGCGGTATTTCCATGACGGCAATAGAGCAACCAGGTGCCAAATTTGAAAGTGGTTAATATTTCAGATCGGGCGGTATTACCCTAAGGCACCATAAGTGTTGTTTCTTTAAGTTTTTCTTGCAATATTTATTATTATGCGCTTTTCCACATTTCACACAATTGTATGGTTTAGTACAATACGTTTCAGTATGTTATTTTTTTTTAATTCAGAGATTCCAGTTTTTAAATGCATTTATTGTTATTATTTGGTTTCAAATCGATCAAGAAAAGTGGTAAAGGTTGTTTTTGCCAAAGCTCGTTGTTCTTGTATTGAAACTGAAGAATGTGGGGTTCCTATTACAATTCTGTATGCTCTGTCGTTCTTTAATTGCTGTGTGGTGAACAATCTTTTCTTTCTTTAAGTGGTTTATTAACGACTACCGTTAACAGTATTGTTTGGCAGGGTCTTTGAGTAATATTATTCTTCCGTTAACACGGAAGAAATAGTTTTGGTCATTTCTTAAAAATTTTCCACTTCTTGAATGTAGAGAGAGGCAGGTTTGAGTAATTTGGAAGCACTATTATTCGTGTTACTTGCATCTGTATTTTCGCCAGTAATTTGTAGGGCTAGTACTTTCTTATGTGTTGAGGTTTCCATGTTTACTGGACTCGGAAGATTTTTATTTATTTTCATGTATCGTTTTCGTTTTTTTTGATAACTTGCCACGTGCACTGGCCCGCTGACCTTTTCACTTTCAGTATTTTCTCCAACAGCAGTTTGAAAGGAACGTAGGAGCATGTATTTTATTTGGCATTCAACAAGCCAAATTGGTATCAGCTATATACATACAATCTGCATTTCTGGATGGCGGGTATTGCAAATGTGTTTGTTTAAAGTATGCTTCGGTAAATAACTGGTTAGGTAAATTTTCATAGCTTGGCTGATACTGCATTGACAAATGTATAACCTGAAAAGAATGCGGCCAGCTGGATTTGCATTTGTACTTAAATTGCGGCGGTCTCTGCACTAGAGTGGAAGATATTATAGTTCGCTCAAAATCGTAGTAAACACGTCCACTTGCACCATCAGACACTCCCAGATTACTTTAAAAGTGAGAGTGGGAAAATGGTTTTAAGTACAATAGTTAGTTTAGGTCATTAAGATAGAACCACTGTACAGGAAAACATAACTTTATATATCAACATTTTTAATTTTTAAGTCGCATCGATATTATATTCCTAGTCCGCTATGCTACATTTTTTACAATCGTAGTGATATTGAAATAAGAGGTGGCTTTAAAAACGGGGATAGTTAATTACACTCTTAAATTCCGCATTCTGTAATATCCAATTAACATGACATTTTTCCGCTTTTTTCCACCAGGAAGGGAACGGAACAGCAGCTGAAAATTGATAAAGCAATTCCCTAGAAGTCGGCACTAGGGTTTACACCCTAAATACGAGTCCATACAATAATTCATGCTCTTACCGACATTTTTCTCCGCTCAGTATTCATTATAAAGTGCTTATAAATTATCCCCGGCATTATTTAATTTGTCCGCAGGACGACTGCTGTATTTACTACTGGTTCCCGGAATAGCAACGATCTCGCGAGCCACTTTTCAATTATAAATTTGGGAAGTTTTATATCCTCGAAATTAAGCTAGCTGCTTGCGGAGGCATCAAGGCAGCCCTGCGACAAAGCCCACTAATGCCTTTTAAAACTGTTCCGGGCACCTCCGCGCCAGCAAGCTAGTTACTTGTAATTAGATTCGCAGCGCGTGTGCTAAAAAATTTTACTCTGAGCTACGATTCTGCGGAAATGACGTAACTTATGCGCACGGTGCATCCTGATCCCGATGGATCATACGTAAACTGCTCGCCTTCGCCGGAGCGTTCTCCGAATTTATGGCTGCTGTGCCAAGGAGTCGTTTGCAATTCGGCAAGAAAGCTTTATTTGGCAAGTTGAAGCCCGTGGCATTAATGGGGAAACCCTAAAGTATAGGTTTTACAATTAGAACCACCTGTGGATGTCCACTACTTCAGTAAATCAGTTATACCCTCCTGGGGAGCGTATGCAAAGAATAAAAGCTTTTGGTGATTTAATGGTGATGGAAAGAACGGTCGCTGTCTGCTACACCATTAAGAGAGTAGTGTTACTGTTAAGTCACCCAATTTCAGATTTTTGATTGGAAAAGCAAAGCAAGCTTCCGTCTGTTTGTACTGAGGTGTTCTAGTAGCGATTACGTCTACCTTAATTGATGGAGAGTGTATGCATGGTTCGACTTCTCGCAAAAAGTAGCACTTGTCAAGTGTTTATGTTCCAAATAGGAGCAAGATTCTTCTACGTAAGAGAATTGTTTAAAGCAGTTATATTGATAGAATTTGTCCCCTATTGATATTGTATGAAGATGTCAATTCGCTAATTATATACGTCTTGCCTTTTATTGATCTTATGTGTTTTGGGACACAATTTTATAAAAAACAATTACTCCGCAAAGGTATTGAAATTTAAAATAATATACAAGTAGTCATCGTAATCGTCAGTCTTGAGTCTTGTTATTGCATCCACACTGCGACAGTGTCGGCCTCTCCTATCTGAAGAAGTTTAGACATTAAGACCCCACAGATGCCAAAACCAGATTGCGAAATAGCAATGAAGATCTTAATGATCGACGAAATCAATGGAGATCGAACCTCAAATTCTGAATTACAACCAGAAGAGCTAGTCTCTGAGCCACCTTGATCAGGATATGCAGTATTTTGAATATTATTGTAATCTTATATTACATTATCTTTTGTTAACAGAATAGCTGCAGTGAAGGTACGACACTTCGCTAGGCGGTGACGTCACGCTGACGTACAAGATAAAGTAATTTTGGGACGTAACAGGGTTTTAAATGCAAATATGACATGTCACATATTACATCCTCTAGTTCACAGTCACAGAAACACAAAAAACTAAAAATGCACATAGTTATAACAGAAGAGCAACAAGCTTATCGTAAAAATAGAAGTACGGTAGATGCAATCTTTATATTAAGACAATCTGTCAAAAAGTTGATTAAATATTACCACTTGTTCCTGAGTTTTGTTGACTTTGAAAAGTCGTTTGATGGAATTAGCCAACAAGATATAGTAGACATTCTGAAAGAAAAATTAATTTAATAGTGGAAACTATATGTGACTTAAACACAGGATACTCAACGGAAATAGTAACAGTAAACAGTAACATTAAATTTATAAAGGCAGAAGAAAAACAATGAGACTTGCTGAGTCCTTTCCTGTTTAATATCATGATCAATAAAATGATACAAGCCCTCACAGGTCTACCAGGCTTCAAAATAGGGATTAAAAATAACGTGTCCAAAAAGAAATTATATAAGGTGTTACAGCCTAGACCGGCTGTACGACAACAAAAAACACATGGCACCACTTGGGCATGCCAGCTTGTTACGGCATAAGCTGCTATTTAAAGCAACAAAGCCAGTTTGTTACTACCTACAAACTACATCATTACAAAATCGGGAAAATTACACAGATTCGTTGCCCCAACGCCGTTACGATGGGCTGTAACAAGGGTTGCGCCGGCTAAAACGTTCAGTGGGAGGGTAGGGTGCTTTACTACCTTCAATTAGGACTACGATCCGGTAAACGAGATACATGTGATAAATATTTAGCGCCACCACTATTGTTGGTAAACCTATTTACGTAAAAGCGAAAACCATTAACGGGACTTAGAAGGTGTTTGCAGTGCTTGATGTCCACCAGCGGCAGCCTTACCTTTAGTTTTTTTTTCCAAAACTCCCCCGTATTCCTTACAAGGAAAACTCAACACAAATACGCATGCAACAGTTGATATATGAAATAATAATGCACAAAGTACTTAATTAAATGATATCTATTGAGATAAAAACATGGGAAATAATTATCCAAACATGATATCCAATAAATGGGTTAGTAACTTTAAAATTACTTGATAAAACAAAGTCCAACTACAATAATAGCATCAACAATCGTGAATTTAACAACAAAATTTACTACGGCTATATTCGTTGAAAGTTCATTAAACGCGAAACAAAATCTCAAATTAGTTGCGCATCATACAGTAGCTTAAATTACTCACGCATGTTTTCTGAACACCGTCGCACAAAAAAGTTTAAAATACACTATAAATAACTAACAGCAATACCTAATTTGCAAAATCCAAAGAGGCCAACATTGATGTCCACCGAAGTCGCCAGCAATTGGTAAAATCAGGAACTGCTTAAAAGGGCTTGGAGATAGTGGTTACCACAGCCACGAGTTGAAACGAGAGTAATCTCCCAAGGGTAAGTAAATAGACGACGTATAACAACTTTCAACTTGCTAGATACAACACGACGTCTGGTTAAGATAGAGCTGGTACCTTTGAGAATCCAAGGATTAAATTCGCTTCTTTCGTGATGGAAGACTCGCGGCTTCCCGATAAGAACCCTTCTTTGCGTCACTTCAATCCCCGACAGCTAGTGCACACATAACTACAAAACACCAAGGATTGCCATCAAACGAAACTAAATAGTTCAACTTCTTCAGAGGGCACAAAACTTAACGAAAAGCACACAGTTACATTTGACTTCTTCAAAGGACACGAAAGGTACACAGTTACATTTAACTTCTTAAAAGGGCACGAAAACTACACAGTTAATAGAAAGAATTACTCTTCACAGGGCGGTCCAATAAGGTGAAGCTGCTGGGGACGCGAATTCGGAACACTTGTTAACTAAACCAAAGCGGAAGCGGCAGTAAATTGCTCCGGGATGAAATTCTAAAACCAAATAAAAAACACATGCGTCACTTGAGATGCTTGCTCTTTCAAATGTATGGAATAGGATTGCCACGGGAGGAAATGCGTCGTTAAGATATAATCTGCTATGGAAATTCTAAAGTTTGCTCTCACTAAAACCTGCCGTTGACATTAGTTTTGCTTTCCATGGCCAACCCTTCTGTAATTTTGTTTTTGAACACACGGTGTCAACATCAAGGGCTACGTGGACAACAAAGCATTAATAGCAAGCGATGACGACGGATTGCAGAGACTGTTACGCCGTCTAAACAAAAGAGAAAAGTGGTATAACATAGAAATTTTAGCACTCAAAATAAAAACGGTGGTAATATCAAAGAACCCAAATCGGTGCAAGATGAAAATACAAGGAACAGTATCAGAACTTGTGAACAGTAGTAACCTAACATTCAGCGTAAGAAATCAAGCAATGAAAGCAACGCAAGTAAAAGAATGTTTAAACAATATGTGAAGGAACAGTGCGTTTTTTTTGCACAGGGTGAACGAGGTTGACGCACACTGCAGCGTTATTGGGCCTATTGTACTACCTCAAAATCATGTGTGTGTGTAGTTTTGTTACTCTACTTTATAAATCAGTTTTCAGAGGAGATCGACGATAATTGTATCCCAACCCAGATCAGTACCAATCCGGTGGACTGCGGAAAAAGTTTTGCCTATCCACCGATTCGAACCCAGGTCTTGCTTATTGCACTGGCACCATATTCATTGCACCACCGTAGTGGTAACTGTTAGGTTAATTTATAACCTTAACACCGTTTGCTGCAGTTAGTTAGTTCTCAACATGTTGGGTCAGTACAACCCTGTACATCCACTCAACCATTCACAGACGTAAGCTCGTTTATAGTGGAAAATTTCGATATCAAAGCTTCTGTCACACACACATTCTAAATAGCTGACAAGTTCGTGCACCCAGCGCTGCCTGAATAATATCGTTTCCGCCTACCTCCTCGAAGAATTTTCTTATCGTTACGCACCTGCCTTAAGAGGAAACATCAGCTTTTGGCGGGCCGTTTTTTACGTGCATTCGAGCTGAAATGCTAGTCGCAGTGCGTCTCCCCATCGGAAGAAACGCCCGAGAAGCTTGCGTTTTGCCGCCTCCCTGTATATTTGAAGAAATGTGAGTGCTCTCCTGATTATCACGTCACAAGTTACGTTACATATCGTTCCGTCGTGTAGCGGGAAGTTGAACATTGATTGTTGTTGTGTAGTTTGGTAATTTTTACCGACCGAATTTTCGCATAAATAACTAAAGTCGGATTAATATTGAGGGGTCCAAGGAATTCCACGTTTTTCAAAGTTTTTCTTTTGTGGCCAAGTGCCAATGCGTATCGAGAAAGTTTTCCAGTTTGCCCAGGCGCATTTAAGCAACATTCCTGTCGACCTCTGACGCCACCGCTGCGCTGTCTTTGCTCTCGATACTGCCCGATTTCGCGGGAAGCATCTCTTCAACGGCCCCCTCTACGTTACCACAACGAAAAATGGTACCAAAGTTTGTTTCCATCTGAAAATTGGTAAACAGGCAAGACAAACAGGATAGGGTTATAGCCAATGGGAAGAAGAAGACATGTCGCCAAACTAAAATTAAAATTTTCAACGAAACTATGTACGAATGCAACTGTCTAACAATCCTCCTTAAGCCACGTTTGGGAATCTTGCTAGATGCCGACCGCGCCTAAGTTAGGTATGGTATGCAGCTCACGAGACTCAGTTACGCGACGGGTGTGACTTCAGTTGGCAAACCATTGGTACGTTCCCTGAGTATGGTGGCAGTTCTCTGTAACTGAATCTTTATAACTCAAAATGTAGTTGCTGTTTATTTAAATTTATTAAAGCTGGTGTTGGATGTCTCCCGGAGACTATCCCAAAGTTGTCTGCATTTTCTCTGCTTGGGATGTTTTTACTTTAATTTTAGTTACGATTCTTTCGTGTTAATGTTGATGAACAAGTACGACTTCAGGAAAGCTTTTTTCCAGCGAAAATCGGATCGACAAAAGAAGAAGGACTCTTTTCTACCAAGAATTGAGTCGATACAGGAACAGGGGTTGTTTTCTACTTAAAATCGGCTAGACACTATCCCGGATATAGGTTTTGAGATCTCGGGATGGTGAATAGATTCTAGCTGTCTTCTCGGGCTGGTTTCTGGACTACAGTTTGCAGGTTTCAGGACCTCGGGATAGCTCCTGAACTGTTGGAGGCTTCTCAGGAAGAGCCCTCGACAAGTTTTCCTGGATGGGCCAGAAATAATTATTTTATACGCGTTCAATCCTCCTCCACTATGAATTACTTAGAGCACGCGCGGCGAAAGCCAAAGGTTTATTGTGGCAAGATGGGGACATAAAAATTTTATATCACAATCACGGCCGTGCAGCTGTGCAGAGTACGCACTGAATAAAGCAATAAAAACAAAGCCTAAACTATTTGCCGAAGACGAACATAATGCATTAACTTTGTCGTAAGTTATTTATAAGTAGTTAGATAGTGCACAGTACAAACAACGCAAATTAAATATATCGTAATACTTGACTGAAAACATCAGCCCCAGCCAGCGGCAACATTGCATTCGTGCAGGTGGAAGCCAGAGGGTGTTGCAGTGCCAAATTCAATTGTAATATCGATGGATGTCCGTCGTAGGCGCTTTGAGAATGGCCCACTAGTCCCGTTTTGTTAATCCAACAGTGTAGAAATGCCAAATTGACGAGCACTCGGGGTCTATCAGCAAACTGTAGCACAAGCTCATTTTTTAGGAAGGGCAACCGAGTGGAAAAATTCAAAAGCAGCAATATCGAAAAGCTAGAAGCGTCATAGCTTTAACATAATGATTTCATTCAACAAGTTAGTTGTCAATTTGTAAAGATGTAATCAAATAACCTTCGATCATAACGTGTTAGACCAACATTGCATTACCATACGATAAAAGACGCTCATTAACTTTCTAATTTAGTGAAGTTGAAAAAGTGAATAACAACATTAATATGTTAATGTTAATCTAAACAAGCAAGAGTATAGTCAAGTTCTAAACGTAATATACAGATATCACTGATCAATCTTTCAGAGGGGAAGCATAAAGTGCGTTTAAATAAAAACGTTATCGAGAGGTTTTTGAACTAGATTTTATGTTACGACTGCATGTCGGTGATTTTTACATCGCTCTACCTAAGGTCACTATATCAATAAGGTACCGCCATTAGTGATTTTTTATATCTATCCTTGTCGCACAATTTTCTCTAACTGGGGACAAAAACACAATAGAAAGATCACGGCCTGCTGAAACGTTTGACAAACGTCACTGGCGTTTGTCACATAACCTAACAGATTCCTGACTTTACAAGTGCCATTACACCAAAAATAAAATCCCCAAAAACTAGTGTCTTCCCTATTGCACTTGGGAAATTTGTATTTGTTATCCTTATCTCGCAATTTTATCACGCGAGGAATGGAATGGCGGTACCTTATTGATATAGTGACCTTAGCTCTACCCAGAATTCAGCGCGCTGAGTCACTTGAGATGTCAGTTGTCAAAGTGAGGTTATGTGTTTTTAAACAAATTCATCGTCTGCGTTTATTGTTTATAACAATCAACGCAGACGGCAGGCAAATTATTACATCGCTCTAACCAGAATTCATCGCCCTCGGTCACTTGAGTTGTCAGTAGTCAAAGTGAGGTTGTGTGCAACGTAATACATAAAATAAGTTACGATATTACTTTTAAAATTTTTTTGACACAAGGCCACTTGATAGCGATTTTTTTAACTCACTTTATAACCATTACAAAGAAATTCATTTGCTACTTTTTTACTGCATATTTGAAGTACAGATTGTTACATTTTTACTAACGGGTGTTCATAAACAGTCGTCATCCCAGTAGGTTTTGACTTCAGAAACGTATGTCTATTAAAATTGAGAAAAGATGCGCTATGACAGTACTCAATGACGTTTCATTGTGTTGCACGAATTAATCAAAGACATAACATTTTGTTTTTCAAAGCAACTGGGATGACGACTGTTTATGAACACCCGTTATTTACAACCTAATGAAATGTATTTATAGACGTACCCATCCTTAAAGCTGTTTCCTCGCGTTCTATTTGATCGTATAAGTGTAAGACAACAAAGCACGTTGGCACGCGAAACCTCATCCAGCATTCTGAGGAAGCGCCAACGTCTGAGGAAGAGCAGGCACAGCTTTTTATTGTCCCAAAAACTCTTATTGCGCCAGCATATGAAAAGGCTTTCCCGCTGCTTCATATAGGCAAGAAATATTGCAAGTCGGGCTCGAAGAAGACGGAGTTAGGGGCGTAGGTGGCACAAAGGTTTATCTCGCGACGTGCAAACTGCAAGCATTTACCAGTAAATTGAGCGCTTTATTTCGGGAAAACATGCAGAAAATCCCGAATATTTCACCCCCGGAGCGCAGATTCGCAAGGAGTATTGTAAAAAGAGAAAATTATTTTTCAATTAGAGAGGCACCGGCGCCCGCAGCGGTCAGCTGTTGGTATTTCTGAGGACGTGCCGTATTGTTCTGGAGCCATTTCCAGCAAATGTCTCCACATTCACAACCAATGGCGAGGCAATAGAAAACATAATTATTTAGATTACATCCACCCTCCTGAGTTATCATGTCGCCAGCTCCCTACCGGCTTGCACATTTCCCTAAGCCGACGGCTTCTGGGTGCATTACAGGATATTTAGAATGCTGGTTATTTGTTTCCTCGATCACTTCAACACAAATGGTTTACTGCGTTAATAAAAGGTTAATACGGTGTTATTCTGCGGCTTCAGAGTTTAACCGCAGGTAGAATAACTCGCTGAACTAATATCAGCGACCACGTGCTCAAGAAACCAGTGACTAAAAACCTTCTTTATAAATAGCCACCCATCAATTCTAATTTTGATGATACTAAATACTCTATTACAATTATATTAAATATTCTAAGTACAATATACAACTAAGGAATCACTAAGATACAAATTTGAAATTGACGCGAAATGTATAGAACAGGTCATGAAATTCAATTATTTCAGGTCAAAAATGAAATGCAATGGAAACTTACAACAGGACGAAACTACCAATGAAAGCCATTTCAGGTTGCTTGAAACACAATGTAGAAGAATAAATATCTTAGCAACGGTGAGAAAAATAAGAATACGTAAGACAACTTTCAGACCTACGTGCCATGACATATGTCGCGGAAGCAAGGGCAGATATGTGCAAGACTATGCAAATGATGAAAATGGCAGAAATAGAAAGATATACGAAAGTTTTCGATTGATTTTAAATTTTGGTGACTACATGGACATAACTGTGAGCCGATAAAGTTAGTGAAGAGCATGGGCCATTAATAGTATATTACACAACGAGAGCTGTAGGAAGCATATTACACGCGAGTTGGAAAAGTTACGCACAAGCCGCGTAGCGGCGCGTGTGTAATTCCACGAGCGTGTAATTGCTCTATAGCTCGAGTTGCGTACTATACTTTTTCTACGATCACACTCATTTCGTTAAACGAAAAAGAAATATTTTATTAACTGTCAAACTATCTGTCACACCATCTTAAAAATTAGGCGGCTGCAGACACCGCTTCGTACAAACAACAGAAGCTAACTGTAACGTAATAAAAAAAATTACGTGTTAGTTATTATCATTACGTAACACTGTTTGTAACAACGAATTTACTAATCAAGTAAACAGTGCTTAATGAGCAATTTACTAATAAAGGAGTAGAAAAATAAAATTACAACTGGCTCCAATGAGTCTTCGATACAACAATATGCCCACGACAGCAACGAGAACTTTTAAACTCAAAAATAGAGTCGATAGCTACATAATCTAAAATAAGTTCATTCAACAGACATTTCATTATTTCCAGTAACTGAAACACATTTGGTAAAATATGTATAATAACTAGTAACAGAGCGTTATTTGGGAAGTGCCGTGACTATAGAAAATCCACGGTATAAATATCTTGTGAATCAAGAACGGTAACATTTTGATCAGAAAAACTGAAAATAGTCGAGTTTATATTATCAATTCTAGCGCAAATTTTACAGATGTTCATTAATAGTAAGACAAATAATTTAAATATTTATTATTAAAACGTTATAGGTTTGGTTACAAAATGTAATATATTTAAGCTTAATTTAGTGTCGAATTTTTCAGAAACAGAAGTCAGCTAGAATTTAAATAATAGTGAATTATTTACTGACGATTTTGTTATATTTAGAAAAGATAAGACACTTTGATAAAACAAAAGGGGGTGGAGTGACAAATATGTGAGGGTTTCAAGTTTTGAAACGGCCATGGCGAATATTTATGGATAAATATGTGGGTGGGTGATATTTCGTTCTATTATTTTTCTCCTAGCAATAGCGATGAATGTGAGAGGGTATTTTTTGATTTATGATTATAATTTCTTATTTTTAGAAAAAAAATATTTGTATTTTTGGGAATTTCAATTTGTACAGCACTATTCCTAAATGATTGGTGGAAAAAGAGCAATTTATGGATCTTAATAATCTGAAACTAGCAAACCAGTAAGTACAATAACACAAGGTAAATCAGCAAAACGATGGAGAGAGTGTATTATAGACCCGGGTGGTGTAATGCTCCCGGGTGGTGTAGCTTGAACAAGCGTTCACGTTCGATCAGCAGAGTTAAGCAACGCTCTTTCTAGTCAGAACTTGGATGGGAGTTCCACGGCTGCATCTCTCGGCGCCTCGTGATACGGCTGTCACGGAAATAGTTGGTCCCGGCAGTCATAACAACATCACCACAGTCGTTAGTGGGGTTGGAAATCCCCATAAATGCACAGCGACGCCTATAATTGGCCTAACGGCTGTTGGCTGAGTGCGATATAAATAAATAAATAAATATCAACCTCTAACATGGAAAAAAATGGTCCCTTATATGAATAATACACATGAAAGGGCAAGAACAAGAAAAAGACGACATCAAAGATGACTAAAATACAGAGATAATATTATTGCACTTAATTTACATTAACTATAAATAGAGAGCGGATAGCCGAGCAAGCATTATACTTGTGAGTCCCAGGCGGCTAGACCGGGTTCAGACCCCAGCGACTACGCCGGGATTTAAAAAATCGTGGCTCTCCGGCTATGCTAACGCTTGTGGTAGTTGTTAACCTCTAATAAGGGATGTCTTTCTCACTTTCGACGGGCAAGGCTAACCACCTACCCGGCTTGCGAGTAAAGAGGGCTCATTATTTCATATATTTGAAGTAGAATATTCTTCATCTTTAGTGTCCGAGGAACTGTCATGACTATGTATTATAAGTTCTTTATAAGACTCTCCTTTAGTTCATAAAGAATGTTTTTCTTATTATTGTCTAATCCTAAATATTGTCTGCACTGAACGTAGGATTATGTTTTTAGCTGCAGGAATTCTTTCCTGAACCTTAGTAATGAAAATTCTGTAACTTTTTCGTTTTATTTTAAGTAATGTATTACCTTAATCACCAACTGCTTAGACTGACGAAGATATAGTCTTATTTTCATTGTGAAGCGCTTTTTTTAAATATTAAAACGAAGAACTGTCGGAAAAAGTTCAACATGAGTTATACTTTTAAACGCAAATATTAGTACGCTTTCTGGCTAAAATTCAAATAGAAGCTAATTTTGAATATGTTACTAACATTTTGCTTCCTTTCTTAGCTACTCCGTTCTACCAGAAAGCCATCACTACTATTAGGTGTACAATTTTTTGAAATTTTATTGATTGGTTCCAATTATCAACGACCGTATATCGTTATTAGTGCTATCGATTATTATGAATTTCTTAAAGGCAATATAGCATGTTTTCTAACCGCACTAATGCCAATTTTGAAATTGCTGAACACTATTGACGCTTTCTCTTTTCAATCAGTAGTAGCAGTGCATCTCATAAACTTCAAAACGACAGTCTGAAGGACTTCTACTCGCAATAACTGCGTAGTCAAACTAAGAAGCTAAAGTCGGTTAATTTTAGTTTTGGGATCTTTGAATATAAGAGCTAGGTACTTGCTTTCGCTTTCAAAATTTCCGAGTGCTCAATTAGGAGGTAGGAGACATATTTTCAGCCGCAATTTTCCCTTTTCGGAATTTCACATGGTCTTTTTGCTTCTGGAGCTACACGAAGTGTTGAAGTACGTGACTTGCTTTGAGTGCCACCCAACGTGCGGATCTTTTCCGGTTAAACGATCGTCAGAGAGGCAGCCTTGTTCTTTTCCGGATATGGTAAAAACTGTTTAATTTCAGTTGTTTTCCATTGGGAGAGAAAGTGGCACTTTAGTTCCTTGTTTCAAAAATAAAGTAGGGCGTTAGGTATAGATTAACCCCATAGAAGCGATAGGAGTAAAACTTCAATAAACAAACCAACAGCTAACATTAAATAGCATGTATAGACTACCTAACAAAAATATTCCAGAACAACAACTTGAAAAGATAATTCAACAACTACCTCCACTATTTTTAATAAGCAAAGATTTCAACAGTAGCAACAATGTTTTGGGATCCACCTACACAAGACGGAAAAGGGTACCAAGAGTTGCTCCTAGGGTACTAAGAAACTCTTTGCCAAAGGTCAGTATTGCATTGTGCGTTTCAAGTGTCCTTTAAAGTCTTCTTAATGTTATCGTGCTATTAACACTTTCTTCTCCAAAAAACTACGATACCATCACCCCACAGGCTAAGACTTTCAAGGGCTGCTCTTCAAGTACTATAGAAAATTTGTGCCAAAAATCAGTACTGCACTATTTGTTTCAGGTTTTCTTTAAAATGTTTCGAATATTACTGAACTTTTGGATATTTTCTGCTCAAAAACTATAACGCCGGCACCTCAGAGGTAGAGACTTTTTAAGGATTGCTCCTAGAGTATTAAGAAACATCTGTGCCAAACTTATAACTACATTACTTTTTTTGGGTTTGTCTTAGAATTTGCTTAAAACGCCTGAGCTAATATAACTCAGCTTCTCTCAGTAGACCAAAACATTAAGACGTAATCTACAACATAGTACCCTGATATAATCCCTTCTAAACTCCTTTTGAACCTAACCTAATTTGGCAAAGGAACAACTAACTCCGCTTAGTATAAAAAGATATTTAGTAAAATATGTGACAATATCGATACCACACCATAATATACACTGACGGTGCCAAAACTGAACACGGCAATGCAGCGGCGTTGACAACAGGCCTAACATTTTATCTTCCATACAGGACAAGTGTCTACACCGCATAGCTGTTCACCATTCTCCAAACTATGATATACGTTCAACAATCTAATTCCATCAGATACATGATTTTCACAGATTTATTAAGTTTGATACAAAATATTCCCTCAAAATGTGTTATCAAAGAAAGTATAAGTGGAACTCTATAGTATCAAAAAGATCAAAACATATGAAATTTTATGGATCTCGTCTCGCACAGAAATATGTGGTAATGAACAAGCGGACCCAGCAACAAAAACGGCTATCACAACAGAGCGCACAATCAACGTTACAATTCCTTCAGAAGATCTCAAAAGCACTATTTAAAAAATATCAAAGGGTTGTGGCAAGAAAGGTGTTCCGACACAAGCAATAATAAATTGAAGGAAATTAAATGACATACCATACTGTCTAGAAAAGAAGTCTTAATCACCTCTTCTAAAAAGCGTCACCAGAAGTATGCCACACTGTTACAAGCTAAAATGACGAAAATCGACATGGCACTCGGTACACTACGGGGCAAAAATGGTGGCTAGAAGAATTTACTCTAATTTCGCATAAACGGTTGTGTAACAAAATTGTTGTCTGACTACACTCAGGGAGATGGGTGTGGTTCTATCTCACCGGGTTATTAATTAGGGCGAGGTGCCATTACAGTAGGGGTGGTGATACTCGGAACAAATAAAAAGAAATGGACATTAGGGTGCCACGGGCTTGAATCGAGGTGGGGACAATATTTATGCAAAACTCTGTATAAACCCGAAGGGGCTTGCAATTGCATCAGCGCTCCTAAGCGGATCAGGGATTTACCTGCAGCGGTTAAACATTGATTATAATTACAAAATGAACGTACAGGTACACCTCAAGTAGTAATTTCTTAAATTAAACAAACAAATGTGTCAAACAGTAAACTTCGTTACAATCACAAAGCGGCTTACATAAAAAAACAAAAATCGTAAACAAGCAAACGTGATAAACAATGACATAAAATCAGTGCTGAAGGTACGTTACAACTTGCTAAAATTTAATACGCAATACAAAACTACAGCATTTGATTTAGGGTATGGCGTCACTCCGCACACTGTGAAAGAAAACTCTGCACTCTAAATTCTAACGTAACACTACATTAAAACTAACTTGACAATACCAGGTAGTTAAGCGACGAGCTTGGTGTTGATGTCCAGGGGGAAAACCGTCGTTCAGGAACGCTGAGGCAGGCGGTCAAAATGGACGAAGCTAGCACTTAGGATCGGCAAAAAGCGGAAAGTTTGCGATCAGAAGGATGCCCCAGGGGAAGGATACTCACAATATGATGACGGCAGCATACCAGAGCTTGGTATGGGCAAGTTACACGGTAGCACGTAACGACAATTTGTGCCACGCCGCAAAACTTAGATATCTTCGAGAAAGTTTCCTTTTAAAATCCGTAACAACGGTTAATTCATAACTTATGCGACGGTACACGTTTCAACAACCAACTTAAATATACCATTTATTTTGGATCAAAACATACAGTCGCCTTTTCCAACGGGTTATCAACGCGTTTTCGACACTTGGTGCACCACTGCACTGCTCGACAGTTGGAACTCTAATCACCGACAGCGGCCTCCAACGGCCGGAGCCTCGGATGCCGCTTGCAGAGAACAACTCCGCCTGACTACGTAAGGTCAATTACCACAGAAAAAATCCGAACTATCGGAATAGGGGACGCACCGGCAGGACGCTAGTGCGCTCCGTATAATGAAGAGCTACACGAATATATGGTCAACTGTCTGGATAACCGACAATTGTGTGAGGCAAATACGTTTGCGCTCTCTCTTCCATTCAAACAATCGGTTCATTCTAACGCCGCTTTCCGGCAGGACCTTGGCATTAGGCAACGGTCCGCCGTAGGACCAAAAATAAACTATATTGACGCACGGGAAGCGGTTGACACAAGATTTGAAATGCGCTCTACGAGACCGATCGATCTGAGTTCGGGAAGGAAACGCGAGACTTTCACCTAGCCTCAACAAATCATATCATGTTATTAATTCAGTCAAACATATCATAACTGAATGTAGCCTCTACTTTCGAAATGTGTTGCGAATCCCAACAATGACTTTCGAGGAATGTAATAATTCCAGATTTAGATTATCATTTCTTAATTGTAAAAATTCCTCTTTTTATTATTTGTTTCAGCTTTCCCCCCCCTCCCATTCCCGTTTGCCTTGCCCAACCCCACAAGTTAACAATCACTGGCTTACACGTCGCACAAGTCGAGCTCCTAGACTACACCACAGGACTCCAGTTGACTGGTTTCTTAAATTCGATGACGTTTAACTTTCGAGGTGCTAATATTTCAGCCCTGCTTATTCATGGAAGCCATGTCGCAGCGGAAGACGCTGCTAGTATTTTTATTGTTAGCAGAGCATAAAACTCGAGCAGTTATCGAGTCGAACGGAAATCATGAGATATGACGGGGATCCGGGTATCGCGGGACGCGGCCAAAGCAAATAAGCAATTTTAACGCGCTCATGTAAAAATCCTGTTGAGCACTAAGCCAGATTTTGCTTCGCCAGATAAATCGAACTAATCTGCAGCCGGCATTAACCTGGAGAAAGTTTTATTCCGCCAATAGCCCCAGGGGTTTGTTTTCTCCCCGGAATCGGATGAGGATTTATAGTATTTGAATTTAAACTGCAAAGGGCAGGAAAATAAGATCAAACAACTTCCATCCAATCTGCAGCCTTTCTGCAGATTTTTTATCCGGTCGCCCCTCTGTTTGTATAACCAATAACAACAATAAGGCATTTTGGAAGCTTCATGGGTGGATTGATAGATTATTAATTTTACTGTGCACTTCATTTTCTACAATGTGGGCTTTCATAAAGTTTAAGCGCGAATTAAAATTATTTCAACGTATTGCCAAATTAAAAATTATGGAAATGTGTTTCAGCTCCTCCTTTAAAGGAGCACAACCCCAATGCTATGTTCATCATCACGTAATTGAAATTAAGCTTAGGGTTGTTTTCGAATCAGGAAAATGTATCATTCTAATTTAATTTTATTTGAACATTTGTTAGGGAAGGAATTCCAAATCAAATTAAGCATAAGTGGCTTTATATGCCATTATTGTACAGAGTGGCCATATTACGTATGTTTTTCAGGTGAATTTTATTAGTATTATAGACGAAAACTACTCGATATATAGGGTGAATCATAATTAGGAGTAAAAATTTAACTAAAGTTTCTTCAGACCAAAAACAAAGCAATTAACAGTATACAATTTGGTACCAACATGCGCTCTAAAAATACAGAGTGTTAATCCGAAAAAATATTAGGAAATTCAACATTTGAATTCTTAAAATCAAGACAGCAGACGTTCTTCCAACAAGACGGGGCATCTTCACACAATGGCAGAACCGTTACAGAATGGTTAAGTGACCATGTCAATGGTAGATGGATTGGTCGGTTTGGTCCTGTGATATGGCGGATTTGGAATCCCGACTTCAATTTGCTGGATTTCTTTTTATGGGGTTTTTAAAGCAGCTGTTTTACCGTGAGGTAATTAACACGAGCGATCAGTTGCAGCAAAACATTTTCAAAGTTGCTAATGAAATTCGTGAAAGCTGTAATATTGAGCAAGTGTTTGAATTACTAGTACGACGGTATCATGCTTGTATTGGGTCTGGAGGGAAGCATTTTGAACATTTGCTATAGTTTTATATTTTTTGTTAATTTTGTGTTTGTTATAATAAATTTTCAAATTAATCGGGTAAATATTGAGAGATCAAAAAAAAAAACTGATCCTCAGCGGGCTGTGGAAATTCAAACGTATGAATAATATATTGGTGGTACTGTAAGTCTATGTTAAATTCGAGGTTAGCAGGTTAGGTTTTGCGTCAGTCTGTGTCAAAACTGAGGCAAAACCTAACCTAATAACAAATTTTCTTCAGTGTTACCTACGGTAGTCCTTAAAACTTTTTCTGCTCTTACTTCCAATTCTACTGGATTGGATCAGCTAAATATTAGATTATTGCGTTTATGTTTTCCCTTTTTGCTCCCTTATATTTGTCACATTATAAACTTTTGTTTTGAAAATAGCATCTTCCCTGCCTGCTGGAAGCAAGCGTTTATCATTCCTTTGCCTAAAGTTAGTAATCCTACTCAACTTAAAGATCTACGGCCTATCAGTATTTTGCAGGTTTTATCCGAGGTTATGGAAAAAATCATGAATTCTCAAATTAAACTGCATTTGAATAAATATAAAATTCTTCCAGATACTCAATTTGGATTTCGATCTGAATATAGTTGTACAATGGCTCTTTTAAATATTACAGACGACATTATTTCTGAAGTTGATAAAAATAAACTAACTATTCTTGTATTACTAGATTACACAAAAGCATTTGATACTATAAATCATGACATACTGTTGGCTATTCTTTCTTTTATTGGGTTCACTTCTAACGCTGCACTATTAATTAATAATTATTTGTCTAACAGACCACAACGTGTTCGCTTATCAGATGAATTTTCCCATGCGAGGTAATTAATAAGAGGAGTGCCACAAGGTTCTATTCTAGGGCCTCTTCTGTTTTCCATATACATTGCTAATTTGCCTAATTCCATTAATAATTGTCAATCTCATTTTTACGCAGATGATACCCAGTTGTATTATTCATTTGAACCAACTAATATTTGTGTAGCAAATGCTTTAGTTAATGCTGATCTTATGTCACTTGTTGATATCTCTAAAGATCACACTTTGAAAATTATGCCAGCAAGTCTGCTGTTCTTCTTTTTGGGAGGCCAAAAGTTAGAGATGAAATTCTCTCTCATGTAAATATTAAAATTGATGGCATGACATTACCAGTCTACAGCGAATCTAAAAATTTAGGAATCGCTATTGATTCTAATCTCCGATTTAAAACTTATATTAATAACCTAATTCAAAAATCTTTCGCTAATATTAAACTTTTATATTCTAACAGACACTTTTTAGATTTTCGCACTAAGGTTATGCTGTGTAATTCACTAGTGCTTTCCTTGTTCAACTACGGAGATGCAGTGTATGATCCGTGTATGGATAAAAATTATTCTTATAAAATTAAAAATATACAAAATGCATGTATTCGGCTAATATACGGTATTAGAAAATTTAAACACGTGTCGCATAAGCTCTGCATTCGTAATTGGCTGAACATGGAAAATCGTCGGTTATTACATCAGGATTGTCTCTTTCATAACGTAATGTTTTTTAAAACTCTTGCTTATCTATATAGAAAAATCAGATATAGAACTGAGATTCATAACCTTAATTTTAGCACCGCGGTCTGTTAGCACTACAATCACACAGTACTCAATTCTTTGAAAGGTCCTTTTCATATGGTGTTGCAGCTATCTACACTAAACTACCAAACTATCTTAAAGGCTACCCCCCCTTCGCGATTTAAGAAGCACTGTAAGCTGTACTTGCTTGGTTTGCAGAACAGTGGTAGAGGGTTCTGATGTGCCACGCTGTTAAATATTTATTTGTTTTATTACTTACTTGTTTTTGTAGAATCGCCGTTCATGTTTATTAAATTTAGATATTGGTCTTTTGGGTTAAGTGGAGGAGAAATGGTTCTTATTATGAGCCAATCTGAACTTCGCCCTTGCACTTTATTCTCATTTTTGTTTCATTTGTGTAGTACTGTGTAGTATATTATGTGCAATAAAGACTATTCTTATTATTATTATTATTATTTGTACGGTTATAAACATTTAATACATAACGCCCATATAATCCTCTACATTGCAAATCATTTTGTATTATTTTATCATCTCATTCTGAACGTTATTAAATCAAATCCGAGAGCTACAAATTAAACCGTATTTGCCATTCCAAACATTTCATATTATTAATCTCTGAACTTAATCCTCTGAAACTTGTATTATCTCATGCTAACCTTTCTTCCCTCAACTAATAATTACTGCTGCTCATCTCAAGCGCATTTATTAACGTAAGAAGCTGACCATTGTGCAATAAATAAAATATTGAATTATGTGCTCATGTTGACCTATTTCATTATGTTAATTAAGACACCAGAATACCGTGGGCATAAAACTACCTTAATATATCCTTGCAAATAGCCGTTCTTTTCGTTCAAAAGAAATTCTTTGTGATGGTTTGTGTTCTTCTCTTTGGGTTCTCTTCTTATTTCTTTTCCATATACCTAAGACGTGAACACAATTCGATCGAAAAGAGGATAAAATTCAGTTTTTCAAAACCCAGATTTTATGTTTGATGGTGTCATGGCACATTCAAATGCAACGCTTACACAATCAGCAACGTGATGATGCAGAACCCATTAATCAACAACAGTATTACCGTAATTCGTGAAGATAGCCAACACTGTTGTTGCATGTTACCAATGCATTGGTAATATGGAGTAGCCTAACAATTATAGCCCCAATTTCTTTATTTAATTAAAAGTGTATAAAGTGAAATGTCTCTCATGTTTATCGACTATAATAATAATATCGCCTTTTACTGCTGTTTTCATAAGAAATATAAAAAAAATAAGTAGCCACTGTAAATTCAAATAAAGTCAGGCCGATACAGAGGTTGCTGCAAAAATGGCGTATTAATTCGATGGTACGTTTTTAAGGGATACTCCCAGTTTACACTTTTAAATACGTCTTCGAGAGCCATTATGAAGAGCTATAGAGATATCAGATCGCCTTGGCGGACTCCGTGCATATTGGTATTGGCTCTGTTTCTTCTGGTGTTTGGATGGCCATAGATGTTTGTTTCTATGTAAATGTGTTTAATCATATACCTATTGTCCATTCTTCCATTCCACAAGGACTGTTGTATTGCCCATGTTTCGATACTATCGAACGCCTTTTCATAGTCAATCAGGCCTACATAGAATAGTAGATGGTATGCATTTGCTTTTTCTGTCAACATTTTGACCGTCAACAGATGACCGACCGTACTAAATCCTTTTCGGAATCCAGCTTGTTTATTTGATAAGTACATTTTTATTTTCCTCTCTACTTTTTTTACTATTATTTTCGACAAAATTCTATATATTTGAGATAAGAATGTTATAGGCCTGTAGTTGTTTAGTTCTAATTTATTTCCCTTCTTATATGGCAGTGTTGTGGTTGCTTCCTTCCATTCTTCTACTATCTTTCCCGTTTTTAAGCGCTTACTAAATAATGTTCTTAATACTTTTATCATTTCTTCGCCTTCCTCTATTATTACTTCTGTTAATGTTTTGTCGTTTTTTTAAACTTTCTGGTTTTTTATTTTAGGCAATGCAATTTTATTTCTTCGTCAATTTCTGGGATGCCTTCTGAATTTACATTTTTTAAAACTTTTCTTTGGTTTGTTCATAGTATTTTTGTTGTGACTTATAAAATCCTATATAATATTCTTGGATTCTTTTTCTTATTTCGTTTTTGTTTCTTAGTTTTTACTTCCTTTTACGATAAAGGTAGTATTGGATTCACCCCAAAATTCTAAATTGAGTTTTCAACAGATCTTCACGTTCTAGAGTCCTCTGAACCCAAAAAACGTATTTTTTTCATTGGTCCGTCTGTCTGTCTGTGTGTCTGTCTGTCTGTCTGTGAACAGAATATCTCAAAAACGAAAAGAGGTATGGCGTTGAAACTTCATATGTAGGTTTTGTGTACCATGTAGATGAGACAGCAAGTTTTTGAAGAAAATCGCATAACCGGAAGTAGTTGTTTACTCTTGCGATTTTTCAGTTTTTTTCGATTTTTTCAAAAACGGCTCTAACGATTTTTTTTAACTTTACATTTTTATTACATTTTTAATGTGTATTGATGTGAGATAGGTGATTTTCCAGTTGAATACTTCTAAAATGGGTTTCTTTTGTTTTATTTCTATTTTTTTTATTGCCTCCTGTTTTAAATAGAACACCCGGTATATTATTACATTGTTGAATTCAGATTAAAATTCCAGAAAAAATCGTACGACACTCATTAATGACCAATAGAAAAATTAGTTCACGAGCCGTAACCAAAACAACAACAAAATTTCTTGGAAATTTGTTGTAGGTAGACCAACCTAACTGTGAGGGTTTGTGTCGTTACGATTTTCTTACTGAATCTGCATTCGAGCGTTTAATCATATCCGGAAATTATTTTTCGTGCATTCCAACAACGTTGTTGGAACGTACTCAAAAAAATTTGCGGAAAGAATTAATGCTGTTATGAGATTATATGTGAAAATTTGTCTCTTGAACTAACACTCTATTTTTTCAACTTTTTGACAAATGCTTAAAAATTTAAAATCAAATTTTTGGCTAATTATAAGATCACTTTAAAAGGAAGTTGTGTGCGCGTATCACACCAGATTTTTTACATTCTCTTACCTTTATTGCTGTCAAGGTGTTTTTGCCTACGTTTGGTTTCAGTACTTTCATATTTTGGTTCTTCTTTATGACTTCTTGAATTTTCTGTTCTTGTTTCTTTATTTTGTCTTTTGTTATGGTTTTTTATATTAAGTTATCCAATTTTGCATACTATTCTGTATTTGTTTTGTTGCAGTAATTGTCTTCTTTGTTTCAACATTTCTTTTACTTTATTTGATATGGTTTCTCCTTTCTGATTTTGTTTTGGATATACTTTTTGTGGTGACTTTATTACTGCTGTGGTTAATGATTGCTTAATTTGATTTATGTTCATGTTTGAAGGCTTTTGCTGTTGTAGAAGCTTTTTGACTTCGTCTCTATATTTTTCGGAGTTTATTGCCTGTATATTTGGGTTGTAATTCTTTTTGAATCTTTGTAGTCCATCAATTTTTGTATTTATTTGTATCTTGGCTCTAACCATTATGTGGTCGCTTTCTATAGTTAATGTGTTTAACACAGCTGCATCTTTTATAATTTCTCTATTTTTTGTTCGTACAAAATCGATCTCATTTTTAGTATCTCCGTTTGGACTGATCCATGTCCATTTCTATTGAGGTTTCTTTCCAAAGAATGAGTTCATTGTATAGACATTCTCTTGTTCCAGAAAATTGTACACGTCCCCTCTATTGTTTTTTATGTCACATCGTCTTCGTCCTGTCTCCTTCCCGATCTTGCATTAACGTCTTCTATGTAATTTGTATTGAGATGAGACTACTCATTACCACAAGTGGTTTGTATACGTTCTCGTATAAGCTCTCTACCTTTTCGTCTTCATATGAGTGTGTAGGGGCATGTAGATACATCTGTTAGGATACTTATCGTTTAATTATCTGTCTATACTGTACTTTCGTGGGGTAGTGCATAAATTCGTTATAAATTCAAGGAATAACTTTTGGACAAAACTCTAGGACTCGTCGACTTTTATTTTTGTTTGTGCATTTTTAAATAAAATCTATACATACAGGGTGACCGGCGTAGGAGGTATTACATCATCGATGTTTTTTTACACGGCAACCCCTTTTTTTATTACGGAATTTGAAAGAACGCATTTTTCACTTACGCTCATATACTCAAAAATCAACTAAGCGTAATTAAAAAAATGCGTTCATTCATATTCCGTAATAAAAATGTGGATTGCCATTTCAAAAAAAAAACATCGATGAAGTAATTCCTTCTACACGGTCACCCTATGTATAGATTTTATTTGAAAAAATTCGCGAATAAAAATGAAAATCGACGGGTTACAGCGTTTTGTTCAAAAGTTATTCCTTGAATTTTTAACGAATTTGTCCACAACTTCACGAAAGTACGGTATATAAGCTACTCTATCTGTTATTGATTTATAGATGTTTATTCTAGTCACGATGCTTTTAGATATGATGAAACCTACGCCTCTTATTCCATTTTGTTCGCATTTGGAGTGGTATAACATATTGCCTGAGTTGAGTCTTACGTCTTTTTCCTCCTTTGTTCTGACTTCCGCAAGTCCAGTTCGTTCCATTTGACTCTCTTTAATTCCTTCTAGAAATGGACGAACTAAAAGACATGATGAAGGACATAAAAAATACATTTACGAAAGAACTTAGAGATTTGAAGGAAGAACTCAAGGAAAGAGACAAAAAATGGGAAAAGGAGAAGAAGAAGTTAGAATCTAGAATTACTGAGCTTGAAAATAAACTGGAGAGGCAGGAAAAAGAAAAACGCCGAAACAAAATAGTAATAAAAGGAATAACTATCAGAGAAGATGAGATAAGAGAAGGAGTTGAACATTTCATCCAGGACAAACTTGGAATTGACATAAAGGTGAAGGATAGCTACGCATTCAAAGGAAAACAGAACAGCCAAATAATCGTGGCAGAGGTACAAACCTGGAACATGAAAAAAGAGATCATGGAAAAGAAAAGACTATTAGGCCGCTAAGAAATATTTATTGAAAATGATTTAACAGTGGATGAAAGGAAGATTCAAGCCAGCCTACGCAATATCGCCAGAGTACAAAGGAATAAAGGCAAGAAAGCGATAGTGGGCTACCAGAAGATAATAATAGACCACGAAAGATATGATTGGGACCCCCAGCTACAGGATGTGGTGAAAACCAGCCCAAAAAACGAATAAACGAAACAAGCTGTGGGAAATCTAAGACGACACTGGCAACGAAACGGCAAATGAATAAGGATCAAACGATTAAAACTGAACAAGAGAAAGATAAGCGAGAAACAAGGTACATGAAAATTGGGACGTGGAATATTAGAAGCCTGAGCGGGAAGGAAAGAGAACTGATAGAAGAATTCAAGAAAGCAAAACACCAGTTCCTGGCAATTACCGAAACAAAGAGGAAAGGGCAAGGCTGCGTGGAGCTTGAAAAGGGATACTATTTGATATATAGTGGAGTGCCAGAAAAAGAAAGAGCAAGGGCAGGTGTAGGATTAGTAATGGGAGCAGAAGAAGTTACAAACGTGAAGAAATGGACGGCTATAACAGAAAGAATTCTTGTAGTGCATATAGACAGAGAGAACAAAGAAGACCTGAGTTTAGTTGTGGTATACGGGCCCAACGAGGATGCGAGAGCCGGGGAAAAGGACGTATTCTTTGAAGCTTTACAGGAGATAGTCGAAGAACAACAGGGCGAGGTTATTATACTGGGAGATTTAAATGGGCGAGTGGGCAATAACACAGAAAGATGGGAAGGAGTCATAGGACAAAATGGAGAACAAGCGAAAAATAATAATGGAGAACGGTTGCTGGAATTTTGCCTAATGAACGACTTAGTAATTACAAACACACTATTTAACCATAAAGACATCCATAAGTACACCAGGGTGGAGCCAGGAAGAAAAGAAAAATCTGTCATAGATTATATAATAGTTCAAAAGGACAGGAGGAGACAAGTGATGGATACAAGAGTGAAAAGAGGGAGTGAGATAGGCAGCGACCATTACCTCGTAGAAACTAAAATAATGAGTAGTGAAACAAGGTCAAAAACAGAAGAGGAAAGAACGAAAAGGATCCTGCAGAAAATAAGAAAAACAAGACTGAGACAAGAAGAATATCAAGTAAGGTTCAGTGAAAGAGTAGCAACGGAAATTTCGGAAAGGCATGAGGAAGGAAACCAGTCATTGGAAGGAATGTGGTGTGTATTTAAGACGGCAATACTAAACGCAGCCGAGAAGGTGTGCGGGAAAACAAAAGTAGGAGAAAAGAAGAAACGAACGCCATGGTGGTCGGCAAAGGTGAAAGAGGAAGTAAAGAAGAAAAAGCAGCGATGGCAGAAGTATTTAGCAACAAAAAACGAAAGCGACTATGAAGAATATAAAGCCCAAAGAAAAATCGTTAAAGTGACAGTCACAGCGGCAAAAGCGAAAGCATGGGAGGACTTCGGCCACAAAATGGAAGAAAGGAGTAAGGACAACATAAAATTATTTTACAGCATGCTAAAGAACTTAAGAACAGACAAACAAAGCCCTGTAAAAAGTGTAATGGATAAAGACGGCAAGATGTTGCAACTGGAAAAAGATATAATGGAAAGATGGAAAACACATTTCGAAGAACTGTTAAAGGGGGATGCTGGCGAAGAAGCACTGGCCGTTGAAAACAGCGAAGAACAGCATAATAGAAACGGAGATGAAAAAGAAATAACGGAGGCAGAACTTGAAAAAGCCCTAAAGCAGATGAAGGTAGGAAAGGCGGCGGGGCATGATGAAATTACGGCAGAAATGCTGAAGTACATGGGAGCCAAAGGACAGGAACTGTTTCTGAAGATTATAAACAAGGCCTGGAACGCAGGAGAAATCCCGTCGGATTGGGAAGTGGCTATACTGGTTCCGATATTTAAGCAGAAAGGAGACAATAAGGATTGTAATAATTATAGGGGAATTTCATTGATGGGCGTCCCGGGCAAAATATATGAAAGAATACTTGAGAGAAGGCTGAGGGAACTTTTGGAACCCAATTTAGAGGAAGAGCAGGGTGGTTTCAGACCAAGGAGAGGGGTACAAGATCTAATATTCATCCTCAGGCAGATCTCAGAAAAAGCAGTGGCGCGCGACAGAAAAGTGTATTTATGTTTTATCGACTTAGAGAAAGCCTTCGACAAAGCGCCTAGGGAAGAAATATGGAAGGTCCTACGAGAGAAAAAAGTGCCAGAAAACCTGATCAAAGCGACACGAAGCTTCTATAAAAACTGCCGGAACTACGTAAGAACGGGTAATGAAAGATCAGAGGAATTCAAAACAAACTGTGGCGTTCGACAAGGGGGAATATTGAGCTCGTTGCTATTTATTACACTTTTAGACGACATTAGCAAGGGATGTAAAAAGGACTTAAGATATTCTAAAGTAGGATACCTAAACATGGGACTCATTAAAGTGGCACAGCTTGCGTTTGCAGACGATTCAGTGCTGATTGCAGATAGTGCAACAGAACTGCAAAATAACCTGAACACCTGGGACAAAGCCTTGAAAGATAGGAAACTCAAAATAAACAAATCAAAAACGAAAACAATGGTTATCGCCAGGCAACCACATGCAGTACGGATTACGCTAGATGGTGTAGCTTTAGAACAGGTTAACCAGTTCAAGTATTTGGGTTCAGTGATAAGTGCGGATGGCTCCTTCGACTACGAAATAATCAACAGATTGAGTGCTAGTAACAGGTTGTTTTATGCCCTACATAATAAATTCCTGAATAAAAAGGAAATCTCAAAACGGACTAAAATATCAGTGTACAAATCAGTGTTTTTACCAACGCTTATGTACAGTAGTGAAACGTGGGTGCTATCAGTGAAGCAGAAAAAACAGCTACAAACCGCACAAATGAAATTCCTAAGAAAGATTGAGGGGTGTACAAGACTGGACCGAAT